>JAYEPQ010000013.1:5306004-5641004 GCA_036321105.1 Dracaena cambodiana
TTTTAGGGAGTTTCGAAAGGAGCACACCATTTTTCCTAGTAAGCTTACTTTATAGTATTATTTTGAAAGGCCGAATAGCTATAAAATGGGCTCACTAGAAAAAGGTGTGCTCCTTTAGAAACTCCCTATTTTTATTCTATGCCAAATGATATTAATTGAGAAATTTAACCTGAGCAGAAAGTGCAACCATCAATTGATTTAGAGCTTATAGATAGGAGGTTGAGAATAGTTTGGCCTCGTCATTAGCTAACTCCTAACCTTTCTCCTTGTTTTCTGTTTTTTTTTTTTTTTTTAATTTTTATTTTAGATGAGCACACCTTTTTTTTCTTCTAGTGAACCCACTTAAAATTTTGCTTTTATTTACAACTTTATCATTCAAGTTTTAAGATAAAAGTGCCCTCTCCTTCAACCTTTCTACCTTCTCACCCTTTGTAGTTCCAAGGTAATCCAAAAATTACGGAGGATCTGCGACTGCGCTGGGCGGCAGAGGACTGTTGCGAGGATGTGGCGGAGCTGGACTGGGACTACGGGGCGATGGGGAGAGGTGGATCTAGAGCTCGGAATGGGGCTGGGAAAAATGAAATGAGAGAGAGAAGGTGTGATAGTGGGGGAGAAAAATGGGAAGGGTAGTTGAGAAAATTTAGATGTGCTAAAAAAAAAAAAAAAACCCTCTTATTTCAAAAGAAAAGGTGGGCTCACTAGGAAAAAATAAAGGGTAAACAATTTGGAGTTGTAATTGGAATTATATTACTGCAACATAATCAGTTGCAGCAAAATAAATTGCAACTTGCAAAACAACTTGTGAGCAGTCAAACACCTTTCGAGAATAACTTTTATCCAAAAGTTGTTTCCTTTACCTCCTTACTCCATGCCAACAATTGAAGATAACCCTTTTTTAATAAGAAGCAATAATAATAGGAAAAAAGTTAGAATTATTTATAAATCAATAATATAAGATATTTTGTTTCTTGTGATTACACATTTTCTTCTTCTTTTATAGATTGAAAAATGTATATTTTGCTTGACATTATATATTTTTATATATAATCTCCATGTAGTTGATTTATGTGTAACAATAAGTGCATTGCCTTCATTTTACTTCCCAAACAAGATGTGAAATATGCAATGGTGGCCCATAAAACCGAAAAAACGACTGAAACTGATCCGAATAAGCAAAATCCAACCGTATCAAAATAATTCAGTTGGTTTTTTGTTTTGAGTCTTAAAAACCGAAACCAAATCGAACCGACCGATTTATTTTAAAATTATGTATTTATGCACAAATATGTGCACACACACATATATGAGAAAACGGGAAATTCACTGACGGTGAAGGAGTTTCGTTACCGCTGCTTAGGTAACTCAATAAAATTATTGCACGTGGACCGGATGGTAATGGACGCACCCATGGGTCAAATTTTGGCCCGTTCTATACAAAATTTTGAATTAAAATTAAAAAATTTAATTTTCTAATTCAAAATTTGTATAGAGTGTTCCAAAATTTAGCTCGGGGACGTGTCCATTAACATCTTTACCGTGGCGTTTTTCAAGATAACAAATAAAACAACTTGCTTAACTACCCTTTAAGTGGCGCCACGTGTAATAATTTTATTGGGCCACCTAAGCGGCGGTGAAGGAACTCCCTTCACCGCTTATCTTGGTGTAGCAACTGGGCCATATCCAGCACGGCCCGGTGCAGGCACTGGCGTGTCGTGCCTGGCATGGCACGTTCATAGTTGTGGATGTGCTATGCGTTAGGCATAGCATGCCTGCAAAGGCAAAAGCCCTGGTATGGCACTCCGACACGGCCTGCCGGGCACGTGCCGTGCCCATGTCTGTATGTGCTGGCTCGGATTATTTAAATTTTTTGATAAATTAGAATTTTGGTTAGTAACGCTAGTTTAGTTAGTTAGTTAACTTAGTTTAATAAATTTAGTTAGTTCTAACAAATAAAAAAGATTATGAAAATAAAATTTTATTATATAAAATCTTATTACATTAACAAGTTAACTCTATAAATCTCTTTAAAAATCATATAAATCTCAAAGAGAAAGGAGAGGATCTTGACCGTAAATTTTAACTTATTCTTAGTATTTTTTTCCAAGAGAATTATGAGTTTTAAAAAAATATAAAAAAAATTACAATAGAATTCTAAATGAAAAAATTACAATTGTAAAGAGGAAAAAATGAAGACTTAATAGTGTAGAAGACTTCAATTTTCAATCTTTCTCGGATGAGCTCTCTTGCTTCAATTCATTTGATTTTCTTTGATCTCTTTGTTTAGCGTCTAGCCAATCTTTTAAACAAACACACATATCTAATGTGCTTGCTGTTATTAAGCTCCTCCACTCTATTAGCACTCTCTCCGCACTAAAAGCAAATTCTGATATTACTGTGGATACCGAAGGAGTTAGTATATTACGGGTCATGTTAGAAAGCACATGATATATTTTCTCCTGTGATTTCAACCAGGTCGAAGTATCAAATTTTTCATAACTGTTAGGTGAATAATTATCTGCATTGGCCATTTCTAAATAGTAGTGAAGTTCATTGAAAGAAATATTAGTTTGCCTAAGTTTTTTACGATGGAATACGAATGACATTATTGATTTTCTACTTTCTTGAATAGTAGGTTGGTTTGTATTTAGTTAGCTATCACGATACATACCTTCATATGTATGGTACATAATATCTAAACATATTTTAATATCATTAATTAATTCTTAAACATTATTTGTATAACTCATATTTGTATGAAATAGGTCTATTAAAATTTCCATTCCATCTAATTTACATCATGGATCATAACGGTTGCAAAAATATAGTAAGTGTGGATAATTTTTAAAATATTTACTAAATTTAATTTCCATGGGCTTTACAATATCTTTAAGAAATGAGTTATTCATTTTTTTAATTAGAAACTGAACTAATTTCAGATAAATAATAAAGTGCCAATCTATATAGTTGAGTAGTAAGTGCCCAAAAGTGTTGTAGTTGCATCTTTAAATTTACTAAAAAAATTACAAATGCAGTGAAAATGATTCCATTCATTAACATCCAAACTACAAGATAGTAATTCCATTTCATTAAATATATTTATTATATTTTTATATTTAATTGTCTCATCTAATATTTTAAATGTAAAATTCTATCTTATTCTTACATTTTGAGGTAAAATTCTTGGTGAGATTTTAAAATTATTACATATTTTGTTTAAAATGCTTGTTTTCTTGGCCAACTACATTTTACAAATGCTATTGTATTCATAAGTTGAGTTGTTACATCATTTGTTACTCTTAATCTATCTTACACATACAAATTAATTATATAGTAAAAACACCAAATATGAAATAATTTATCATCTATAGCCGGTTTAGTAATATTTTTTAAAATTTCTATTACGACCGTATTTTCGAAAGCATTATCGAAAGAAATAAAAAAAAAATTCGTTCTATTCCGAATGACGTAAAAATATTTAATAAGAATTGTGAGACATTATATGCATTGTGTGGAAATTCAAATCGTCTAAACCCTATTATTCTTTTTTAAATTATCCAATCTTCATCTAAATAATAGGCTGTTATATATAAATAATAGCTACAATTTAAGGCCTCCCAACAATCGTAGTTTATCGCAACTCTATAAATTATTGAAGTTAAAATGATAATTAAAGTTTATCTCTTATCTTCATATATTTTTACAGTGTCCGATTTTCAAGTTGATTGTGGGACATTTTTAAATTCGAGGTTATATACCGTTCTTATAAATTTTTCAAATTTTGGGTCTTCGGTCAAGGAGAAGGGTTGTCGGCGTCACTATATATGTTGCTAATTGTTTCTCTACCAGATATAGGATTATATTTAAATGATTCTAAAGTTCCTTCATATGTATTTAATTATGTTTGTTATGACTCATTTGATTGGTGTGCTTTTTCTAAATGTCTTCTAAGTGATCCGTTCCACTTTTTTTTAGAGAAGAGTAGGGTCATTGACAATGTTTTTATCTAACTTTCCTAACACGATCTTCTATAAATTTTTCAAAGTGATTCCATATATCGGATTTTGAAGCCCTAGTGGGAATGGTTGTTTCGGGTATTGTGCTTTGGGTGGGCTCTCCTTCAGGCAAATTAGAGGACTTTATGTTTTCGTATGACTGTGACGCAAATGGAATTTGTGGAGATATTTTAATGGTTCACAAACAAATCAGTATTATTCATTTGATAAAAAATAATAAAAACTACCCGCGACTTGAGAAGAAGAAGCGCCAGACGAGTATTGATCTATTTTAAAAAAACTGAATAAAAATAAATTAAAAATATAAATATCTCAACACCGCAAGCCGAAGGGAGAGCTTGAGAGTTGAAATAAAAAATTGGTTCTTTTTTGAAGAATGTTGAAACCGAAACGAGAGGAGAGATTGCTCGGGAGATATCTTTATGATGCTTGCTTTTGAGTCTTGAATCTTGATAGAATATGGATGAAGTTTTGCCTATGAATTTTGTATTTGGAAAGATTAGAGAGAGTTGAAAATTGAAAAGAGTTTGAGAATTGTGAGAAAAAATAAAATTAGAGAAAAGAGGGGATATTTATAAGAGGAAGAAGATATTGTTTTTTGCAAAAAAATTACAAACAATCCTCAACGGCCATTTTGACCGTTAGGGATAAAGTTTGCAATTTTGTTTTGTAAAAAAAACCCCCAACAGGGTTTTCTGCAAAAATTTTTTTGCAAAACTCCCTCCAATGGTCCTATAACGGCTATTTTCAAAAAAAAAAAAAATCAGTGTCGTCCCGTGCTCGGCACGTGTCGAGCACGACAGCACGGACGTGCCATGGCAGGTCGGAGGCCCGAGCACCCTGGCTCCAGCACGCCCAAGCCAGGGCCATGTGCCAGGCATGTGCGCCAGGCATGCTCGACGAGCCTTCCGACCCATTTGTCAACCCTAATTGGATCATAAAAGTAGATGCCTTGTAACTGATATGACTTATGAGCCCAGCCCTTCTCAAAATTTTAGTCTCGTCATATATAGTAGTTTCAATAATAAGATATAACTAAGAAAACGAAGAGCAAAAGAAAATCGAAAAAATATAACTGCATCCATGAGGTGGATGTTTTAAAATCCGATCCGAACCCGACCCGCCGTTAACATCAGGCCTGGAAATGCTAAATGCACCCATCCTCTTGTTAAGTGAGCCCACCGTGAAAATCTCTAAGTAATTACAAGTTTGCTCTTTTCTAGGAATAAGTTACCCTTGTCTTTCATCCAATAATAGCCACCCTTATCAAACATAATCCCAAAAAATCCTAACGCGTAGTTCTAAATCCCTCTTTATTTATTTATTTATTCTCTCAATCCTAACTAGAGGATTAGAGGATTTATCATGTTTGGTGGTATGATCCAACATTTTCCTTTACTTTTTGAGCTATATTTCTGTTATTTTTTTGAAAAAATTCCGGAGAGCAATTTTGTAAAGATCGAATTTTATTTGCATATTAATACTTGAATGAGTATTGCATTATCCGAAATTAATACCCAAATGAATATAGTACCCTCTGAATCTTAACAATTGAATAGTTATATCAGATGCCGAAGAATTTTGGGCTCAAATATGTAATGTAAATTTATGTGGACTCACTTAGTAAACCATAGGGGAAATGAGCACGCCACTTGATTTAGTACGAACACCTTAAAAAAAATACAAATTTGTTATTTTTGTATAATTTTTTTTTACCTGATTGGGGAACGGACACTGAAATGTGCGCTCACTAAGCCAAGTAATGTGCTCATTTACAATTTCCTAATGTTCTATTCTCAAAAGACTGGATGGGCGCACTTAGCAACTCGCTTACTGGGCTCAAAAGGGTGGGCTCATTTAGAGATCCCGTCAGGCCCCCATCCAAGTTTCTACCTGGGGAGCTTCCAAAGGAGCACACCATTTTTTCCTAGTGAGCCCAGATGTCCTAGTGAGCCCACTTTGAATTTAGTAAAAGGAAGAATTTCTTAGTGAGCACATTTAGTATTCCGAAAATACCCTTGACCTACATATTCCTCATCTCCCTCTTCTCTCCTCATTTCTCCCCCAACCGCCCTAACCCAAAACCCTAACTTCCTCTTTCCTCTTCCCTCCCAACTTCCCCTCATCCTCTCTATCCTTTTCTCGACCTCATTCTCCTTCCAAATCTCCTCTCTCTCCCATTCATACACACGACGCAGTTGTTCTCGCCGTCGAGGAAGAGACGCCCCGCCGCCGCCGCCGGTGAGCTCTGGACGTGGCTGCCGGTGTTCCCCCGCCGCCGCCTTCCCGCCATTAGCAGGTGAGTTTTCCTAATTTAGCAATATTTATTTTAAAATTTAAATTTTTTTATTTTTGGATCAAACAACTCTTAATTGTGATTTTGTTGGGATGGAGGGGAGGAAGAGTGAATGAGGTAGCAAATTTGGTTCTAGCATTTTTTTGTTAATTTTGATTTTTAATATTTAGATTATAATTATGAAGAAAATTTAATATTGTAATCGTAGTTGTAAAATATGCGAAATTTGGTTATTTTTCTAATCATGGACATTAATATTAAAATTTATTAGTTAATTTAGAAGTTTAATGGTATTGTCATAATGGTTGATTAAGTAGCAAAAGACGGTTTTAGTGTCTTTAAACTTTAATATTGCACTATCTTGCAGCAAAAAAAAAAAAAGAGAAAATATGATATTTGTAGTAAATTATAATTTGTTACTACGTACTTACACATAGAGAAGATACTATTTTGATAAAAAAATATCTATAAATGAAATATCTTTGTATTGCATAGATGAATCCAGCAGAATTTTCTCGCGTTCAACCAACTGCCTCGTTAAGGAGGAAGATAGTAGCATCTCGACCACAAATCCGTCGCCCGATACGAGAGAGAGAAATCGAAGTTACTATAGATACTGAATTAAATGTAGAAACTCCTAATTTGATCAGATATGATAGTGTAAGACTAGATGAAGGGAATGCTGATGCAGGAGGCTCTCAAGATGATCTTCAAGATGATCTTCAAGTGTCAAATTATAGAGGTCCAGTTGATTTATCTGTATTGAAGAGCTTCAAGATGCACGTTGCTTTCTTCGTTTTAAAAGATGAGGTAATTATTTCCCAAAAAAAACGATAAACCATTTATTGTGTGTGTGCATGTGCTATGACTATCTTATACATACAGGAACGAGATCCACTGCGTTGTATTAGTCATTGGAGAAAAATAAGTGCATGGTCATTGACGACATCGCAACCAAACACCCGATTCATGGAATTAGTACGTGGGTCTTCATTATATCCATTGGTCAAATGCTCCTACCAATACATTAGCGCTGTCGAGATTAGCGCATTTGTTGAGAGATGGCATCCGGAAACAAACACATTTCATATGCCGTTTGGTGAGATGACGATTACGTTGGATGATGTTTCATGCTTGCTTGACTTGCTTGTAGCAGGAAAATCCTTGTGCCAATAAGAATCAGCAGCTTCACGTGAAACTGCTGACACAATAACTCATTTCTTGGGCGTCAGCTATTCTGAAGCGTGGAATGAGATTAATACGAAAGGCAGTGCATCGGTTCGACTGGATTGGTTAAGAGAAAATTTTTGCGGGGTTGTTGACATCGACACCGAACATAGGATTCGGTGTGCTGCGAGGGCATATTTACTGTATCTTCTTGGTTGCACGCTTTTTACAGACAAGAGCTGTACGAGAGTGTCTATTGATTACTTACCATTGCTTCATGATCTCGAAGATGTTTTTATAACTAGTTTATATGAGGTAATCTCTATATATGTTCTTTATTTTATGTCTCATATAGTACCAAGTTTAACTGATGTTTTTATGTTTCATGAATTAATTCTACAGAGATATACACGTGCAGTGGCTATAATAGATCCATTACTTGCGCAAGGGGAGAAGGCATTCAAGAAGCGGTATGGGATATTATTCAGTGCACTTGCAAAGATTAAAGCCGTAATCAGTGGTTGCACTCAGCCAGAAGAACCACCAGAATAACAAGCAGAGGAACAAGCACTAGAACAAGCCACTCCTGATGCACCCGATACAATGGTAATGACTCGAATCAGAAGCAGACGTCACCCCCCCAGGAAGACACAGAGACAGTGATTAGGTTATATTATAAGTGAATTGATATGGATGTTGTTAAAAACTTGAAGCGACAAGTGACAATATTTTCTTTTAAACAATTTGCTATTTTGATGAATACAAGCTCTTTGTTTATGGTGAATCCTAATATTTCATCTTTTTTTGTAAAATATTTGCTCTTTGTTTGTATGGGAGCTTACTTGGTTTATCCATATGTGTTGCAACCAAGTGATTATTATGTTTTCTTTGGTTGAAGTGCTTATTTTGGTGGAAGTGACTGAACATATTTTTCGTATCAGTGTATTAGCCGTTGTATTTTTGTATCAGTGTATCAGTATTGTCTTCACTATATCATAGTATCATTTTGGTGGAAGTGACTAATCTTATTTTGGTCCTTTTTCCCTTAAAGTGATGTGAATGTTGAATGTATGATTATAACCGCATATATTTTTTTTTATTTCGTATGTGTATCAGGTGTCCGGACTGGCAGTACGGACAGAAATGGACTATCCGGACTGACAGTCCGGACAAAAAAACTTTGTCCGGACTGCCAGTCCGGACAACAAAGCTTTGTCTGGACTGGCAGTCCGGACAGATTATTTCTGTCCGGACAGTTCAATTCTGTCCGGACTGCCAGTCTGGACAGAGGATGTACGTCCGGACTGGCAGTTCGGACAGGGTACTGATCTTCACTAGAACTGAGAGATGGAACGATTGAAATGGGATCACATCATTAGACTATTAACTTGGGTCGATTGAACTTCGGTTTACTGGATTATATTTACACAAAATTATATTATCCGGATTACATTAGGCTAAACATGAAACTACTTACAAACATTAGACTAGCTACGATATTAAACAATATCGAAGCCAAATTATATAGAACAACATAACACCAAAATTATACTTATACGCACGGGGCATACAAATGATTACAACTCAATAACATCTTGTGTAGTAACCGAAGATGGAACAATCTCCTTGAACTGTGCAATCCGTTGTAAGTACGGTTCCTCCTATCCTTGAGCAATGGGATCACGGTGTCGGTGCCAATTCAAAGCAATTTAAGGGATTTGATGAAGTTCAGTTAGTGTGACC
Organism: Dracaena cambodiana; assembly: GCA_036321105.1. Taxonomy (NCBI): domain Eukaryota; kingdom Viridiplantae; phylum Streptophyta; class Magnoliopsida; order Asparagales; family Asparagaceae; genus Dracaena; species Dracaena cambodiana. The sequence continues at coordinate 5,315,224 of JAYEPQ010000013.1, forward strand.
TATTAGTCAAAACAAAGTATATAAATAGGTTTAAGTGTTGATTCAAATCCAAAAAAATATTACAACGATAAATTGTGCTTACAGGTACAAAGTGACAATCCGCAACGAATGCCATGGTGACTTCCTTGCGTTGGATATTAGCGGCAGGAGGGGGAGATCTAAGTGGCAGAAATGTAAGGCACTGCGCATTGGAAATAAAAAGAAGCACTAGATTGAATCGTAAAGTCACCATATGTCCCATGTCCGGCATCGTCATCCAATAGTCGATCTTTGGAAAGTCCCGGAAATAATTAAGTGCTTTACGGAGCTCAACAATCCGAACAATACTCCCAAAAATTGGAATGTAGGAGACGTAATTAGTGTCAAGTTCAAGCAACAAATCTCGCCTTATTTGCATCCACTGATCCTCCCCTATACCAAGCTGTGTGCGATTACCCGAAATCCGCAATTTCCGTCGGATTTGACATTGCCAACATCAACTATATATGGCAGCATGAAAGACGGCAATGAGTTTTCATACTTCAAATTCGGCCTATTAACAGGTATTAACTCTGGTTCTGGTAGGAGCAGTCCGGTTGTGATTGGAGCAGGGTCCGGGTCTGCTAAGCATTGAAGTGGTTCTGCAAGTTTAGGTTCTGGTTGGAGTGGCTCCACATGGTCCCTAGGCAGCGCAGGGGAGACCTTCTTGCTAGCCAACTTAGAGTACTGTATAGAAGAAATTTTATAATTAACATAATTTAATGTGAAATATTTAAAAGAAGTTTTATATATAATAACGTACCTTTCGCATAGGAGGCCTTTTTGGAATTAACTTATACGATCCGCGTTCGCTGCAGAGAATTAGTGCCTTCATTTTCGGGGAAGCACTGTCAGAGCCTGAGGCTATTAGCTCAAATGCACACGGATCCCGTCGTGTCGAAATGTCAAGTTTCTTTTTGCGTCCATCTATGTGTCCGATCACCTTGGGCACAGGATCCGCCAGGAAAGAACTAACTGGATTGGATATCTTCCTTAATTTCTTCTATCTTCGAGTCCGTTTTTCATTATCACATTTAATAAAGTTAAAAATAAAAACCTCCACATCTTTCTAGTACTACACACCTTTACCTACCAATGCTTTACTCGGTGCCATATCAAGTTTTCGCCAATGTTGGTCAATGCAATCCAAGGGAATTGGTCGATTGTCTCTTTTATATATTGCAATCTCATGAGCACATGGCAAGTTGTGAGTTTGTCGAATGATGCAACCACAGTCAACAGGATTAACGCCCACAGACTCAATTCTCTTTACTTGGGATAAGATTAAATTTAATGCATGAATTGATATTGTGCCCCGTAATTCCTTAAATTCTGCCAGCATAAAACATCGTTTCACGATAGTCAAACTTTTTTGAAAAGATGCCTTAATCTCAGTATGTTGAAGTTCAAGTAATGTATGTATATTGCTCCAACACTTTTCAAAATCGCCTTGACTAGTTCGCAGTTGTCTCTTCAATTTTGCGTGGGCACTTTTTGCTCGGTTGCTGGTCACGTTGTCCCGATGTTGGCACATATTTGTCCAATAAGTAACGAACTTCTCCTTGTGTGGATTTAACCATATTTTAATAATGTAGTCAACTGCTTCAGGCTTTGCTCGGAATTCGTTTGTTAGGATGCTTAGATTTGCATTGTACTCGTCTAGAGTATCAGATAGCATGATCAACTTCCACATTAAAAAGAATTTCTCCCACTCAGTCTGTTGTTCTAGCAATTTCTTGCGGTTAGTCAAGACATTCTTATTTATATGCCATCTACAAAGAAGATGCCGGCTCGCCAGGAATATGAGCTTAACTGCATTAACAAGCGATAGATCTCTATCTGTAACTATGACACTTGGATATACATCATTCAGAAATAGTCCATGCAACTTGTCAAGTGCCCAGGAATAATTAGTTTCCCTTTCTTTTTCAAGGAAGGCAAAAGCAATGCAAAATGACATATTCGTTGAGGTTACTCCAATCATCTCTAGTAAAGGATATTTGTACATGTTCGTTTTATGGGTACAATCCATGATAATAACACCAAGAAATGCTCGGAGAAGATCGACGCCAACAGGATAAGCCCAGAAAAGATCCGTTACTGATTCTGTTTGATCATTGCTTCGATGCCATTCAATATATTTTAATTCAAAAATTTTTAATAACAGCTGTTGCATCTGCGTTCGACCGCCTTGTTCATTGGCTCTGAACTTGTGTCGTGCATTATATATTGTTTTCATTATCGAAACATTCTTTGGATCCTTTTGCTTCAATGCTGTCAGTATATCTTTCAGTTTTACGTGACACTTCGACATTTCGATCACAACATTAGTCTCGCTTTCAGACAATCTTCCCGCATACGAGTGCCATTCGAAATATCTGCTTGAGGATGATTATGCACACCGGACAAAACCTTTAGGTTATATTCGGGGCCCCCCGTTGATATCTGTTGACCCTTTAATCGAAATGGACATCCATATTTTTTACTGCCCCTGCGGCCCTCATCAATCTTTAATTTCTTGAATCATGGTTGTCCACCCTGTTCACATCCAAACCATATTCTCCCCTTTTTAAATTGACCTCCAGTATCAGATTTTGAAACCATGATGATAAATCCTGATTTCTTTCCAATATCGCGCACCCACTAGCAAAGTTCGTCTCGATTTGTAAAAATCTATAGTCAAAATAGAGAGGATATATTTTTTTAGTGGAAATATTCAGATTTCAATATGAACAGGTTTTCTAAATAATATCATACCTGATTTGTTGTGAAGTCCGAACCATAATCGACAACTATTTCATTCTCGACTCGCATACTCTGCGTTGAAATATTACCCTGTGTATTAATAATTTAACAATATTAATACTTATTAATTGATAAGATTTTTGCGGGGAAAAAAACTATACTGATAACACTCTGTCCGGACTGAAAGTCCGAACAAATTCTTTTTGTCCGGACCGAGTACTTTTGACCGGACCGAGTCCGGACAACGACGTCCTCCCCCGGATTCTCACACCGTATCCAACTGAAAACTCAATGAAAAAATCTTAATTTCATTCTACTCAATATTTATCAAAATCCAAAGTTATATTTGGAATAATTTTATACAAAGAAGATGGAATCAAATATGAAGAGTGTTTTGATCGTCGAATGGAACCAACGACATCGTTGTATTCTCCATTTACGCCTCGTTCGACACAACTCAAAAATTTCTCTTTTGTTTCGATTTCTAATAGAAAAAAAATATAAAATGAAGAAAAAATTCGATTTTAAACTACCAAATTAACAAAAGAAAATGAATAGATGTAGAAATGAAATGTTTTTTTTTTTTTAAAAAAAACAAAAAAACCTCATGCGGCGTGCGGGAAGCGTGGAGGACGCGGGAGGAGGAAGAGGGTAAAATGGGACATATTTCTAAAGTTGATACATATAGGAAGTGGGAAATTCTATTTGCACACTGAAAATTACTCTTGACGCACTGTTTTAAAATTTACAAGTAATTGTAAATTTACCATTATTTTTTTGGACTAAGTTACCCTTATAAATCTTAATATAAAACTTATTAAAAATCTCATGCACCGCCGCAAACGCACCCACTCCCCCACCCACCACTACTACCGCCCAGCTCTCCCTCCCACTTCGTGGCCAACAGTGCCTCTCTCTCCGAAGATTCCATCACCGCCCTAGCTAGCTCCCTTTACAAACCCTCTCCTTGCCTTGCCCTCGCCCTCCCCTTTGTTTTCTCTACGAGAACAAACGAAGAATCATGAGTTGCAGCGGCTGCAGGGTCCTGGTACTTCAATTATTATATTTTGCCTTTTTTTAACCAGACGCTAGAAAGTCTATATTGTCAAAATAAAGCAAACTATTTTTTTTTTCCAGCTTTGTTTTCGATCTTTGCTTTACGAAGCATGCGGCCGCGCATTGAGTCCGATCACAGGAGCAGTGGGGCTGCTGTGGAGCGGCAATTGGGGCTCGTGCGAGGTAGCAGTGGAGACTGTTCTGCGCGGCAAAATCCCTCGGCCGCTCATAGAGCTCGAGTTCGACTCGGATGGGCTGTAGTGAAGATGGAGGCGACGGTGTAGATGACAACGGAGATGGAGAGGAGGGCGAAGACGAGGAGGAAGAGAAGGTAGATCGCCTTGTAGAGGATGAAGAGGGCCCACCCGGAGGAGAGGAGGGAGAGGAGGTGAGACTCGGAGGGGGAGTCGGGAGGGGCGCGGTCGAGGGCGGCGGTGTCGGCGTCGATGCGAGAGAAGAGGAGGTAGGAGATGTGGACGTGGGCGAGGAAGAGGAGGGAGAGGGGGAGGATGAGGGAGCCGGTGATCTGGCCGAAGAGGCGGTGGTGGCGGACGCCGGCGACGAGCTTGGAGGACTCGGCCAGGATGCCCAGGAGGCCAACGGGAAAATTCTGCCGAAGGTGGTCAAAGAGAGTGAAGGGCAAAATTGAAAAATAATTTGTGCGCCAAGAGTAAATTGCTCATATTTCAAAATGAAAGTTGGGTGCAAAGAGTAACCAGGGTGTGAAGAGTAAATAGCAGGGTGCAAATAGAATTTCCCATAGGAAGTTATTAAGTGGGTTAACTAGAAAAAAAGGTGTGCCCCTTTAGAAGTTCCCTTCTACGTATCGCTTGCAAGTTGGCGACTTTATTCTCCTTTCCATTCCCCTCTCTCGCTCGCTCTTTGTTCGATTTGATCGATCGTCAGCTAGGGTTTCAACAAAGAGACCTCATTTCTCTTTCGCCCCTTTACCTCAGGTTAGGTTTTTCTGAACAAAATCAAATATTCAGCTCCTTATCAGTCCTAAAGTTCTCTTTGAATTAGTTTTATCTTTTTTTTTTCTTTCCGTTGAAGAATTTGAACCCTAACTTTAAATTTAAATTGTTTCAGTAAGATTGACTAATTTTTCTTTCTTTCTTTATTTTTTTAAAGGAGATGGCTTTGATTTTGAGAGGAGAGGACGCAAAGGATTGGCTCTACAAGGGAGAAGGAGCTGCTAATCTTGTGTTGAGCTACATTGGCTCTTCTTGCTCTCTGGTGAAGTACTCAATGCTTAGCGACTCTCTTTGTCGTTATTAATGTTCCTTCATCTTTCGCTATGTTGGCCATCGATGTAGACATGGGTTTTACTTGATTTAGTGTTTGAGTTATGCATGCCAATGCGATATGATAATTATTTCATTGCAAGAAGCATGGTATTCGAAAGGAAATTCTAAACGAGCACACCACTTAACTTAGTGATCGCACATTTTTGAGTCTCAGGTTTGAATTAGTCCCCTTACGGTCTTAACACCGTTCGGGGTCCCCGACCATGGCGAAAAACAGTGTCAAAAAAGAAATGGTACTCTTGTATTCTTTTACAACTCTAGTGCTCACTAAGTCTAGTGGCGTACTCATTTAGAATTTCCCTATTCGAAATCATCAATATTGGCTGAAAATATAGATACAGATATTTTAGGGGCTGTGTTGCATGGGCTGGGGCTGTGTTGCATGGGCTGACTCGAAATCCGATATGATATTTTTCATATCGATATGGGACCTGTATTTGGAGCCTTGTAAAATGTATAAATAAGTTTTCATGTTTTTTCTTTTTCGCTTGCGTTTGTCTATGGATTTTGGTACATAATTTTTGATTGGTGGATATTGGTGCTTGTTGGGGAATAGATTGGGAAGGTACTACGGATAAAGAAGGTTCCAAGAGAGAATAAGGCCCTGATAGATGAAGTGCAGTCTGCTAATGGATGTTTTGTCCTATCGAAGAATGAACAGCTTCTGTGGGGGGACTTTAAAGAACTTGTGGGATCGACGTCCACGGAGCTTGCTGGGCAAGCTTATGTGCAGCAGGTTATGGGTCCGTTATTAGACCCCATACACATAGATGGTGGGGTATGTGCTTCTTTAAAAAAATCACCGTTTGGGTGATTTCTTGCAAAAATGAAACTTTCCTGCATAATATAAAGTTACTTTTTGAACCTTTTTAACCTGCCTTATTAGTTCATTCTGCGGATATGACATAATACAGAATCTTATATTTTGTATCTCACATTTAGCAAGAAAATTAAATAATGAACTAAACGCCACATTATTTTCCTCAGGTTCGCATCAGTGTATGTAGGGAATTCTTGGAAGCTATTCAAAAGAATGCTCACTGTCAACGGCCGGCTTGGAGGATTGAGGCTGCAGAAGTTGATACCCGATGTGATTCTGCACTTCTGATTTCTGACCACTCAGTTTTCCTGAGTACTAAAGGTGAGCTCTCATATGCTTAATGACATGTTTTGTTTGTTCATTGGACTATAGCCTGAAATGGTTGCAATTACTCGATGTAGATATTGTTGTTGTTGTTGTACTACATGTGGAAGCATAGAGTAATCTAAAACAGTTGAAAACACTAGATGACATTTCTACCTAATAGTGATTGTAAAAGGAGGAAAAATAAATGGATATGTTCATCATATCTTATTGTTTCATTTAGTATCCATCCTTCTAGTTGAATGTTTTGAACATTACTCTATTTTCTTGAGTTCAACAAGCATTTGTCATAAACTCATAATGTTGTAACTTGTTTACTAGTGAATTTGAAGTCTTATGTTAACTTAAGAAAATTGAGGTGTAAGTGCATTCAGGATTGGAATCACTGCTGAAGATGTCATGACCTAAATTATAAGCATGCAACGACATAAAATTTCTACTTCTTATTCGGTCTACCTTCTTGATCTCACATCCTTCTGCAGAATATCATTTTTTTGTATAGTAACAAAAATGATGAATGAAATAAAAAAGTTATAAACTATCTAGTAGAAAATTAAAAAAAAACTGATAAAATTATGCATATTTTAGAAGAATTAAAGATGTGGTGATAAAAGAGTGAACGTTCAGAACTAGATTGTGTTTGTTCACCTTAGGAAAAAAATGTATTCCATCTATAGGCATAGGAAATGCAGAATCATATCCCTGGAATGCAGTTCATTTTGCCAGCAAAGTATAAAAGAGTTCTTTATTCATTAATGGGGAGAAGAAAATGTGAAGAACATCAATTTAGTAATGTTAAAGAGGATCAAGCAAGCATGTTAAGCAGCCATCATTATGAATCCTGATCTTTGACCAAAACTACGAGATTACTAGTTGTGGTGTAGTTGGATTCAACCAGTCAATTATGAGAAATCATCCATCAAAATGGTTAATTCAGACCGCAGCTTAGAATGGAGAATTGTCCAGTTAAATATATCGTGCAATATATCTTCTAACGGTGATTTTAAAGGGATTGACTTCAGAGAAGATGTGAGTAGACTTTGTCCTATATGAGAATGGTTTATTGTCCTTGGTAGGTAACTTGAAGTGAGGCATCCATCCGTATTCTTAACAAGTCCTTTTAACCCACTTATACTCCTTTTAGTTTAATTACAAAGAGAAGGGATGAGAGCAAACTTGAGTCACTATCCATGGAGTAGCTTGTCAAGTGGAAGATACTTCATCATAGAGAGGCAAGTTCATAACGCGCAAATACACTTTGAAAAAGGGATTGGTAGGAGACAAGTATGTTAACCCATTAGGTAGAATATTGATGAAAACATCAAACAATTAGGATTTACTCTTTAGATTTTTATTAGATGTTATTTGCTCTAATTGCACATGTGATGCACATGCACTAATTTTAGGCTATATATAGCCATGCATTCAATGTTTTAATTGAAGAATGATTATTGACTGAAGTCTTAGTTTCTACAGAGAACATATGATGTGCTTTTCAAAAATCTTTGACATATGATTTGTTTGAATAGGCTTGTGATTCACCTAGGTATGAGGCCCGAATCCTATGTTTTTGTTATTAGTATCAAATACTAGTTTTTACTTTCTTCCCACATCCATAATTCCCTCTATCAAACCCTGATTCTGCTTCCATGTTGCATCATATTGGTAATAAATACCAATTTTTTACCTCTGCTTCTTTATTGTTGACTTTTAGTTTAGAAAAATTGAAAAAAGAGATTAGGGGAAAAGAGTGAAAAAGCTGGAAAAAAGGTAAAAAACTAGAAAAAAAGGAAAAACCCTAGATCTGTACCATGTCAGCTGCTACCATCATCAGCCAGTTGAAAAGTAACTATTGCGGTTATAAGATCCCCTGATCGAGCTCCCCTTTCATTATCGAGTCCAGATCTAGGAGAACCCCCTCGTTGCAATCTAAGGACATCGTTCTCAATGTCGTCAGCACCATTGCCTGCGCTCGCCATCATCAACAACCTTGGCATCACTTTTCATCATTGCGATCTAGCTTGCTATCATTTTGCTACCACGTCACCTAAAATCGAGCGTCGTATCCAAAACTGATCCAACTCCAACTCCCTAATCCTGTTTTTTCTTCTCAGGAATTGATTGCATTGCGGTCATGCCTGTCATCGTCCCCCATCAACGCCATCTAGTTGTTGCAGTCGTAGGCCATCCGTTGCGGTCACTGCCTTTGGGAAGTTGCCATCAACCTAGTTTTCTGCAAAAGAGTCAAGATCACAACTAAGCGTCATGAGCGTCACGGCTCAGATGGAGTTAATTAGATCACAACTGAAGTCACGATCACAACTAATGTTAGGAGAATTAGAACTGTGTCAAGCTTGATTCAAGCCGTTGAGATTCTTGGGTATGTTTGCATTGAATTTTCGATCTTGAGTTAATTCTTTATAGGATTTATATTTGTAGTCATTAAAACTACATTGATGCAGATCCTAAACAACTTGAGCATGATATATTAGGTTGCATGGATACAAATACGAGTATCATGTGTGACACAATATGGATACGTGGATACACTAGATCTTAAAAACTAATGAATATAGCTCTCTACTGATACGTCGATTGGATAATATTTTATATATACTATTAACAACTATAGTTCAATCATTATAATTATTAACAATGTAGATTAGAAACTTATCATTATACTCTATTTGTGTCAAAATATAGCTAAATGGAATCTAGCATGTATATATACACGATTTTTAACTGCATACTTAGTTATGTTATATAGAAGAATTTGACGAGAATCGGGTACAAATTAGAAAAGAATCGTAATAGATACATATATGATATATATATGTCATCCTGTTAGAAGAACTGGTGCAATAAGCATGATGCTGTTCCAAATTTTTGAGGTTTTAATAATCGTTATAGTTATGAAAATTGGGAGAATTTATAATGAAAATTTCTTCCTTTAGTTTTCTTGAACTTCTCATTGGTTGGAGAAACTTGTTTTGGTTGGAAAATAAAATCGATTATGCAGAAATTGCTTTCACTTGGCAAGTTTTCTTCGTACTCGCTAATCTCTAGGCTTTTTTTTTTTTTTTTAGTTTTAGATTATTTTCTAAAATCCCATATCTCCCTTGTCTAAACCCAAGTTCAACAAGAGCCCGAGCCCTGGGCTAAGATATAGATTGAAGAGGAGATCAAGATAAAAAAGATGAAATCCAAAGTAGAACATGAGATGAAGTTCAGAGTAGAGTTTGACAATAAATGAGAGGTACAATCAAAATCAAAATCCGAGGCAGAATCTATTGCCCTATCTCTCACACTTTAGGTCACATCTCCATCCTTGATGTGCTTATTGAGTCTACTTTGACTATGATAATGAAGCCTATTTTCATTAGTCCACTGGTTTGTTTCTACCTATTTTTTCACCACATACAAGTATGGGTTACATGTTGGATTGGTTGGTTCGAAGCCTACTCGAGGGTCCCATCATCATGGTCAGATTCTACATATAAGCTTCTTGGTTCATTATTTTTTTTTCAATGTTGACACTTGACATGTTGACCTTGCATTCATATTGGTCATAAGAGTTGGTTGAAGCCCTGTAAATATTCAAACTGCACATGTTGGTTGCATCTTTACAAATATTCAGCAGAGGTGAATCATCTGAAGTTGGAAAGAATGGTAAAGACATCGAACTATGATTTATTAAGATTTAGTATTTAGATTTTTATTAGATGTTTTTTTGTTTTAATTGCACATGTGGTGCACGTATTATTAGGCTGTATATAGCCATACATTGAACTTTAAAATGATATTGATTGAGATTCTAGTTTCTTGAGAGAACATGTGATCTGCGTTTTAGAAATCTTTGATATGTGATTTGTTTGAAGTGGGTGTGGAATTCACTTGGGTGTGAGGTCCGAAACTTATCTTTTTGTTATTGTTATCAAACTCGAGTTTTTATTCTTCTCTTAATCCATAAATTTTCACTTTCAAACTCTAATTCCGCTTCCGTCTGCATCAAATATTGTTATGCACAATGTTTAATTAGTCCATTTAAGCCCAGTTGTCAAAGCCCTCACATTAATAGTCCAAGTGCCATTATAATGCTTCATTGAAGGATTTTAGACAGCCCCATAATCCTTGAAAAATATTTCAATTTGGAATTCATGCGAATTGGTGAGAGTATCTATAAAGCATATACTAAGGTGTAAATCCTACAAGTACAAAATGTACGAAGGACATGTTTGTTTCGATGCAACTGCGAACACAATTTATGATTGCATTTGAAGAGGAAAATTTAAAATGGGGATTTTTGATATTAGTCCCTCAACTGTTCAATATTTTGATATTAGTCTTCAAATCATCATATTTTTAATTTAGTCCCTCAAATCTAATTAGCCAATTCAATTTTTAGTTCCTTTGGTTAGTTCCCCAGTTTTCAAGGGAATATTCTGTCAACTTTAACTTTTTGGCTTAATCTTTCATTTGTACCATCTCTTTTTATTAAAGACTCACTATCTCTCTCCTCTCCGACTTCTTTATCTAATTCAACTTAAATCACATCATGAACCCTTGTAACTCCACCCATCTAACCCTTGTAACTCCATCATACCCCCTGCTAGCTAATCTGAACCCACTTCCAGATAAATCCAATCCTAGAACACTCATTTCAACTGAACTAGCCCAAACAAAATCCAATCAAATTTAGATGGAACTAAATCAAACCATAACTTATCCCCTCTAACACTCTCCAACCACTTAGTTTACTTCTCCAGGCAGGATGTCATTAGAATCCGGTACATACACCCTTGGTGCAAGTCCCCTGGAGGTGAAGGACTGCAATGTGTATTGAGGCATGGGTTGCTATGTGCAAGAAAGGGGAGCACGAGGACTCCAGTTTTAAGATTGTGCTATGTATAGGGGTCCTACAAATCCAGCTTGTGGCTATTTTATTCAGGTTGAAGATGCCAAGAACCATCTTGTGGGTTTAGGTATGAAATGAAGATGATAAAGTAGGAGATAAATCAAGTGATCATGCTGTTAAAACTGCGTGGTGTACTTGTAATCATGTTCTGCGTGAAGTTTATGTGGTGTACTGATCAATGAAATGACATGATGAGTACAATGTGCTGAAGAAAACTGGAGATTGATTATGGATTATGTACTTACAGTTATGCTTTCTTGATAGCAACATTTCACAACTATTCATATTAGATAGTCAACAACCACACATTATAAACATTGTTCATTTACTAAAAGTGCCACCTTTCAGCCCCAGAACTACCCTGCTCATTTTGGAATTTCAGTTGAAATCAAATAGCAATCTCATAGATCTACGATCGCAAAAATTAGTTGACAATGCAAAAATTCCCAATTTATAAACCCATCTTTAGTTGGATGTAAAGTTGACCAATCAGGATATGTATTGCATATTGTAACATAATATACGTTGATCAATGTAAAATAGGTAAATCCTCAAGCACTAAAAACATAGATAACAAATATGTGAACAAAATTAATGTATAAGTAAAGAAACAATCAAGTACAAATGTTAAATCCAATAATATGCTAAATGCAAGTTGATAGCCAAATAAATTTGCAACTGACAACCAAACTACAACCAAACTGCAACGATCATGAGGTAATCAATCAACGTTATACTGCATAGCAAAAATAATACCTCGTTAAGTTCACTTGAAGTTGAAGAACAATATATTTTTCTTCCTCATACCTTCGATTTCTTTGCCCACACAAACTCTTTTAGTCTACTCTTATTTTTTTTTCATTTCATTATTTATTATTTACAATTGCATTTAATTTATGAGATAGTACCAATAATTATAAAAACTTATTAGAGATGTTAGGAATAAACAACTAATTGATTAAAATTGCACTATTATCTTTATTCTTCTTTTTCTTTTTGGTAGACCCACTTGTTCCTTTTTCAACTTAAAACATCATGGAACTTCATCCCAACAACATCTTCTACTATGTAAGTCCTTTTCTTAGCAAGTCATTCATAATTGGATTTCATACCATATAGACAAATTACAGCATATGTTTCTCCAATCTAGTTGAGGGGTTTTGTGGGTTTTTTAGTTCTTGTTGGGGGTGTTATTTATTTATTTATTATTATTTTTTTTTTTGGGGGGGGGGGGGGGGGGGGGTTCTGAGTTAAATTTGGGTAGTTAGATAATTGCATACCTCTAGTTTAGGCAAAATCCAACTTAGGATAGTCCATTGGATGGAAAACCTAACAGAAGAACTAAATTGGAGCGACTAATAGGATTTGAGGGACTAAATTGAAAGTATGAAGCTACGAGGGACTTGTATCAAAATATTGAAGATTTGAGGGACTAATGTTGAAAGAACCCATTGTGAATTTGGGAGAAGCTCCCAATCACCATGTAAGTTTGTGGTTGTAATGGACCGATTTTGTGATATTTCATAGAAATTAGGATTTCCCCCCAAAATTCAAAATCTCTCTTTTTCAAGTGTAGTTACAAATTGTATATGCACTTACATAGAAATAAATGGGCCCAAAATGCTCTTCCATTGGATGTATGGCTACTTGCTCCATCTAACTTAGGAGTTTGCAATTTTCATATTTATTTGGTGGTGCAGGGGATCTCCACATCCAAACCATTGCCCAAGAGTTGTAAACCATTCTCAAATGTAGGGGTCTCCACTTTCATACCACCTCCCAAGAGTTGTAAACTATTCTCATTTTTTGCAAAATTCTTATCCTTTTCATTTACACTCAGATCTTTTCTTGAAATACTTTCTTTGTTCCTGAGCATTGATTTAAGCAATGTTGAAAATAACGCGTTATGAAACCCGTTATGTTGCGTTACGTAACTTAACGGAACTCCAGCGCTATGTAACAACTGAAAATAATTTAGTACACCTTAACATTACGTTTTTTTTATGTTATTTTACGTTATATTATATAACATTACATTAAATTACGTTATGTTACGTTATTTACAATTATTTCTTGTAATTTCGATATTGTTGTTGATTATTATTTTGATTATTAGTGAATTACTGTAATTTTCTTACTTGATTAATTGTTGCTTGTTTGATTGCTTGTGGAATTGACTTGCTTATATTCGATTATTTCTTTATTCGCTTGTTATAATTCCTCTTCGATTATTGATATTATCTTACATGTTGATTCTATTGAATATTTAACTGAACTGAAATCAACAATTAAAAAAAATATAAATTGAACATTACAAAGTATAAATTACAATAATGATAATAATTGGAATTAAAATAAAAAATTAGAATCTTGTTTTCTTGTTTAGATGATAACTAGAGTTATGATTGCAGACATAATATAACTTATAAAAATAAATATGAAAATTATTGTAAAACCTAATACAAAATTAGAATAGATTATGTATTACAAAATGGTTTTATATTCTTTTTTTTTAGAAATTTTAAATTTATTTTTTATTTTATAAAAATTATTTTTATATAGTTTTATAATTTTTTTAATTAAATAAATAGGAAATTACATAATCTATGCTATGTGTTACGCTATATGCAACGTAACCTAACAGAGGCAAAACATTATGTTACCGTTATCATTATCTTAAACATTGGGTTTAAGTACTTCTTTTTCGCCATGCATAAGGTTTTTGGCAATGTTTAAAATAGCGATAACGGTAACGTAACGTTTGCCTCTGTTAGGTTATGTCGCATATAACATAACGCATAACGTAGATTATGCAATTTCCTACCTATTTAATAAAAATAAATATGAACTATATAAAATAATTTCTATAAATTGAAATATAAATTTAAAATATCTAAAAAAAGAATATAAAACCATTTTATAATCATAATCTATTCTAATTTTATATTAAATTTTGCAATAATTTTCACATTTATCTTCATAATTTTTATTAAGTCTGCAACCGTAATTCCAGTTATCATTTAAACAAGAAAATAATATTCCAATTTTTCATTTCAATTCTAGTTATTATCATTGTCGTAATTTATATTTTGTTATGTTCAATTTATCTTATTTGTAATTGTTGATTTTAGTTCAATTAAAAATTCAATATAATCAACAAGTAACATATTTGAGCAATCAGAGAGGAATTACAAACAAAAAAAGAAACAATAACAAATTAACAAGTTAGCAATTACACAAGCAATCAAACAAACCAACAACTAGTCAAGTAATAATATTACAACAATTCATTAATAATCAAAATAATAATCAACGACAATACATAAATTACTAAAAAGATAATTGTAAAATAACGTAATACAACGCAATTTAACGAAATATTACGTAATATAACGTAAAATAATATAAAAAACGTACTGTTATGATGCATCGAGTTATTTCCAGTTGTTATGTAGTGTTGGGGTTCCGTTAGGTTACATAACGCAATATAATGGGTTTCATAACGCGTTACTTTCAACATTGGTTTTTGGAAAGAGGCCGAATCACATGTATGATGAGTGCTACACGGTCTTAATAAGGATGTAAATCCAAGACCATGAGATGCAACTCTTTATCCTTTGTTTATTGTCTTGGTTAACTAGGAAAATATATCACAAACATGCTGTGTGTAGGCTCTGAATCATGTTTTTGTTCCATAGTTTGTATCGTGTCTCTACTTGCAAATAGTAAACTTTTGTTTCAAAGGCTGCAAGCCTGCAAAAATTATGCAATGCTGTTAAGCAGATGAATATCAAGCGTCATTCCTTTCTAACATGTTGTTTGTTTCTTAGTTTAGGTGTCAAGTAAGGTTATTTGGGCCGTGATTGGTTTCGAGAACTAGTGCTTCATGATAAATAGCGCAAGTCATCCTACTTGCTAAATGGTCTATTTCAGAAAAAGCAAATCTTTTGCCAAAAATTCCATGCACCAGAAGATTGGTGCAATACCCGTAGAGCTTGATGTCCTGTTGTTATTTTTTTGCTATAGTTGTGATGAAACTCTGAAAATTCACTAGTAAAGAGGGGTTCAGTTATGGGAGGTCTCGGGTTTTAAGACCAGGCTATGGCCTTCGTTACCGAAAGCTCCTGTTAATGATGGAAACATCCCTATTCTGGTTAGGATCTTTTTTTTTTTTCTGATCTCATCTCTTAAGAGTTCCCAGTGGGCTTCACTTTAAGCTGAATCATGAAAGTTTCTTGTGCTGTTGGAGCCTGCCATATTAAACTTATTACACTCAGTTTTCATTGGGTTGCAAGCACCTAAATAACAAAGCATTCTAAACAAGACCTGGGTGTCAAGAGATTTATCCCCTTAAGTTTTATTTTATACCCTTATATAATTCTTATTTAAAGTTTGTCCATCGTCTATCATCTCTTTCTGTTTTTGTTTGGAAAGTTCCCATTCATATTTCTTTCTATTTTTGGTCTGAACGATTTTCATCCATGTTTACTGTACATTCTATGATCACTCACAAGTTTTTAGTACAACAAGAAGCAAGCCATTACCCATAGGTTTCTGGGACTTATACTTTTATTCAATTAAGTTGTATTTCTAGTGTTTCCCTTGATGTAGACTGTCAATGTTTAGTAATTTTTTTAATAATGTTTTCAGCTTCACCCCAGGTACCATTCAAGAGGACATGTGCTTCACAATAGAAATAAAGGTGTTTTTCTTTTAAACCTACATGCGGTCCATTAAAGCGTATATTTATGTAATACTTTCCAATTGATTATATTACTTCTTTTGTTTAACGTTTTCAGCCCAAGTGTGGTTTTCTCCCTTCTTCAGAATTCATTGCCAAAAGGAATGCTGTTAAGAAGTGCATCACTCGATTTAGAATGCATCAGCTCCTGAAACTTCATGAAGGAGAAGTACGTATGCCAACCATCTTTCCTCTTTATGCCAACCTATCTTAGTGGTTTGTCTAATCCGAAAGCATCCAAAACTCCTGCAATTAACCGGCAGGTATTCTAGTATGAATCATATTCAGTTCATCATATTGAAAGATACAAGGGATCCTTGTTAATCGAACAACTAGCCCCACCTGTAGCTGTTGCTAATGATGTGCCATCTACCTATCCTTTTCTGACCTGCTAACCAAATTTATTGTTTATCTTCTTCTTTACAAAAATCCTTTTACAATTGCAGTTTTTAGTACGGCCCTTTCTGGGCATGTGGAACAATGGTTGCCACCTAGTTGTATTAGAAGCATACTTCTGTTTCATGTTATAAGATTGCGCATTGTTAACTACTCAAAAGTATAAGATCAGGCTTGATCTCACCCAAATTTCAATTCGTATCTCAGATATCACAGTTAAGTGGATACGACCCTTTGGATCTGTTCTCTGGATCGAAGGACAGAATACATCAGGCCATTACTGCACTCTTTACAGTTCCTGGAAACAATTTTCGGATATTCTTGAATGGCTCACTTATTTTCGGAGGTCTGGGAGGTGGTATGGACATCACAGCAGTTCGCTCTCCTGAAGTAAATGAGAAAATTGATGCTTTTCTCAAGGTTAGTGGACTACAAAGAGCTAGCTTCGTAGAGCTTCTGGTAGAGGCCCTTCTGAAATCTGCAGTACTGGATAAGCTTTTAGCTGCCCAGAAACTGGATCTTCTTGACATCGAAGGGGCAATTCATTTATATTACAACATTGTCTCAGAGCCATGCTTAGTGTGCAAAGATATAATCGATACAGAACTCTGGCATCAATATTCTTTCCTGCATTCTTTTTCGTTGGAGAAGAGCCTGAAAATTGTGAGGGAATATCTGATAGCTGCTACCGCGAAGGATTGTAGCTTGATGCTTAGCTTTAGGCCTACAGATTTGGAAGCCAGAACAGCCGAGTATAGTTCAATATTTCTAAAATCGTGTAACCAGAGCTTTGACTACAAGGTACATGTGATGCTTGTTTAATCCCTTGCGCCCTTGCTTTCGCTAGGAGACTCGTTGCAGCCTTTTCTGTTTGTATTTGCATAACATTATGAATCATTTTATAATATTGGTTGATTGCAGAAAGATACTTCTTAATATGGATTTGTTATTGTCTCTGTTTTGTAGTTCTTAATTCGTCCATTTTCATTGTCTACTAGTTAGAATGATATATTTTTACATCTTGTATTTATTAGGTTGTTTGTAAAGATGAATTGAATTTAGATATTCATTGCTTTGCTAGGAATAAAATGTGTATATGCTTGCTTTCTTAGCAAGTTCGAAATCATATGTTATTTTGACAGTTTTAAGGTGTTTCTGCAGGCAAATTTCATTGATCTGGATCGGAAACCTCTAAACAAGATGGTTTATTACTATAAATTAGATCAGAAGATAGTCGACTACTATACAAAGAATTTTATGGTAGAAGAAAGGACGTGCACTTCCGCAACTGGGTGTTCCGAGGACAAGCAGGTCAAATGTCAACAGTGAAGAGCTCCGGCTGCCATGATTCACCGGAAATGGTAACGGATGCATGTCTCTCTTGTTAGCCCTCCAAATTTCATTACTTCTTCCTATCAGTTGATATATTCCTTGTGTTTAACTGAATCCAGAATTGAAAAGTTCGACTAGTTAAAAGAAATATGCAAGCTCAGGTACCATGTTCCATGTGGAAAGACATTCATGGTCATAGATCTAGTAGCAAAGTATAATCTTAATATTCTCTTATTCTGCTTCCCAATCTCGTCTTGCTTGAGATTGTAAAAGGTAGAGACACAATCACTGAATCACATCAGGTTGGCCATTTACTTGTTGCTTTTATTGTTACCCAGTGACACAAGGACCAATTTCCATATGAATCCTTTATGAATTTTCTACGACTTCAAATAAAAATATAAAGATGGTAATAAACTAGGTTGTATCTAGTAACGGGAGCCTCATAGGCAATTTAAGTCAACATTGACATTTAATCGTGTGGCAGCTTGTCTCAGTTTTAACCAGTTGAAATGAAGATAACACCATGAACATAGCAAGTAGCGTTTGATGATATAAAATAAATCCTCATACTGTCTGCTTGCGTCCCGTATTAGATACACCGGGAGGAAGTAATCAACAAATAAGGCTAGGAGGTAAGCATCTGGCTACTTATTCGTCTAAAGATGGTTTTAACTAGTTCATTTACTAGTTATGCTATCTATTGGGCTGCAACTAGTGTGCGAGAAACTTCTTTACCAAAAGGCTTTGTAGATTGTTGGCTCTCTCAAGTTCTTAAAAACTTGGAAATTTTTACTTTTTGCTCTCCCGTTTTGTTTCAAAACAATTATAGTCTTCTGGCCTTCAAAGGTACAAGTGTTGCGGCATCTGCATGTTTGCTATCCTGTAAGAATTGGCTTCATCTTCTGAGAAACCTCTTTGTTTGGACTAAAGTTACATATCTAACCTTTCAAAACCTTAGACGATCTTTAGCATACACGCTTATTGTATGCTATGAAGCACATATCGCATATCTTGCGTTACACTTTCCAGTACATATCGAACATAGCGAAGCCGTATCAGATTTTAAGAATCCGAAAACTTGCATAGCCATGCCACTTTTAAAAAGGCATAAAGATTACGTGTGTGGGCCATGTCCGCTTTCAAAAATGCATAAAGATCACGTGTTGAGAATTATGGAGTCATACATTGCTTTAAAAAAACATAAAAAGCTCTTGACATAAGAGGGATAGTAAGCAAATAGGCTTCAAATGCCTTGCAAAATAGAGACCTCAAATATTTTATTCAAAGTACTTGTTCTTCATTGGGTTGAATTCATTTTTTTTTTTCTTTAATATAGTTACTTAATTAGAATCTATATTTAAATCACTAAAATTTTCTTATTTACTTTCTGCTTCAAAGAAAATATCTTAATAATTACGAGTTTTGATGCACATTATATATCATATGCATGAATATGTACATATTAATATTGTGTAGAAAGTGACATGCAAGCTATATTGTTAAACTCTGAGTGGCAGCAATAATCAGCACATTTAAGGCAATTAAAATGACAGATATGCAGTTGAAGAAATTGGGTTGTTGGTATTGAAATATGTTAATGGCCGAATGGTGTGTGGTACAAGCCTGACTGCTGGAGCTTTACAGGCCTAAGAGTCAAGCTACCGAGTTTGATTATTCCACCACCCCAATCCAATGTGTTATTCTTTCATCTGCTTTGTTTGTGACCGTTGGAAACTAAACAAAGTTTGTGACTGCATGCTAATAACTGACAATATGTGACATGATGGCTGTAGTACATTGACATGATGAGATTTTTCTGTCATGGTGTCGTTCATGGTGTATGCTACATCTCTCTTGTACCCGGTATTTTACCATATGTCCTCAAAATTACCAAGAGTTCGTATTAAATGCCAGGAGGAGTTCATAGGTGATCCCATAAATAGCCTTCTGGCCGACATTTATTTCTCTTCCCAACTAGCACCATCCCTTCATTTAGTCTTCCACCAATCTCCAGCCAAATGACACCAACATAAAAACAGAGCGGGGCTCGTAACATACAAATCATAGAAAGATATACCTGTTGGCGGTGGACGAGGGAAAGTGAAGTCGTCTCATTTGCAAGAAGCTTTATAAATACCGCCAATACATCTACCTCCACATCCACACCTTCCCTATAACTCCGGTACCTGGGAATTCTGTGCCAAAAATATGTCCAAGGTACTACATCTCGTTCCATAAACAGTGCATTTCTTAGTTTCGCTGCAACCATTTAGGTTTATGTATAGTCCAAAACAACACATGCCTCAGTTTCTTTTCTTTGCTACGGTAGTTTGTTTGTTATTAGCATCATTATGCACACCCAGACAGCCACATTCTTCTTCTTTTGCTATTGCTGCAACGGTTTGGTTTTCTACCCATTTTCCCATTTATATAGGCGCCAGCCCGGGCAGCCTCTCGTGCCAATATAGTAAATTTTGATTCTTTTTTTTGGTTAACTGCAGAAAACTGTTGTGTCAGTAGATTTGTTATGTTCAAAGTGCAAGAAGAGGGTAATGAAGTCTATAGCAGCTATAGAAGGCATAGATTCTATCGTGCTCGATCCATCGAAAAATACAGCTACTGTAATTGGAGATGCTGACCCTGCTGTTATAATAAAGAAGCTCAGGAAATGCGGGAGATGGGCAGCATTTATCAGTGTCGGCCCAGCCAAGGAAGAGAAGAAAGAGAAGAAAGATGATGTTCCGAGGACGTGTCAGAGATGTGATGTTTGGTATGTAATTGCGGATGATAGGTACAATTACTGCTCGATTTTGTAATTTTTCATGAATGTTTGTTGTGATATTCAAGATCAGGCTCTTTTGATCTGGTCGTATGTTGGAACCAGGCTGGTACTAGATATGAAAAACTTTCTTCTTAATTGATTGTAGTTCTTCTTCTTTTGCCTCGCCTGAGTCTATCTGAATCGTTCAAATGATTGATGGTTTGAATTCTAACCGGTTTCTCATCTTGGTTGCACGAGCACGCTTGCGAATCCAGGGGCGTCGCTCGAGGCAATCTCTGTGCATCACCTATGAAGATTTTGACGTAACCAGTAACGATGAAATGTCTCCTAAGAAACCTTCTGCCTCTTGCTCTGATAGAAGGCTCATAGAAGCTCAATACTTACCCGGCACCCACGGGAGTGCGCAAAAATGGTGCACTGCAGCTAATTCAGAACGCTTAGGTGAATAGGCACAAAACCTTCTGTCACTGGCAACATGCTCCAACAAACTTCGAAGTCCCAGGGAACTTAGTTTTCACTGGGCAACCATGATAGAATGCAATGATAACACCTAGCGTTAAAGGCAAATAAGCCTAACTATTCAATGACCATGAAGGTTGGAATCAAAGTAGCCTGAAAACTTCACTCGCAATGACCACATCGGCACTCCTAGAGCTCGGGGGACCAAATTCGGAAGGGGAGTTTCCAGAGGAGCACACCACTTTTCCTAGTGAGCTCACTATCTAGTTTATTGTAGGTCTGAACGATTCTCGAAAAGTGGGCTCACTAGAAAAAATGGTGTGCTCCTTTGGAAACTCCCATTCGGAAGTGGGGGGACTATTGTTATCACCTACTTTGTTTGGCCTAGGCTTAAGGAGAAAGCTATCTAAGTAAATGACCATAAGAGGAAAAGTCCATTTTAGGCGTGGCCCACAAATCTGAGATCCATCCAAAAGGCAATGAAATCCAAGACAAGTCAAATGTTTACTAATTAGTAAAGAAAGAAATTGGATCTCATGAAGATACCTGACTCTATTCATATCATTAAAAAAAATAAAAAATAAAAATTTGAGACCTGCTACAACTCCATCGGGAAATTCTATTTGCGCACTGCATTTTACTTTTGGCGCCCTGGTTTCTCTTTACTCCAAACTCATATTTTGAAATAATATCATTTTACTTTCTGCGCCCAATTTTTTTTCCAAAAAATACCCTTCATCTTTTTCTCTAACTCCTCACCCGTCCGATTCTATTTAGCAAAAAAAATATTTTGGTCGGGTATTAATACCCGACTAAGAAACATTCTGGTTGGGTATTAATACCCGACCAACAAGCGAAGTCTCCCAAAAAAAACTAATTAACGATAAATTTCAAAATAATATGCATAAAACCTAAAAAAAAAAAAAATTAAATCGTACCTTAAATTTGTTCTCTAACACCAATTGCATGTTGGAATTTTTCATTTGCATAAGAAAACTCAAACTCAAATTTCAAACTCAAATTTCACTTGTCATGCTGAAATAAAAAAATTTAAAATTCTTCTAATCTTTTCAGAAACGTTAATGTAAAAAAAATTAAGGGGTCAAGAAATCAAATCGATAATTTTGTAGGAGATGTGTTTTTATTAAATATAAAAAAAATCATTTAGTGTTTTAGAATGAAAATAGAGGAGGAACACGATGAATCGTAGTTCCAAATTTAAAAAAAATCTTAATTTGGAATTTATAAGGGTAACTTAGTCAAAAAAAATGATGGCAAATTTATAATTATTTATAAGTTTTAAAACCGTATGTCAAGAGTAAAATGCCGTGTGCAAATA
The DNA here is from genome assembly GCA_036321105.1 of Dracaena cambodiana. Lineage (NCBI taxonomy): Eukaryota > Viridiplantae > Streptophyta > Magnoliopsida > Asparagales > Asparagaceae > Dracaena > Dracaena cambodiana. Next base: position 5,337,461 of record JAYEPQ010000013.1, read on the forward strand.
GAATTTCCCAACTCCATCTCCTCTAAGATCTTTTGTTATAAATATCCTTCATCCTCCACGAGAAGGGAGGATCAGAAGTACAAACGATTCTTTAGCAATCGAGGAGAATCTAACATTTATATTAGGGAAGGAGAGATATTGAGAGACTGCATTCCTTCTTATCTAATTAAATACTCGTTGACTAATTATTCATCCTAAGGATGTAGGTCCTATATCTTCTCTATCGAATAAGTTATGTATATTTTCTATTTGATCTTTTCTCTGTCAATCCATCAAAACACTAAGTTTGTCCTAATTCTAGTTCGGATAATCTAGTCGCATACATAATTACATAAAAAAAAGTAATAATCAAATCGTATTTCTCTTGCACCAGTATTTTTGCGTCAAACTTATATACACATATTTTTTGTAAGATTATCCAAATTGAATCTCTATCGGGAGTCGAACTCAGAACCTCTCATAAATTGGAGAGTGATGATGCCACTTGAGCCAAACCTCATTAGCAAGCCCATCTTTAATTGCTAATGTCTTGATGAGCTAGGAAAAAGAGATTAGTTCAACACATCACCCTGAGTCCATAGAAGCAAGAAGTATTAGTTACTCCTCAAGCTAGTTGTAGGAGTAGAATAATGCATCATCTCCTTATAAATGGGTTAAAAAGATGCACCATAACCTAGTTGAGGAGTGTACTACTACCTAATTTTGTGAAGTTGATCAACTAAAAAACTCTAAACTATACTTTTCTTCTTCTACTTCAATAAGTTTGTATAATACCAATTTACAATTCTTGGTTCTTTGGACATCTTCTTCAAATTAATCAATGTAGAAGAAGATGGGAATTTCTAAAGGAACACACCACTTGTCATAGTTAGCATATCTTCTCTTTTGAAAAAAGAGGGTTTTTCTTAGTGAGCACACCAAAATTCCAAAAAGTCCTTTCTCATTTCTTGCTATGACCCATAACCCTTTTTCTCCTTCCTTTCTGTGAACCACGAGACAAAAAAATCTATCTATCGCATATGCTTCTTGTCCTCCACCTCCCTCAACTAGTATGCCCTCATGCAACCCATAGACACGCCCTCCTCTTCGACCCCACAAGTTCTCCCTCTGCAACCCAATTAGAAATAATATTATTCAGAATTTAATTTTGGCCTGAAAATAATACCATCCGGGATCTATCTCTGAACAGATAATAATACAGTCCAACATCTGACATCGGATGAAAAATAATACTGTTCGGGATCTAATTCCAGACATGAATATTCTTTTGGGGGATAGAGTCCGGTGATAAAAGCATTGGTCCGAAATTTTCAATGACAAATTTATAATTTAAGAGTTTTAGTGAAATGTGCTCATCAAGACCAGTATTGTGCTACTTTAGAAATTCGCAATGAGGATTGACCTCAAGGTTAACCTCACTTACCAAAAGTGCGAAAGGAAGCTCATGGAGTCGTACAATATGTGCAGTGTTAAAAGGTACAATATGTGCAGTGTTAAAAGGTAACAATCTCCATATATATTCCCTTGTTTATTCAATAAACTAGGAAATGATTTGATTAGAACCTTTTTTTTTTTCTTAAAAAAGAAGAAATATCTCTATTTGAACTTTATAATGTTTAATGTGTTGTGCAAATGGAAATCTTTCAAATAGAGATTTAGGAATAATTGAGATTTAAAAATAAATCAATAAGGTCAAAAAGCAAAAGAGAGAGAGAGAGCACCTTCACCATAGCAAACAAAGTCGAACCCATGCTGGACACCGATAAAGATTGAAACAAAATAGTTGAAAGAAAAGTCCAATACTCGACAGTTAACCGAAATAATGAGACAAGAGAAAAAAAAGGTTTGAAAAGGCTTCAAGCCTAGAACGATCATTTTGATGCAGTTCAGGTCAAAGACAAAAGGTTTCGTCAACTTGAAGCCCCTAAACGCACTCCGAACAGCCTGTCGATCGCCTTCCCTCCCGATGGACTCTTCGGAATGAGAGCTCTGGTTGGAAAGACACTGCTAGACTAATAACCCTTCTATGCGCTTGCTTCCCTCTTCCGAGGGTGAAGATCGACGGTCTGGTCAATTTTCTTTTTGACATTCCACTTCTATTGGAAAAAGGCTTCACGTCACTTTCTTTTGCCACTTAATGAGCATGAACTTCAACGATTGCTTACCGTCATTGGATTGGATTTCTTTTTTCTTAGTTGGACCTCAACCACTCACGCAAACAAATATGCAAGCTGACGTCATTCTTTCGTCTAAACTACTTTTGAGCTAAGCACGACAAAGAAAGAAACCTTCTTTTGTTCTCCTCCGCACTCTCACCTCACTCGTCTTTCTATTCTGATTAAACACGTCATACCATCTCTATTGTAAACGTACCGAGTTGTCACATTCTATTCAGTTGACGTGGTACGATCGGAGAAGGGATGTTTTTTCACCGAGAGCAGCATTGGCTTGGACGAGTACAGTTCACTAATTTGAATCACGTCAAACTAAAACTCTAATATCCATAGTACTTCAACCTTCTTTTTGTCACTCGTCACAGTACAGATCCCGCGCATCAAATGATTACTGATGCCGAACTAGCACGTCGCAGCTATTCACTCAGCAGACGATCAGACGAGATGCGGAGTGGAGAAGGACTGATTGGACCTGCCTTCCCGACACTAGAGGCTCAAGAAATAAAGAGAAGATGGATACGGACAAGATATCCAGCAACAAGAAGAAAGAAAAAGATTGAATAGAGGAACTCCCGAGCATTTCTTGATCTCAGATGTGCCCATATCAATAGAACGGGTGACTCATTATATCGATGAATCATTTCTTCGGACAGAATCAAATTAAGAAGATCAAACTAGAAAACACCAAAAATTTACGTGGTTCAAAGCAAGTTCTACATCTACGGGCCAAATCAAACTTCACTATTAATGATATATGTAATTACACATCATGGGTCTCTCAAATTTCCAAAGTTACAAAGAAATTACTTTTACATTGAGAAAACGAGTGCGAACTCTTAAAAAATGTAAAAGAGTTTGCTCCTCAGAGAAAATCTTCTTATGTACTTACAAAAACCCTATCAAACTCCCTTGTATAGTTTAGCGTTGCTGAGTACAAACTCTAAATCAAATAGAGGTACATTTGGCAACTCATGAGTCTAAAAAAATACCCAGAATCTGAATCTACGTTACCCACTATCGATGGCAGGTTAACATGTAGATGACCTTTAAAACATACCATTACTATGGCCTTCGATGGCCATACTAAAAATTGAGCCAATCTTCAACATAATAAAGAATCCTAACGAAAGCTTAGCTTAAGTCATAAAAAAAATAATAATAAAAAAAAATCTTTACACTAAAGATAAATGCATACATCAGTAAGTCACAAATGGGATACTTAGGAAGAACCTGACTAAAAACAAAAAAATACTTTGAGGCATATGAGCACGTTTTATTGAGGTTTTGTTAGTATGCCAATTACATTTTCCATGACTTGTATGAATAATATGAATATCTTGATGATTACACATACATGTATACATACATACATGTATGTATGTATGCATGCATGTATATATATATATATATATATATATATATATATATATATATATATATATATATATATATATATATATATATATATATATATATATATATATATATATATATATATATATATATATATATATATATATATATGAGAAAAATGGAAATGAGCTGACAGCTCACGCAAGTTACCTGAGCTGCAGTTTATTTTCATTATATCCAATAATTATTTTTAAAATATTTCTTTTGGATTATGATCTCGACCTCCTAGGGTTCACTCATACCCAATTTCTTGGATTTTAGTTTTGATTTAGTCCTCCATTAAGTTAGCACAAAATTTACGGTTTTCAATGAATAAAACATTTTGTATGCACTTGATGAAAGGGTAAATAGACTCCAAAATTTATGAAATTTAATCCGAAAAAAGTTAATGAGGTAGAGATAGAAATTGTTAAAAAAATTGAAGAAAAATGATTGGATCATTATAGTTTTGTTGCTAGCTCACGTAATTTTTCCTGAGCTGACGGCTCACCTACAGTAATCCCTATATATATATATATATATATATATATATATATATATATATATATATATATATATATATATATATATATATATATATATATGAGAAAAATAGAAATGAGCTGATAGTTAACGTAAGTTAGTTAAACTGCAATTCATTTCTACTATCTCCAATAGTTTTTATTTAAAAATTTCTTTTGAATTATAATATTGACCATTTTAGGTTCACTCATATCCAATTTTTTGGGTTTTATTTTTGATCTCATCTTCCATCAGGTTGACCCTACTTTAAACAGTTTCCAATAGATAAATATTTTGTATTCATATGATGAAAGTGTAAATGAATTTCAGAATTCACAAAATTTGATCTTATTAAACCTAACGAGATAGAGATCCTAATTCTAGAAGAAATTTGAAGAAAAAATATTGGATATTATATTTTTACCGCTAGCTCACGAAATTTTTGCTGAGCTGGCGGCTCACCTGCAATATATATATATATATATATATATATATATATATATATATATATATATATATATATATATATATATATATATATGATTACTGCAAGTGAGGTGTCAGCTCAGGAAAACTTACACGAGCTAGCGGCGAAATTATAGTTATTCAATGATATTTTTTCATATTTTTTTCTAAAATTAGGATCTCTATCTCATTAGCTTTTTTAAGATCAAATTTATTGAATTTTGGAGTTAATTTACTCTTTCATCAAGTAGATACAAAAAGTTATATTTAATAAAAACCGTTAATTTTGTATCAACTTGATGGAGGACCAAAACAAAACTAAAACCCAAGAAATTGAGTATGAGTGAATCCTAAAGGGTCAAAATCATAATCCAAAAGAAAATTTTTAAAAAGATATTGGAAATAGTGGAAATGAGCTGCAACTCAAGTAACTTGCGTGAGCTATCAGCTTATTTCCATTATTCTCTCTCTCTCTCTCTATGTATATATATATATATATATATATATATATATATATATATATATATATATATATATATATATGGGATTACTGTAGCTGAGCCGCCGGCTCAGGAAAAGTTACGTGAGCTAGCTGCAAAACTATAATGATCCAATAATTTTTCTTCAAATTTTTTTGTATAATTACTATCTTTACCTCCTTAATTTCTTTCAGATTAAATTTTATAAATTTTGGAGTTCATTTACTCGTTCGTCAAGTACATATAAAATATTTTATTCATTGAAAACCGTTAATTTTGTGTTAACTTGATGGATGATCAAATCAAAACTAAAACCCAAAAAATTGGGTATGAGCGAACCCTAGGGGGTCGAGATCATAATTCAATTTTTTTTAAAAAAAAACATTATTGGAGATAGTGAAAATGAACTGCAGCTCAGGTAACTTGCTTGAGCTGTTAGCTCATCTCCATTTCTCTCTCTCTCTCTCTCTCTCTATATATATATATATATATATATATTACTTTAAGTGAGCCGTGGCTCAGAAAAAATTACGTGAGCTAACGATAAAAATATAGTGATCCAATAACTTTTCTTCATTTTTTTTATAATTAGTTTATTTATCACCTTAATTTTCTTTCTGATTAAATTTTATAAATTTTGAAGTTCATTTACCGTTTCATCAAGTGGATACAAAATGTTTTATTCGTTAAAAAATGTTAATTTTGTGTCAAATTGATGGAGGGCCAAATCAATATTAAAACCTAAGAAATTGGATATGAGTGAACTTTAGGGGTTGAAATCATAATCATAAGATAAAATTTTAAGAAAATTATTGGAGATAATGGAAATTGACTCCAACTCATATAGCTTGCGAGTACTGTCAGTTCATTTCTATTATATATATATATATATATATATATATATATATATATATATATATATATATATATATATATATATATATATATATATATATAACTCAACAATAAGGGAATATATAAAACTCAAATATTCCAAAAATCAACAATTTCGTTCCACTGTCATTATCAAGAACCGGCTCACCCAACAATAAGGGAATTTCCAAAGGAGCACACCTTGTTTTTTCCTAGTGAACCCACTTAAAAATTTGCTTTTATTTATAATTTTGCCAATCAATTTTTAAGACAAAAATGTCCTCATTTTCAATCTCCCACCCCCCAAGTCAATTCCCCTGAACCTTCTCTCCACTCCCCCACTTGCTCTCCTCTTTCACTCTTCTCTCCAGTCTCCATTCTTTCCGCCACCTCCAAAATGGAGGACCGCTCAAAATATGGCCCTATATCGTTGATGCTTCAATTTTTTTCCCCCTTTCATCCTTAATTCGGACTAAACAGTCCGGATCCACCAGTGGATCCGGGTTCACAGTCCCGGATCCACCAGTGGATCCGGATTTACAGTCCCGGATCCATCTTATTAGATCCAGACTTCTAGCCCGGATTAAAGAGACAGACCAATCTCTCTCTTTCTCTCTAAATCCAAGGTCTGTAGAATTCTCCACTGTCATGACATTCTCCAGATTCGCATTGATTGTCCTTCGATCCGCCAGCTTCCGGCCTCTCGTTCGCTGCTGCTGCTGATGCGGGTTCAGGAGCTTAAGAACGTGGGAGAAAGAAGATAGGGAGAGTATTTTGAGTATTATAAGTATGCTCACGAAGAAAAACCTTCTCTTTTCAAAAGAGAGAGTGTGCTCACTTGGAAAATTGGGCCCACTAGGAAAAATGGTGTGCTCCTTTGGAAATTCCCAACAATAATGGCACAATACAATATAAACCAGGCTTACAAAAGGGTCGAAATGTGCCCAAAATAAAGGGAGTGTCTAGAGGGGCACACCATTTTTCCTAGTGAGCCCACTTAAAAACTTCATACATATTATAACTTTGCTATCGATTTTTTGAACTAAAATGCCTTTTCTTTAATCTCTCTTCTCCTTCTCTTCTAAAACTATAGATAATCCAAAAAAAAACCCCTAAAACCCAAAACTATTCTATCAAATCTTCTCATATAATAAATTATCTCACAAATTAAATTTAAAAATTAATTTTATTAGGTTTTTGCTTATTCAAAAACCCTATAAACTGTGTGGATTGAAAAAAATTATAAACCCAAAAAAACTCAAAGTCCGGACTGTCAAGTCCGGACAGAAACCCACTTTCCGGACTTCCAGTCTGGATAGTTATAAATAGTTTTTTTCGTTCTATTATTTATGAAGTCATTGTAGCATAGTGGTGAGTATCCTTATCTCATATGTGAGCGTCTCGAGTTCGATTCTTGTCAGCAGGAAATCTCTTTTTATTTTATTTTATTTTCCTAAATAAATATATTTTCTTATGCAACTATTACAAATGTAACTATTACGAATTTAATTAAATTTCGAACTCAAACAATTTTTTACCTTAGTCACTATTTCATTCCAATTCAAAAATAAATTAGATGAAACACATAATGATACATTTTCTTGTGCATTTTCTTTATTTACATTTTCTTTTGACTTTATTTTGTTTTTCCAAATAAATATATTTTCTTGTGCAACTCCATATCAGTATGATTTTTAATCAAATAATTAAACGTTAAAATAAAAATTATTAATTCAATTGTAGTACAAATATACATAATAAGTTCTGGACATCCAATCATAGAAATCAATTCGATTGCAGTACAAAGAAATCAATTCATTGCACCTAAAATCTAAACTAATCACTGTCTTTGTGTCTTCCTTGGTGGTTGACATTGACGTATGGTTCGAGTTATTCTCATTGTATCGGGTACATCAGGAGTGGCTTGTTCCTCTACTTGTTCCTCTGGTTTAATGCAACCAGTTTGCACGGCTTTAATCTTCGCAAGTTTCAGCAAGATGGGTCGTTTGAGATTGCTAGGTTGCTAGAGATAGGCCATGGCTTGCTCTATGTTCTGAAGTTGTGCTCTAGTTTCTTCCATGTGCATGCGAACTTGATAATTGAATTGATATACTTCTGGCTATATTGGAATTAGTTGGCATGCTTCTGGGTGCATGGAATATGGTAGGATAGACACTTAGTCTGTGCATAACTACTTTCCTCTGAACTCTAGGGATATAGTGGCACAAAGTTTGCGTGGGGGTTGATGGTATTTCAACTACTCCGATATCTATTCTGCCAATACAAAATAAAATTCATATCAGTACACACATTATGCTTCACAATTAAGCCACTAGCACAATAATCGTGCTAGACAAACTGAATTGCAAATTGACAATATACATATGTAAACACGACTGTGAAATTAGCGTTTCACTAATCTAAGCATGACAATTAAAATTATATTATAATAATCAAGGTACTGAAATGTTAACTACACAATGGCCATGATATTAAAACCATTCTCATTAACATGCAAAATAACCATTCACGATATGAAACTCAATAACAATTAAGGAGAGTGACCTTAAAAATGAGGAAAAAAACTCAATAATAGGTATGGACAATGAAATAAATCTTAATTGCCATGCCAAAAACCCATCCATCATACAAATTATAGTAACAAGTAAGAATAGTTTAATAAATACTAAGCTGAATCTCAATAGCAGGAATGGACACTAAAATTCATATCAATTAGCATGTCAAAACTCTATTCAAGTCCAGAATCTCAACATTAGGCATGGACCACAAGTACGACACTAAGATAAATCTCTATCACAGGCATGGACACTAACTAATAAAATTTACCATTACCGTCTATGATTGAAAAATTAATGGAATTTTACATATTTTACAACTACCATTACAATATTTAATTTTTCCAATAATAATAATTAAAGTATAAATTTCATCTATAATAAAAAACCCTCCAATTCCAAAAACCCAATACTCCATCAATTTTATTATCAAAATCCCTCCACCTCCTCCTCCTCTCCTTTTCTCCTCTCCAAGCCAACAAGACCATCAAATCCAAAAAACCTCACATTTTTTGCTCCAAAACAAGAGACCAAAATAAAATTTAAAAAAATACACTTGTAAAAAGAATGAATTGTGAAGAAAATTTATAAAAAAAATTCTTCTATCAATAAAAAAACTCCACATCCAAAACCCCAATGCTCCATCCTCAATTTTATTATCAAAACCCTTCCATCTCCTCCTCCTCCACTCTTCCTCTGCTCCAACCCAACAAGATCACCAAACCCAAATATCTCCCATTGTTTGCTCCAAAAAAAGGACCAAAATTAAAAAAAAAATTGCTATATTAGGAGATCTCCCCACCTCGATCCAAAAGCGATGGCGGGACGGCAGAATGGCGGCCGTGGGCTGGATCATTGGCGGCGACGGGAGATCGGCGGTGGGATCGCCATGCCGACGGCGAAAAGAAAGAGACAGAAGAAGATTTGGAAGGAGGAGGAGATATGGAAGGAGAAGAGAAAGGAATGAGAGAGGTTAGAGAGTGAGGGAAGAGAGGATTTAGGATTTTTTGGTTTGGGTTAGGACCGTCAGAGAGGAGAGAAAAGTAGGAGAGAAAATGGAGAAGGAAGAGAAAATGAGAGAGAAATAGAAGGTTAAGGTGTTTTGAATATATTGAGTGTGCTTACTAAGAAAATCATCTCTTTTGTAAAGAGAGGATAGGCTCACTAGGAAAACTGGGCTCACCAGGAAACATGGTGTGCTCCTTTGGAAACTCCCAAAATATAGAGCACTCGCAGACGCCCAGAGTACACGTGTCACAACGAGCATGACTACTCTATTATGTTCGGCGGGTACGACGTATCTCTCATCAGTTACGCCAACTCATTCCACATCACTGCAGAAGAAAGAAGAACAAGAAACCAGCGGGAGTTCCAATCGAAACCCTAACCCTAACCCCAGTTTTCGATAGTCAATGGCGGGAAGCGAGAAGACCCTGCAGGTCTACTGCATCGGCACCGCGGACACGAAGCTGGAGGAGCTCCGGTTCTTGTCGGATCGGGTCAGATCCGATATCGGGACTTTCTCCAAAGGATCTCCATTCAAGGTGATCGCCATCCTCCAAGTCCTGATTGATTACTGCTTATTTTGATGTGATTGGATGAGTGATGTAACAGTAGATGCTCAAATTCGATGAATTTGTTCGGGTCACCTGAATTTTCTTGAATTTTGATGATTGATCTGTGAAATTGGGAAAGAATTACACTTGAATTGGATTAAAGATGTTATTTTTGGTGGTTAATTGGGTGATATAGAAAATAATACACATCGAAGATGAAAAGAAATCAAAACATAGTTGGTTTTGCTCGTGTTTCAAGTAGATATGCAAATCACTTGTATGAATGTAGTAGCAATCTACAATGACATATGGGTTTGGATGTAACTGATACTCCCTCAGTTTCTTTATAACTCGCGTCGTAAGCACTTGCACAAAGAGTAAGAAAGGCATTAACTAGCTGTTGGGTATATGAATATATCAACGTTATAGTTCTTAAGTTAAGAAAAGGAAATAAACTTAAATATGTTTAGAAAAAGAAATAAACTATGTAAAATAAGTTAGATAAAATTACTAGAAACCGCTTAGTATGGATGATAGAGTCTAGTATTGAATCTTATGTCCTTAAGACCGATTGGTTCTCCACTAGATAGCTTCTAGATCTTAGTGGGTGTCAGTTTTCCAAGATATAATGGTTGCTCTACGATTTGATGGTAGTAGCACTCCGATTGTCTTAACGTATCAAAATTAAAGAATACACTCTATTTATTGTATGAATGAAAGTGTAAAAAAGACTTGAGATGTAAGAAAATTGGTGTGGATAATGAATGCAAGGACAAGCCTATTTACAGGCTTCCAAACCAAACGGTTACAACAATTTAGTTGTAACGGTAATGATTCTAACATTAAATAGATATAACTATTTATTATTGAAATGGTTAAATCTTAACGGCTAAAAGCCATATAAATACAGCTATATTCCAATGGATAAATCACAACGCTGTTGGCAGTGAAAATTTTTAAGTAAAAAGGAATTTTCTATACAAAATGCGGAGCTAACTTCGTAGCTCCGCGTTTGGCTATCTTAGCCTCGCGTTTGAGCAAAACGCGGAGCTAATCCATAGCTCCGCGTTCTGATGAATTTATCTCCGCGTTAACTCCGAATGAGTAGATTTCATTAGAATTCTAATTTGATTGTGATTGAAATTTGGACTTATTCAATATCCAAATTGAGTCCAATCAGAATTTCAAATCAAGAGATTTAAATCAATATTAAATATTTGATTAGAATCCTTGATAAATACAAAAACCTTCTTTTCCTATTCCTATGGAGATTTTTATTCCTATTCCTATGGAAACTCTCATAACCACTAAAGTGTATAAATATCCTCTTTGAGAAGACTTTAGAAATCATCAATCAATAATAGATCAATCCATACATGATCATCAATTTTTAAGAGATCTTTTGGAAGTTTTTGTGAAGTTCGAGTTACGCGTGAGAGCTTTGAATGAATCAAGACCAGAGAAGATCAACTCTACAGTCGGCCGGCATCTTCTTCAGCAAGAGCAAGAAGACCATTTTCGTCAGATCGTCCAAAAGAGCTACTTTGATAGATCCTATCGCCACACAGAGCTTACGTTTACATTGTAAAAGAGAGCGATTGAGATATAAAATCCTCTCGTTTGTTCGTTTTCTTTTGTTCTTCTTTCATTGTAATCTAAGTTGTATTCAATAGAAGGAAAATAAATTTCTGTTGCGAACAAATTGGCGACCACAGTGGGAGAAGTCTCTTTCATCGAAAAAGAGATCGTAGCGCAATCTGACATCGAGAGGATCGGATCCGACGTTAACATGCTAGTCGTGGAGATCGATCAGCAGAAGTACGAGGAGTATCTCTCCTCTGAGTCAGGTAACCTGACCGAAACACTATGCTATCGTCGCTTGCGCTCCAATACCCGAGGATCGGGTAATCAGGAATCCACCGATAAACAGGGACCCTTGGAGACCGCGGCCATAGAGCCGTCGTTTGGGCAGGAAACCCTAGCAGTGGATGGCCTCTTTACTGCCGAAAAAAGCTCGGGAACTGGATTGACCAGAACCCAACTCCGAAATAGAAATCGGAGAGCTAGGCGAAAGGCCCTCAAAACCCGCATTGAAAGCGAGGCTAATTTCACAAAATGCGAGGCTATAGTCCCTTGCAATCACAAGACCAGCCAAGATCGCGATAAACGCGAAGCTAAAACTTGCGATAAATGCAAGATTTCTGACACTCGCGTTAATCGCGAGGATAAAATTTCCTTAGAGCCAGCGTGTGATTATCCACGCGAGGCTACTACTGAGCTTAGCGATAAACGCGAAACCAGTAAAACTTGCGATAAACGCAAGATTTCTGACACTCGCATTAATCGCGAGGATAAAATTTCCTTAGAGTCAGCGTGTGATTCTCCACACGAGGCTACTACTGAGCTTAGCGATAAACGCGAAGCCAGTAAGACTTGCGATAAATGCAAGATTTCTGACACTCGCGTTAATTGCGAGGATAAAGTTTCCTTAGAGCCAGCGTGTGATTCTCCACGCGAGGCTAATACTGAGTTTAGCGATAAACGCGAAGCCAATAATACTTGCATTAATCGCAAGACTCTTCAGCTTCGCGTAAATCGCGAAGATAATTGGCAAATTTGCGTTAATCACAAAAATCGCGCTAAACGCGAAGTTATGACTTGCGTAAATCGCAAGGATAAGCCAGCGTGTGATGTACTTTCTCCACGCGAAGCTACTGAACTTAACTCTGAAACTGCCCAAAGTGCCAAGATTCGTGTAAAACGCGAAGATAAGCCAGCATGTGATGGATTTCCTCCACGCGAGGCTATCAGACCTAAACAAAAACTCAAGCCAAGCGTTAATCGCAAAGCCAAGGATTCTTGCGTAAATCGCAAGGTAAAGCCAGTATGTGATTTTCCACGCGAGGCTAAGTATAAAGAAGAAGATGAATTTTTTCAGAAATGCCAAGCCAGCGTACAATGCGAGGCTAGCGTAAAACGCGAAACTATAGCCCAACTTCGCGTAAATGCTTTAGAACGCGAAGCTAACATCCAGCTCCGCGTAAAACATGTCGACACCAATGACCCTGAATATGTCATTGTGAGCAGCTCATAACAGCCATATCTGCTGTATTGGATAATTGTTGTTGTACTAAGAAGAGAGTGTCTGTATTTAACAGAATAACTGAGTCTCGTCAAGATACTCTAAAGAAGAGAGAATGATCTGAGATACAAAATTAAAGAAAAAGAATTAAACGCAGTGACCTCAAATATGGTCGGCAAGGGTAAAAAGATTATAGAGAAAGAATATGAGTCAGATGCAGACAATGAAGAACCTCATCATTTTACCCGGCTCAAATCAGGCGTTGTCGCTCCTCGGAATTACAAGAAACCCTTAAAAGGTTTCTGTGATGACAGCGATAATTCAGTTATAACTTCTCCACAATCTTGTACATCTTTCCGGTCACGAAAATCAACGTCACATGTGGTGGACAGGTCCGATGACATTGACCTGAGGATAGAAGCTCAAGAGCAGATGATTCGAGGCCAGCAAAAGGCCATTGATGACCTCAAACTAATGCTTCTAAAAGTGGTCAAAAATATCCAGAAGATAGCCGACGATAAGGCTAAAATTTCTTCGGAACTGCCACCTAAGACAAATGAAGAAACTAATGAAGAAAAGGCTTATTCGGCACATGAGGATGAAGATAAATATTCTTTCCACGATCTTCATGAAGAGAAGATAGAAAATCTACATAAGCAACTAGATACGTTAATGCAAAAGAAAGAGCTAAATGAATCGGGAGTTTTAAGGCCACATCCGCTTGAGTGGGACTTCGCCCCTTATCCAAAAAAATATAAACCCCTCAAATTAGAGTCATATAACGGGAAGGGGTCCCCAAACCAGCACCTATATTACTTTTTATCGCGGGCAGGTCATCTAATGAGAAATGATCCCGTAATGACCAAAGTATTTGTGAGCACCCTGCGAGAGCCTGCCTTTACATGGTTTATGCAGTTGCTCCCGGGAACCATAAATGCTTGGTATGATGTCGAGAAGCAGTTCTTGGCGCGTTTCTTTGAGGATGATACCGAGATATCGGTTCATTCCCTCCTTGCGACAAAACAAGGAGAAGAGGAAATGGTCAAAAACTTTATAGAACGCTTCAGGGAAAAATCCGTATATTGTCGACACGGTATGACCCAAGAAACTCTGGTGGAAACCTGCAAGTATAATTTCAGGACCGACGTGTTGATAAGAATGTGAGCTGTAAAGTCCAAAACTTGGAAAGATTTACTGAAGCAGGGAGAGCAGGCGGAAGAGATAATTCATCGAATTGAGAAATCTTGTAGCACGAGAAACTCTATAAATAACATGTCATATCCACATAATTCTAGAAATAAAGGAAAGGTTGTGATGGTGTCAGTTGCAGATCCGAAACTAAGACATCAGAATCCGAGAGGTGCAGATCAAAATAGGCCCTGATAAGATAAAACTTATACATTCAAAACTAAGTAGACTGGTACTATATTCCATCTCCTCCTTAGAAAGAGTATGTTAAAGCTTTCGGAAAATCAAAAACCGGAAGACGCTGGTAAAACCAGCAACCCCAACTATTGCCTCTACCACAGAAATGTTGGACACTCTATCAAGGACTGTTACCCTCTGAAGAACAGGATTCAGGCGTTGATAGAAACCGGAGTTCTCACTCTTAAAGAGGAACAGAAGAAAGTTTTTGCAAATATGACAACTTTGGTAGTTGGAACTAATAAGTTCCCTGCCAGAACAATCCCTGTACCAGTAGGGAAGCCAATATCGACACCAAGCATGGGCAGCCCGTACTTGCAAGCTGGCCCCTTGGTATGCTCTGAACTGCAGCTGCGATCGAATTGTCCTCATTGGTTAACAGCCGGATTTGGCTGGGGGTGCCGAAAATATTGATGATGATAAATATCATGTTGTTTTCGCTACTTTTACTAGCCATTGGAATGGCTAATTGAGTGCTATAAATAAAATTTTTTGCCCAATGCTGTTAAAGTGGCGGGAAGAGGAGATCAAGTTTCTCGCCAACCCTATCATACTGGGGGTAAAAGTATGAAATTAACTACCCAATGCTGATTAAAGGCAAAGGGGAGAGGAAATTAATTTCTCAACAACTCACCATGCTGAGGGGAATAGCATAGCTAGCCCAACGCAAACGGCGATTGGTAAAGGCTTAATCAAATCCGTTGATAGCTGGGAGTTTGCTAAAAATCCCATAAAACCTGTCATGTTAAGCTCTTACCTCTCATAGTATGATTTGGATTATTTCCATCTCCGTTCAAGTTACGCGTGAGAGCACTTGGACTAGGCATGTGCAATTAGGCGCCTCTGCCAAAATTAATGATCATGACCCAATCATCTTGGCATGTGCAGTTCAAGTTACGCATGAGAGTTTTGAACCGCTTCCACCAAACTCTAGACATGTGCAATTAGGCGCCTCTGCCGAAATCTGATGATCATGACCCGATCATCTTGACGTGTGCAGTTCAAGTTACGCAAGAGAGTCTTGAACCACCTCCATCAAAGTTTCAAGCATGTGCAATTAGGCACCTCTGCCAAATTTCTTGATTTTAACTTGATCACCAAATTGAAGATCCAAAATATTTCAAAATTTGCTAAATTCTAAGCCATTTTAAAAACTTTGGAGGGGGTTCTGTTGGCAGTGAAAATTTCTAAGCAAAAAGGAATTTTCCACACAGAACGCGAAGCTAACTCCGTAGCTTCGCGTTTGGCTATTTTAGCCTCGCGTTTGAGCAAAACGCGGAGCTAATCCATAGCTCCGCGTTCTGATGAATTTAGCTCCGCGTTAACTCCGTGTGAGTAGATTTTATTATAATTCTAATTTGATTGTGATTGAAATTTGGACGTATCTAATACCCAAATTGAGTCCAATCAGAATTCCAAATCAAGAGATTTAAATCAATATTAAATATTTGATCAGAATCCTTGATGAATACAAAAACCTTTTTTCCTATTCCTATGGAGTTTTTTATTCTTATTCCTATGGAAACTCTTATAACCACTAAAGTCTATAAATACCCTCTTTGAGGAGACTTTAGAGATTATCAATTAATAATAGATCAATCCATAGATGATCATCAATTTTTAAGAGATCTTTTGAAAGTTTTTGTGAAGATCGAGTTATGCGTGAGAGTCTTGAACGAATCAAGACCAGAGAAGATCAATTCTACAGTCGGCCGACATCTTCTTCATCAAGAGCAAGAGACCATCTTCGTCAGATCGTCCAAAAGAGCTACTTCGATAGATCCCATCGCCACACAGATCCCACGAAATCATTGTAAAAGAGAGCGATTAAGTTATAAAATCCTCTCGTTTGTTCTTTTTCTTTTGTTCTTTTTTCATTGTAATCTAAGTTGTATTCAATGGAAGGAAAGCAAATTTCTACTGCGAACAAATGCTAACAGCCACAATGGATGAATCTTAACGGATAAATTATAATGGCTAATAGTCACAATGAATGAATCCCAACGGATAAATCACAATGGCTGACTGCTGTAATAATCTGAACTAAACTGGTCTAAATTCAATTCAGAACCCGTTTGTCAAACTGAAGGCAACTCGTACCACACCAAAGTGAAAAATCTCTTTAACTCTTTGCGACAATGCGAAGTGCGCCACTAAAGTGCTCAGTGCGCCTTAAATGCCCAATCAGCTTCACACGCGCATGCGCATGCGGATGATGCGTAGCACCATCCTTGGTGCTAGGAAGTTTCTCCTCTTATTACATAAGTAATACACTAGAATAAACAATTTTATATAAACCCACACTTTTAAAACTCATTATCCGATATGGGACTATATTTTGTTTATTCACTTGCCATGGTTCCTACTTTGATATCATTTTTCATTCACTTAATTCGTAGTTTTGAACTAATGAATATACAACAACAACTAAGCCTTTCATCCCAAGTATTTGGGGTAGGCTACATGAACAAAAAAAGAATCACGCCGGATCGATCACTTTGATAGTCCTTCTCCATTCATTTCTATCAAATAATATCTCCTCATTTAAATCTCTAGAATCTATATCTTTTCGCATCACCTCCATCTATTTTTTTTCGGTCTTCCCTTCGTTCTTTTAACTTGTCCTATATTGATAAATTTTTCTCGTCGAACTAGTGCATTTGTAGACCTACGTTGCACATGACCAAACCATCGTAATCGGTTTTCTCGCATCTTCTCATCGATGGGAGCTGCACCTACCTTAGTAATGAATATAAATATCATAAATTTGGCTCAAAGTTAGTAATGTTCAAACATGAATTCAACACTAGCTGCCAAAACAAAGTAAACAATGATCGTCTTCTCAATAATACCCTAAATTAAAGCACCCATTACTTCTTAAAAATATGTCATTTCTCCTAAGACAATAATGTCCATTTTGAATAGATTGCGATTTGGGAAGTAGCTAAACAACAAAGATGAGACTTAAAAAGAACCAAATTTTTTGAATAAAGCTTCAATTAAATCGAAGCAGAGGGAGTACATTCTAGAATCTAGTCATATGGCATCTTGAGAAAACTAGGGTATGATTATGATTGAACGTGAATGCCTGCTATTTTAGTCTGCTTTTGTTAAAGCTGAATTACAGTTGCCTAAAAATATCCAAGCCTGTATTAAATTAAAATAAGCATGGAAGATCCTCATTTCATGCATAAATACCTTAATTGTTGCAACTCATATTTTAAAAACAATTTTGGGTCCAACTCGTGGATATGGATATAAGGATGTGATGATAATCATCTACTCAACCATAATTCTCTTTTAGTAACTTTTTAAATAAATATAAATAAAAATATGGTAAAGGTATGCTCACTGATCATAATAAATGAATAAGGATTGTTCAAGCATTATTTTGACATCTGAATATTGACCAAGAATGGCAACATAAGAAATAAATTAGTGTCACTTAATCTTCGAGTAAGGGTTCAAAGTTTACGTGTGTTTTAATTTTAGATGAAAGGAGCAAGTGACGTGCACTTGACTAAGTATTAAAGTATTAAATGCGACTTAGATATTGAACTCTGTTAAACTTTATAATGTGAAAACCTTTGCATCTTAGTTAGCCACATGTCCAACAAAACTAGATCACCTCTATTGAAGTAACAATGCTTAGGTGGCAAGTAGCTTCATTTTGCTTAGGCTTGCCACTAATAGTTTCATAAGCAAATAAACAAGTAAAGGATTCATCAGTAAATTAAATGATATTTTAACTTTCTCAGCTGAATATCCTGTTAGCATTGATCACTAAAAATTATGGTCTGATTTCAAACATTTTTTGTATTTTTTTTGTTAAGTTGATGGGTTTCACTTACATTGCAAAGCATTCACTTGTGTGCAAAGAGTTAGAAGATAGCTTTACACTCAGTCGTCAGCATGTGTAATCAACATGGAATCAGCTATTGCACACAACTTTAAGATAATAAGGCTCCATCAAAATGACGGACGTGACTTTATTCTGATTAAGCAAAATGTCAGACCTTCTGGAGAAAGATTTTGACTTTCTTAGTCTTGCTTATGCTGCCCAAGTTTTTACAAACAAGTATTCCAAATTTTGCAGGAAAAAAAAATTGATATATAATAGACTTTACTAAATTCTAAGTTCTTTATACGTATTATAGCTAAAGATACATCAATCACATATTTCAACCTAAATTTTACTGGTTCAACTTAACCAGCCTTGCCTTCTTAGAATCATGTAACTATACACTTCTTTTAACCACTAATCTACACTGGATGGAAATGACGAGTTTGGATCTCACGTAAATATCAGTACGTGACCAGAAGCATCTTCTTTATGACAAGGCGATTAGCACCTTTTTCTACTTGCTAGTTCTAATATCTCATGGTCTGTCTTTATTTCTTCATGCAGTCTCATGTTCTTACTCCTTTCTAGTATGATATTTTCTTTCCTAGTTACGTTCAGAACATGCATCAGAATCTCTGCTAGCACATTATATTGTATGTCTGCATGATACCAGAAGTAAAGGACAACATAGTCTTGAAATTTTGATGCTTTTATTAATGTTTACAGTATTCTGCACATCCAATCTCTGGAACACATTGAGCTTATTGTTTTGGTTAATGGAATTGCAGGTAGAAGTTACTGTGGTTGATGTCTCCACTAGCCACAAGGAAATAACTACTCTAGAGGGCCTGCCTTTTGTCAGTCGGAAGGACATTCTTTCTTGTCTTTTTGCTGCAGAAGATTTTTCGTCTTACAAGCTTCCAGATGATAGAGGTGAAGCAGTTGCAGTCATGAGCAATGCCCTTGGTTGTTTCTTAAGGAAAGCTTATGAAGATCGTATCCTAGTTGCAGCCATAGGCATTGGAGGCAGTGGTGGAACTTCTTTAATTGCTTCAGCATTAAGATCTCTTCCTCTAGGAGTACCGAAGTTAATTGTATCTACTGTGGCTAGTGGTCAGACTGAACCTTATGTTGGAACGTCTGATTTAATATTGTTTCCATCTATCGTTGACATCTGTGGGATTAATAATGTTAGTCGGGTTGTATTAGCTAATGCTGGAGCAGCTGCTGCTGGAATGATCGTTGGGAAATTGCTAGCATCTGATGCTTCTGTTGAGATGACATGGAAACCTACTGTGGGAATAACTATGTTTGGTGTCACCACTCCATGTGTTACTGCTGTAAAGGAAAGACTGATGAACGAAGGGTATGAGACACTTGTATTCCATGCTACTGGAGTTGGCGGCAAAGCTATGGAGGATCTTGTTAGAGCAGGCTTCATACAGGTTTTTTTTTTTTTTTAAATTTCTTTTATCCCTTAAAGACTTGTATGTAACAGGATGGCTGTGAAGTGGTGCATTTAAAGATGTGATGAACACATGCAACTGCTTCCATGACATATGGCATGACATTCCTTTTGGAACTTAAATCTTCGATTGTTGCTCAAAATTTTCAACTGAAAACTTTGTTACTTCTAGATATGCATTCAGGCTTAAATAGTACTCTTAAGTCTCTACCAATTGAGCTGCATCTTTTTATTACTATATTGAAGAACCTTTCTGTTCTGACTATTGTTCTTTGGATGGCGTAGGGTGTTTTGGACATTACAACAACAGAAGTTGCCGACTACATAGTCGGTGGCGTCATGGCATGTGATAGCTCACGATTTGATGCCACCATAGAGAAAAGGATTCCTTTGGTCCTTAGTGTAGGGGCCTTAGATATGGTAAACTTTGGAGCTAAAGATACTATACCTTCAGCCTTTCGAGACAGAAAGATTCATGTACATAATGAGCAGGTTAGTGTTTCTGTTCAACCTCAGCAAATTTTCAAAGGGTTATTTTATTCATGAATTTTAGTAAGATTCTCATTATCCACAAATGACTTGAAAGTATTCTGGGTAAACAGAGCTCCATTACTTATATATATTCTACATGGACCATGCAGGTAAAGTTGATAGGTATCTATTGAGAGCCATTACTTTGAACAAGAAGACATAACCGTCTTTGGTATTTATTGGATACTTGAACACTGACACTTAGGCTAAAACGTCTGGTACATCTTTTCAAATATTATAAAATATAAATCAATTATCACATATCTGAGGCATATTGGATACTAGTGGATACAATATTTTACATATCCCAAAATTTAAAACAATATTATGACCTTTTCATATTATAATTTTAATAACTAGGATGTTCAGGTGGGAATGCTTAGTTTAATGGTTTACTATGATTTGTAGAAACATTTTACTCTTCTACTTGGTTTACTTTAATAATCTAGTATTTATTTGATATTATGAATAAATAGAATATACATCACTAGAAATTGTAGTGAACCATTATACAATGCTGAACTGGTGCTCCAAATGAACATCCTCGGTACTCTGGAAAGAAACAAAACCACTTATCAGGAGTCATACTCTTGATGTCAGTCCTGTTTGGATTGATAAGATCACCTTCCACCAGTCACTAGACCTCTAATTGGTCTTCCAAATTTACCATCCTGAACTTGGATCTATTGTTGGTTTTATCATTGGAAAGATATAGTGAAGTTAATGACTGTTGCTTAGGCCTTCAGGTTTCTATTTTCTAATTCCTCAGTAATAAAAATATTACTGAAGTCTTGTTACCTAGATACCATATGATATCTGCAAATCCTATAAAACAAGATAATAATCGAGTTATCCTAAGCCTCTCATCTTTAGTTTGTATTATTGTGTATAACTATCTATGGAAAAAAAAAAAAAGATGTCATATGATATTTCTTGCTATCATATATTGAGCAATACAAAGGTGAAATGGTTTTGTGACATATATGCTATCAATACTTCAGGTTTGATCTTTATTGCTGATTTTGAAATCCAACGGGCTACTCTGTAAAGATTGAAAGAGTTTTATCATTTTCGTTTATAAGCATGCATCTTAGTTAGCTGGTGGCACAGGTAGTTATTTTCTTCGTGATATTCATGTCTAAATATATTTTTTGGAACATCTCAAATTGCTATATTGGAACTTTTCAAAGTTCTCTCGTGTACATTTGTGCAACATAAGCCGTGAAGCTAAGTAGCTAACCATTTTGAAGTTTTCTAGGTTTCCCTAATGCGAACTACCGTCGATGAAAACAAGAAGTTTGCAAGATTTATTGCTGAGAAATTAAACAAGTCCTCATCAAAAGTTTGTGTTTGTCTACCAGAGAAGGGTGTTTCTGCTCTCGATGCTGTTGGAAAGCCATTTTATGATCCAGAGGCCACATGTGTTCTGATCAATGAATTGGATAAACTTACAGAGAAAAACAGCGATAGACAGGTATTGCTTGCTGAAAAGTGTTTCCATATACTGAACTTGCATTTTTTCTGCATTTACTTTTGTCCACTATTTTATCCCGATATTATCTTGCATTTTGGTTTTGTTTTAGTAGGTGAAGATAATTCCGTACCATATCAACGATCCAAATTTCGCTGAGGCCTTGGTTGATTCATTCTTGGAGATGAATGTTTCTCGAACTGCAAATCCTCAAGAAAGTCCTGTTTTTGAACAAAAATATTGTCTAAACATTCAGGAGCACAGCTATGAGGGGAAAAACTCAGATGACATGTCTATTTGGCGTGCTCCAGTCGACTTTCCTGATGCAAAACCAGGTTTCATATATATTCAATAGCAATATATTTTTTTTAATGTTTTCAGAGCATATTAAGTGTTATTTTCTGAAAAATCTGAACTGTACAGTTGTGCATTCACTCTTTATACACGTTGGCTTTGTGTTGATTCAGGTTCTGACTTTCCATTACGAAAGCGGGAATCATGTGTGTGTGTGTATGTATGTGTGTGTGGGTGTGTGAGAATAATGGAAATGAGCTAACAACTCATGTAAGTTATCTGAGCTGCAATCATTTTCACTATCTCCAATAATTTTTTTTTTAAATTTTCTTTCGGATTATGATCTTGATGCCTGAGTGTTTACTCATTTCCAATTTTTGGTTTTAGTTTTGGTTTGGTCTTCTATCAAGTTGACACAAAATTAACGTTTTCGATGAATAAAATATTTTGTATCCGTTTGATGAAAAGTTAAATGAACTCTAAAAATCGTGAAATTTTATCTTAAAGGAGTTGAGGAGGTAGAGATCCTAATTTCAGAAAAAAAAATTGAAGAAAAATCACTATATTTTTGCCGCTAGCTCATGAAAGTTTTCCTGAGCTGGCGGTGCACCTACAATATATATATATATATATATATATATATATATATATATATATATATATATATGATTTATTGCAGTGAGACCCCCAATACTATATGAGTAGTGTAAATTATTACCCTTAAGTTTAAAACTCTCAGCTTAGTTCTTGGACCCTAACGTCATTAGTCAACTGTTTGCTATTCTCACCGCAGTTTAACTTAAACTATACTTTTTTTTTTATGGATTCTCCAAATTACCCTCCTCACCCATATTAAGAACTCACTCAAAACATTTCCAGAGGAGGATAATTTAGAGATTTTATAAAAAAAGTGCAGTTTAAGTTAAATGAAGGTAAGAATAGCAAATTGTTAACTAATGGCGTTAGGAGTGTAGGGACTAAACTTAGAGTTTTAATAGGGGTTGTCACTGCAATTAACACACACACACATATATGAGAAAACGGGAAATTCACTGGCGATGAAGGGAGTTTCTTCACTGCCGTTTAGGTGACCCAATACAATTATTACACATGACGTTTTTTAAGATAACAAATAAAAGAATTCTCTTAACCGCCCTTTGAGTGGCGCAACGTGTAATAATTTTATTGGGCCACCTAAGCGATGGTGAAAAAACTCTCTTTACCGTCGGTAAATTTCTCGTTTACTATATATATATATATATATATATATATATATATATATATATATATATATATATATATATATGGGATTACTGTAGGTGAGCCGCCAGCTCAGGAAAAGTTATGTGAGCTAGCGGCAAAAAAAATATAATGATCTAATGATTTTTCTTCAATTTTTTTTTTTACAATTACTATCTCTACCTCCTTAACTTCTTTCGGATTAAATTTTATAAATTTTGAAGTTCATTTACTTTTTCATCAAGTTCATACAAAATGTTTTATTCATTGAAAACCGTTAATTTTATATTAACTTGATGGATGACCAAATCAAGACTAAAACCCAAGAAATTGGGTATGAGTGAACCCTAAGGAGTCGAGATCACAATACAAAAGAATTTTTTTTAAAAAGATTATTGAAGATAGTGGAAATGAATTATAGCTCAGCTAACTTATGTGAGCTGTCAGCTCATTTTCATTTTTCTCTCATACATATATATATATATATACATATATATGTATATAATATATATATATATATATATATATATATATACATATATATATATATATATACATATATATATATATATATATATATATATAATTCTTGCAAATGAGCCGGTAGCGCAGGAAATTAAAGTGAGCTTGTCGGCCAAAATAATAGTAATCTCATTATTTTGTTTTTCCAATTTTTTTGGGATCACGACCTCCCCCTTTTTAGCTTCTGTAGGATGAAATTTTATGGGTTTTGAATTTATTTGTCCTTCCATTAAGTGAATACACAATGTTGTATTAATCAAAAATCGTTAATTTTGTTTTTAATTGATGAAAAACTAAATCAAAACTAAACCGAAAGAATTAGGTATTCAACGGACTCTAGGGGTTAAGATCATAATTCCAAGATAATGGAAATGGATGCTTATGTGTTCCGTTAACAATTAAATTTCTTCAAAATGATAAATGTAATGCAAGCCAAACTAGTTTAAGACCTTTCAACATAAATTGGTATGGAAATGAAGATTGGAAAAAAAAATTGAATCTCTCCTTTGTTTCTATATATTTTGAACACAAACAGTTAGTGGGATGTTGTGGGACTCGAGCCTCTCCCATGATTAGACTTTAAGGCTTTACCAAACCTAGAGTGTCACTGAGTGCACTCACTAATGAGGAAGTAAAATGCCTGATTTCTAACAACAACAATGACAGCAGTCTCCTTTAACTCTGCCATTATAGTATAGTCAAGGGATACTCATTTGTTTCTTTCTACAACTTGAATAATGGTTAGTTTGATTGTCATTTATACCGGCAGTTAAACATGATTATATTTACTCCTTTCAAAAGCATGCTCATCAAAGTGTTTTTTTTTTCTTCTTCTTCTTTTTCCTTTTGTGTGTGTGTGTGTGTGTGTTGAAAAGCATGTTCCTTCAAGTTGGTAAAGTATTTTTTAAGATAATGGTCATCACTGCCTTGAGGCATGTTTCAAACATATTGGAAGTACATCTCCTCCTACTTGGGGGTAAAAATACCCACTTTATTCATTCAAACTGCATCCTTCTGACACTGTTCCATTAAAAAAAAAAAAAAAAAAACTATTCACGGAAGTCTTGTATGGTGAAGGAAATAGGATTGTGAATCAAAGAGGATATGCACTATTCTTGTAGCAAAGAGTAGGAGTTGGACATATTATCAACATTTGGTAAAAGTATCTTATTTCTCATCTCGACAGAAACTCTGCGGAGGACCCAGACCATATTACAACAACTGAAGCTACAAATAAGCAAGGGTGTACCCATTATAGGGGCTGGTGCTGGAACTGGCATATCTGCAAAATTTGAAGAAGCTGGGGGAGTAGATCTAATAGTTCTGTACAACTCTGGTCGTTTCCGGATGGCAGGAAGGGGGTCCTTGGCAGGGTTGCTACCTTTTGCAGATGCCAACGCAGTTGTACTTGACATGGCAAATGAAGTGCTGCCTGTAAGTTTTTCTAGATCTTTTGTATTCCGGAATAGGTAATAAGGTTAATAACTTGATTTGTGCAGAAATAGACATTGTTTGTAAAAAATCACGTTGCTAGTAGATATCTCATAGCCTTAACACTTTATGGTATTAACTGGCTTAAAATCTGCAAAATTTGACTCTGTACTTTGTATTGCTGGGAGCAAAATCTAAAACTAATTAAAATTCGTAAACTGTAGAAATTTCCAGAATCCTAACTATTAACATCGTCAGGTGGTAAAAGGTGTGCCAGTTCTCGCTGGAGTGTGCGCTACGGATCCGTTTCGGCGAATGGATTATTTTCTTAAGCAGCTAGTCGAAATTGGATTTTCGGGTGTGCAAAATTTTCCAACGGTTGGTCTCTTTGATGGTAACTTCCGCCAAAATCTGGAGGAGACAGGAATGGGCTATGGGTGAGTAAGATCTGGTGCAATTACCATATTTTTCTTGGATTCGAAACATTCTTTTAGGTCGTACGAAGGAACTCTGTGTTAAAAGAAATTCTCCTTGTTCTCTCCTTTTCTTTTATCTTCCTCTTTTTGGAATACCATCGATAGGTTTAATGATGCTAACTGATATAGATAACTCAGTTACTGTGCTGTATTCTAGAACATAATTGTATCTATATCATTGTTCTTTCCTTCTAGCTTGGAAGTCGAGATGATCCACAAAGCTCATAAATTAGGCCTTTTGACAACTCCATACGCTTTCAACCCAAATGAAGCTATTGCCATGGCGAAGGCTGGTGCTAATGTTATAGTGGCACATATGGGTCTGACAACATCAGGATCTATTGGAGCAAAAACGGCTGTCACGCTTGATGATAGCGTCGTCAATGTTCAAGCCATTGCGGATGCTGCAGCTGGAGTGAATCCAAATATAATTGTTCTTTGCCATGGAGGTATGCTTCTTACTTTGCTCAGAAGGTGAATTATTCGACTTTCCATATGATTTTGTGAGAAGAAAACCAAACTTTGTGCCCTTAATTGCCTTCTTCAGGTCCAATTTCTGGCCCTCGAGAAGCTGAATTCATACTAAAGAGCACAAAGGGAGTTCATGGATTCTACGGTGCATCAAGTTTAGAGAGACTACCAGTTGAACAAGCTATCGCAAACACTGTCAAGGAGTATAAGAGCATTTCTATCAAAAGAGATTAAGTGTTCCGCCATGATTTTATCGATTGTTGCTACATTTCCCTGTTCGCTTGTGTTTGTTTATATGTGTTTCAGCTACAAAATTTATCCTTCTCTCTCACATACACCAATATTTGTGAAGAAAATGTGGCATGTCTAATTGCAGATGTATGTATACATATTTGTATGTATTGACTGTTTCGACAAAATGATGCTTTATGTATATCATGCTCTCATCCATGCAAATTATTCAATATTGTCTCTGCTAGAGTACATGCATTTTGGTTTCCACAGTAATGTTTTTTTTTTTTTTAAATAAAGTTCGGTTCATGTTTTTTTGTAACGTATCTTTTTTTGGTCATGTGCAACGTAGGCCTACAAATGCACCAGTTCAATGAGGGGAGTTTATTAATGTAGGACAAATTAAAAGAATGAAAGAAAGACCGAAGAAAACATGGATGGAGGTAATACGAAAAGATATGGATTCTAGAGGTTTAAACGAGGAGATATTACTTGATAGAAATAAATGGAGAAGGACTATCAAAGTGATCGATCCAGCGTAATTCTTTTTTTGGTTCATGTAGCCTAGTATTTGGGATAAAAGGCCTTCCTAATGAATCTACTTTACAGTGTAATTTTAATTATGACCTTGAGTCCAAACAGTTATTAGATGGGCTCACTTGAAAAAAAAGTGTGTTGCTCCCGTATAACCTTAAAAGTGTGTTGCTCCCGTATACACCATTTTACTAATAAGTCCATTTAAAAATTGTCCAAACTGAAAGTCCAAAAAAAAATTCAATATCAAGTGGGCTAACTAAGAAAAATCATGTGAGGTTTCTGCATAGAAAAAGGGGGTTCAGTAAAATTTTCTACTCCCAAATTTTCAAAACTCACGAAAGAAAGATTTTTAGGCCGGCATTTGGGATTGTGATCTACTGAATCATCAAAGCGAGTAATTTTAGCTTAAATGTTCGTATTTATTTATTTATTTATTTATTTATTTATTTTTCCTTTTCATATTCCATATCAACTATCTGATGGGCTGTTCATAAGGTAAAAATAAAAATAAAATAAAATAGTGAATAAATAAGTAAAAATCACGAAAATACTGTTATGAACTTTCTGTGATTGATTGATAATTCTCTGTGTTTCTTTTTATAAATTTTATTTTGCTCGGTAACTGTTCCCCCAGTTTTGGTTGCTTTTATGACCTTTCTCCTTTTTCTCTGCAATCTGTCCTTTATATACTGTTGAGAAACTCTAAACAAGCACACCACTTACTTTGGTATGCATCTGAGCACACCCACTCTTCTTAAAATGAGAAGGCTTTTCTTAATAAACACTCTATTTATTTAATATTGCCCCTCTTAAGCCTTTCTCTCTTAAGCCTTTCTCTAGTTTTCTATCGTCTCCTCTCCAACTAGCTTCAATGTAATTTTTATAACCCTAATTTCCCTTCATTTGATTTATAGAGTTTTCCTTAAGATTTTTTATAAGTAATAAAAAAAAATTAGGTACTAATTTAGAGTTAAGTTAGAAGTTGAATTTTTTTCTTCCGATATTTTCATACATTTATAACGTTTTATTGATGAATTGTTTAAATTAATTTACATAGAAAAATATTTTAATGAATGGATTCAAGATTGAAAGGAATGGAGTTGGGGTTTAGGAGGTTTAGGCTTAAGAAGTAAAAAAAAATTGGAAATTTATGAGTTTGAGTGTGTGCCTAGAGAGGGGGAGAGAGTCTGTGATCGTGTTGGGGGAAGAAATAAGATAAAGGATAACTTAGTCCAAAAAATATCAAACTTATAATTCTTTATAACTTAGGATGGGGTGCTCACCAAGTCAATTTGTGTGCCCATTTGGAATTTCCCTATACTGTTTCTTTTGATTATTGTTAGTGTAATTTTTATTGATTAATATTGTAAATTTTATCCACATAATTGTCTATAGGAACAACACTAATACACTCAGAGGAAATGGAACCAAATTTGTTTAACAAGTATCATAAAGCAGAGCTTTATCATTAACTTGTGAGTGATAAAGTTTACTAGTGAGCACCCCACACTATTTAGTAAAGTGTATTACAACATAGGGGAAAATGGTGCTCACTATATGGTGCGCATTTAGAATTTCCCCTTGAATATTTTAGCATGCTAAAGATATCAAAGTTGTACTCGAAAATATCTAAGGTACAAAAGTGGTATCAGGAAATCTTAGATGGCAAGATGTTAGCATATAATATAAGCTTTCTCAAACTTTAGAAATTGTATAGGTTTCTTGGCTGTTTTTTTTTATGGGCAAGGTTGCCTTTCTTCGTTCGAATAGCAACTAATAGAATTTTCTAAGGACGCCCAACTTGAAGAGCGAGGCAAAGTCTAGAGAGTTGAAGAGGAGGGGGGGTCGGAAGGGAGAGAGCGTTGAGATTGGGGAGTTTCTAAAGGCGCACACTATTTTTTTTCTAATGAGCCCACTTTATAACAAAATTGCTCCTAAAAGTTTTGGACCATCTTAACATCTCCTTCAACCTCAGCTCTTCTCTCCCCCTTCAACCTGCAGCAGTGGCGACGGCGAGCGACTGGAGTGGATCTCAAGTGGCACCGGCGACACTCAGAGAGTGTTGTATTGGGAGGAAGGTATACAGTGGTCGGCCCTAAAGAGAAGAAAAGAAAATTTTAGAGAGGGAGAGTTGGGGAGTTGGGTTTAAGGGAAAGTGGGGGGAGAGAATGAAATGTAATTTGGTCATTTTTTATGTGCCCACTAAGAAAAACCCTCTCTTTCCAAAAGAAAGGGTGAGCTTACAAGAAAAACTGGGCTCACTAGGAAAAATGGTGTGCCCGTTTGGCAACTTCCTGAGATTGGCAGAGGGGGGAGCGGCACCGTGAAGAGTGGCATGGATAGGAGTAGAAGGGAAATTTGATGGGTGCACTAAAAAAAAAAAAACCCTAGATTTTTTTCATTTCTTTTTTAGTGCCCTTAGTATTGGGTGCGCTTAGCAAATTGATGGGTGTTTTCAGAAGTACTCTAGAGAAAAATTATCTAAATTAAAATAAATAGCAATAACAAAATATTATGATATAAATTTAAATTATACATGTTAACTATTATCATGCGATAAATTTAAGATACCATTATCATAATTAATTTCAATTGCTAACTTACACAATTATATATAATCCTTATACCTAACCATTTTCCTTAATACTAGTAAGGTGCACATTTACAATTTTCTACATACACTCAAAAAAAAGGGGCAGTAAGATTCTTTAATAGAACATGAAATTAGATATTGTAATTAGAATATTACAAAGTATAGGAGTTTTACCTTTTAGGAAAAATAAATTATACATTAACGCGCCAAAGTTGTCAAATTCGGGATATGTAAAGTATATCTTATCACATATCATATCCCATATCGTATTATAAAATATATTGATTAATATATAATAAGTAAGTAATAAGCACATAACAATATATAATATAATAAGTACATGAGTAAATTTAAAATATGAGTAAAAAAATAGCCATCTCTCTCTCTCTCTCTATATATATATATATATAATTCAATAATTATATATAATTAGGTAATTAATATTTATAATGTGATGACTATGAGGTTATTAATGAAAATTATACTACATTATCAAATATACTGCTAAATTCACTTATGTTGAAAATGACATTTATTTTTCTCATCTTTGTTTTTTGCTTCACACAAGTTTCCATTTAGTATACTATTATTTTTCTTTTTTTCCCTCATTTATTGGTTACAATTGCATTCAAGGTAAAATGTCCTATCAATAATTATAAAATAATCTAGTTAAAACTAAACATTAGAAATAAACAACTAATCTGATAAATTTTAACAATTATATTTTCTCTATCTTTTCTTTTTAATAGATCCATTGTTACTCATACAACTTAAAACACGCATTGGGATTCATCCAAATAACACATTTCACTTTATATAGTTCTTATTTTCCATCAATTCATTCATAATAGAATTTTATATCCAACTGTTAAATTAAAACATATGTTATCTCCTCCCCTTTTATTACCTTAGCTTGGGTTGTATGCTATTTTTACAAAACCAAAACATTAAGTATCCCTAAAAAAAATTAAAAAAATAAATATAATATCAATTAATCATCCCTTATAATTATATTACTATCATCGTCCTTAATAACTATTTTATCCCTTATAATTATATTACTATTATCGTCCTTAATAACTGTTTTTTAAATTTTTTTCAACTTCATCTTCTAATCTTTATACAAATTCTTTCTTTTATCGAGATTTTAGCATATAATAAATAAGCTTATTAGATACTTTAATTGAAAATTAATCAATAAACAATTTATATTGACTATAAATTAATAATATACCTATTTTGATAATTTATTTAAATTCTTTTATTAACTAAAATAAATATCTTGAACATTGATGCTCTCTGTTTACCGACTATACTTGTTCGAAATTTGTATCTCGTATTTAACTCAAAAGGTTTATCTGAATGGATTTAAAATCCATTTATAAGTCAAGTTAGTATATCATCACACACTACTAATCCTAAAATACGTATCGCAATTAAGATACGTATCGATTTTCTTGCGTATCGTACAGTAAAATACATATCGCATATCATATGATAGAGACAATTATATAACAAGCGCTCAATTTAAATTGCATGATATAATCAATATTTTCAAATAAAAAATAAAAAAAATATTATGAAAATTAGAGAAAGTGGAAGCTTGTCACTTCTCTATTTTTGTATTCTCAACAATTTCAGCCCTCTTCCCCCTTCTATTTGATTAGCAAGCTGCATA
The DNA here is from genome assembly GCA_036321105.1 of Dracaena cambodiana. Taxonomy (NCBI): domain Eukaryota; kingdom Viridiplantae; phylum Streptophyta; class Magnoliopsida; order Asparagales; family Asparagaceae; genus Dracaena; species Dracaena cambodiana. The sequence goes on from JAYEPQ010000013.1 coordinate 5,368,788, forward strand.
ATAACCAAAGGCGGTAGATAAGGGTGTAAATGGTACTTGGTACTAATCTGATTATTTTGAACATTTGGCCAATTCTATTTGCACATGAAAATTTACTCTTCATGCATACAGATTTAAAACTTACAAATAATTACAAGTTTGTCATTATTTTTTTTACTAAGTTATCATTTTAAATCCAAAATCTCTAAGACTTATTAAAAATTTATAAAACTATCATCTTCCTCCTCTGTTCTCTCTCTAAAATCTAAAAAAAAAAAGTGCTATTTAAATTTTTAAAAAAAAAATACATCTTCCACAAACTTATTGATTTTCTAACTCTCTAAAATTTTTATATTCGCATTCCTCAAAAAATTAGAAAGAATTTTAAATTCTTCGAATTCACCATGACAAGCCAAATTAGGGTTTAGAATTTGAGTTTTTGAAACAAATGGAAAAATCCAATGTGCAATTGGTGTCGGAGAATAAATCTAAGGTACGGTTTAAAATTATTTTTAGTTTTTTATTTGTTTTTGTTTGCAATTTATTGATATTAATTTTTCGTTTGCTGGGGTAAGACGATTGTAACTGGTCGGATATTAATATCTGAACAAATTAATTTTTTGTCGGATATATTACCCGACCACTGTATTTTTTGCTTGGATATTACAATCTGATTGAAAAATAAAAGGATGAAATCGGACGAAATTAGAAGAGAGAGGAAGGGTTAAATTTGAGAAAAAAATTTGGGCGTAGAGAGTAAATTGTTATTGTTTCAAAATTGGAGGTTAGTAAAAAGAGTAATCTGGGTGTGAAGATTAAATTGCCGTCCGTAAATAGAATTTCCCTAAACATTTGGTGAGTTTGAGTATAGAAGTTGTGTCCAAAAAGCTTAGGGGATAAAATACATGTATGACCTTCCTTAAACCCGAAACCCGTTAATAAACCTTAAAATAGTTGTACGCTAATGTATATAATTCATGGTTTTTTTTTTTTTTTTCCGACCCACTGGATAATGGATCCGCTAACAACACTTCTAATTTCGTCAACAACACTTCTGGATCCGCCAACAACACTAATGGATCCGCCAACAACACTTCTCTAACCTTAATTTGAGTTAATTTTGAATTCTAATTTCAACCATGAATTCCTACTTCAATCAAATCTAAGAGAGAGAATTAATAGAGAGTTTATAAATCTATTGGGATTATAAATATCTAATCATCCCCAATTTTTAAAAGGATCTTGTTCCTTCTTGGAGAAGATTAAGAGGAGCCAGAAAGTATAAAAAATCTAAGATCCATTGCGTGTAAGAGCTATCAAGAAAAGAATCTTCACGTCAATAAGATCTCTCTTTTCTTCCTCTTCCTATCAAAATCTCTATTACCATGTCCAAATGAGAGAGGTTTCACATAAAGCCAACCTAAAGCCATTGAAGATCAATTCATCAAGTCTTCACATCCATAAGATCTCTCATATCTTTATTATTTTCAAGAAGATCTACTTTGTTGTGCACAAAGAGAAGGCTTTCACATCAAGCAAATCAAGGTCAAGGTTCCATCGCCATCCAGAGTTTACTTGCTACGTTCAACAACATAACTTTAGCAAGTAAATTATATCAATGTTTAAAATAGCGATAACAGTAACATAATGTTTTATCTCTGTTAGATTATGTCACTTATAACGTAACGCATAACGTAGCTTATGCAATTTCCTATTTATTTAATAAAAAAATATAAAACTATACAAAATAACTTTATAAATTGAAAAATAAATTTAAATTTCTTCAAAAAAATATAAAAACCATTTTGTAATACATAATCTATTTTAATTTTATATTAAGTTTTACAATAATTTTTACATTTATCTTTATATGTTATATTAAGTATGTGATAATAATTCCAGTCATCATCTAAACAAGAAAACAAAATTCTAACTATTATCATTGTTGTAATTTATTTATATTTTGTGATATTCAATTTATATTATTTGTAATTGTTGATTTCAGTTCAGTTAAAAATTCAATAGAATTAACAAGTAAGATAAATCAACAATCGGAGAGGAATTACAATATGCAAATAAGGAAACAATTGCAAATTAGCAAGTGATATATCAACAATCAAAGGAAAATTACAATATGTGAATAAGATAACAATTGCACATTAGCAAGTTAGCAACTCCACAAGCAATCCAACAATCCAACGACTAATCAAGTAAAAAAATTACAGCAATTCGTTAATAATTAACAACAATATACAAATTACTAAAAAAAATAATTATAAATAACATAACATAACGTAATTTAACGTAACGTTATGTAATATAACGTAAAATAACATAAAAAAACATGTTTTTATGGTGCACTAGGTTATTTTCAGTTATTACGTAGCGCTGGGGTTCCGTTAGTTTTCGTAACACAACATAACAGATTTCATAACGTGTTATTTTTAACATTGAGTTATATCTTCTTTTATCCTTAAAGATCTCAATCGCATCTTGCTATGAACAAAATCTTGCGGTGATCAAGAAAGACGAGGGCTTTCCTATCAAGCTGAGCGAGGTTCTAACTTCCAATACCACTTCCATTATCCTCGAAACTCTACCATCAAGCCTTGTTGTGATCAAAGCAAAGACTTTCATATCAAGTTATTGGAGAGAAAATTAATATCACCACAAATGAGTTATCTTATTATATTAATGACACTTCTAATAAATAAGTTTTATATCACCACAAATGAGTTATCTTATTATATTAATATCACCACAAATGAGAGTTAATATCACCTCAAATGAGTTATCTTATTATATTAATTTGACACTTCTAGTAAATAAGTTTCTTTCTCCTTCTTTTGCGTGATTACCAGTCAAGATCCTCATTGGATCGTTAGAGGAGATTAAAACGATTGCTGTAATCAGGTCTCTAACATTATAAGTTTCCATAATAACAGGAAAGTTGTAATATTTATTGAGTGATTGAGATGGTAAAATATGTTTTTATACTGTTTAAGAGAGGAATTGCGTATTTTTACTCTTGTAAGTGCTCAGTTATATAAAATTACAACTTTCTTCTATTTCTATTAGTTTTGAATTTCTATCCGAAACAGTGGACTGGACTCCAACTTGAATTGGGATAGAGCTTGACTAGGGGCATACATTCAAGAAATGACTAAGAACACTAGTGGAGAGCTAAAAATATAAAAGTAAAAAAAAAAAAAAAAAAAAAAAAAAAAAAAAAAAAGAGTAATGGTCAACATAGTCTACCTTCACAATGGCAAGAGGAAAGGACATGAGAAATAGGGGAGTTTCCAAAGGAGCACACCACTTTTTCTAATGAGCCCACTATGTAGTGTATTTTTGGTCCGGACGACCCTTAAAAAGTGGGCTCATTAGGAAAAATGGTGTGCTCCTTTGAAATTCCCAGAAATAGGGGAAGTCTAAGCAAAAAATTAAAAATAATACAAAAATAATACAAAAAAAATAAAAAAAAAATCTAATATTTATTGACGATGAGACGGGTGTAGCATCGAGGACTTCCCAAGATGATTCCTTTTTCCTTCTTTTTACTCGTATATTTTTATTTTTGTGTATGTATTTATATTAATCAATATAATTAATATGATAAGTCATAAAGTTAAAGTTTTTTTAAACAAATACATAATACTAGCAACTTACATACACAATTAAAAATTATAATTATTGTAGAAGCAACTTTAATTTAAAAAGTTAAATTTATTTAAGAAATAACTACTGAATGTTGACTAGATTGCCATCTCTAAAAAGAAACTCTATATATTAGTAATAATAGTTTTAAATAATTTTTTATTCTTAATATTCATAATTAAATATTATTTAATTTAAAGAGCACCGTCGAGACGTATTTTCCGTTTCGAGATATGTGATTGACCGTGACGTAAGCTCTCTTTTTATAATCATATTTGACACATTAACTCCAGGAGGAGGTATAATTGTGTTTCGAGTTATCGTTTCGGAAGAAAATCTATTGATAATTTTGATTATTTATTTTTATCAAACAACATACTATAATAAATATTAACTTTTATTAGGCAAAACTAAGAATTTCATATCGGATAGTGAGATATCAAACGGTATATTGAAGATATAAACCAATATTAGACTTTTGTATCATATCAATAGATCCTCCAAAACGATAAATATCATTCATGGCAACCGATTTTTAAAACAATGCTTCTGTTCAAAAATGAGGTGAAGTTACCAATTAGGATCCACCACATCTTCACAATGAAGTAGCTTCCAATTCTCTTTTTCAATAAACAAACATATAAAGTAGTGAAAGTAATCTTACTTCCAACTACTTCCACTGCACTTGTTTACAAACAAAGACACCCTAATATTCCTGCACTTGATCTTATAACCGGTTGTATAGTAAATAAATAATATATGTATTTCTAATGTTGTCGTATTTCTCTTTCTGTTTGTAAATGAAATATTTGTGTTGCATATGGACACAAGAGATTTCTATCTTGTATAGCAGCATCCAAGCAGAATTCATAGTCAGCACTATTTGCAGACCAATTGGATTATATGTAGCTATGGATTCTCTTGTTCCATGTGTTATAACTATACATTCCTTCTTAAAAAAACACTAACTATGACTATTTTATGGATTCATAGAAATCATTATAAACTACATTAACTCTTGCTTTACATCCGATGTTGAGACAATTCAAACAAAGTATTACAGATATTCATTGACACGGGAAACAGTTGAATACGATTTGGTCACTTGGGTAATATAGAACCTCAACTACAAGAATCTGGATTTGAATTCGACTCTATCATTAGATTTTTAACACAATTTTAATAAGATCAAACTGTTACAATGGTATGTTCTGCCAATATCCACAAGATTAAGAAACTTCCCATGTGTTTCGTAACATATTTTTTTTGCAACTGCATCTAATATCTACAGAAACTTATACAAGGCCTTTTGCTCAAATATTTGGAACCAGCAACATTAATGCTTTTTCTCCGTTCACATCTGCTAAGGTCTACCCTCAGTTCTCCATCCGTCAACTATAATCCTAGCACTCCTCAGGTGCACTTATCAGTCTCCATATTGCATCAAAAGTTTCTTCTGCTTCCAGCTAAATCTTATTTTGAACTTTTAGCAGGCCCATCATGTTCAAGTGCTCAGAGTTCCTATGTATAGATGGAACAAGAAATTATCAACTTAAGCTTTTGGGTCAGATTGGTTCTCGGATTTGTATTTGAAACCCATCATGCTCCCGAGGAGCCTGACGTATCAAGTACTGATGACATTAGGTTCTCAAGCAATTGAAACGGGGTTTTACTTGAATGACTTCCCGACTAAATTGCTATTTTGCTACGGTGATACATATCATGTATGAGAGATGACTATTGATTCTGAAACTTGAACAGCACAAGAATGGTTTGTATTCTATATGTGCATTAGCATAGACAGAGTTCTAAAGTCTTACTCCAATGTTTTCACAATGTGTATCGAGATCTTATTTGTTCTCCTTTTGATGTATTTCCCCATGACAATTTGAACTTCGATGCCTTCACGAGCAAGGTTCTACATATCAGAAGATATTTGACGATATATCGAGGATATTATGCTTTCACATCGTATCAGCAAGCCCTCCAAAATAATATATCGTCTGCCGATATTTATAATAATGGACACTAGGAACACCATTCGCTTTTAGAGTAATTGAGCTTATAAATAGTAATGTTAGCCGGATCCAAAACTATTGGGAGATTTGAGTTTACATCATCAACGAGAAGTAAAAACAATACAAATCATTTCAAAACACATCTCGTGTATTTTTTTGAGATGTTTTGATGATAGAATTTATGGCCATTGGGTATAGAACAGGGAATTAATCCCATAAATTGAAACATTGAAACATAAACATGATAGAAATTTTGATGAAAGAATGTATTTCATATCAAAGCATAGCATTATATTAAACATTCTAAATCACAAAAAGCCAGTGTATCAGGGCAACATACTCGAGATTTCTCAACTATTATCGTATCATCTGCTGCTTTTCAGGTCTTTGCCCCCGCTGGGTCTCCGAACCCTGCTGTCGCGACGGAAAGTGATCCTTCCCCGAGTCGCATCGTACTTGCCTACCTCGATCTCAACTCTATCTCCGGGGACGATGAATATCTTGTTCTTCTGCATCTTTCCCGACAAGTACCCAAGAATCTCGTCTCCGTTCTCTAGTTTCACGCGGAACATACAGTTGGGCAGCGCTTCGGTGACCAGCCCCTCGCTGGTCAGCTTCTGCTCTTTCTTTTGGTTTCCTCCGCCAGCAGCTGCTGAGATTGAGAACCTGGGGAATTTTAGGGATAGGGTTTTTTTGAGGGTGAGGTTAGGGTTAGGGATTTTGAGTGGGAAATTGAGCAGAGTTGAGGGGGGTTTAGATAATGATGGTGATGATGGAGAGGAGGAGGAGGAGGAGGAGGAGAGGTTAAGGGGGAGAGGGGGGCGGCAGGGGGCTGCTGCGGCGGTCGCCATGGTTTGTTTGTATTGGGTTGAGGGGGAGCTGAGTGAGCGGTGGATATAATGATGATAAGAGTTGGGAAATTCTAAATGCGCACCACAGTTTACTTAGTGAGCACCATTTCCCCCCATGTTGTAAATCAGTGGTGCTCACTAAGTAAAATGTGGTGCGCAATTAGAATTTCCCTCAGAGTTTGGAGTTTGGAGTTGGGGAAAATTCATTTCGGCCCCCTCGTTTGAATTTGGGTTGGGTTAATCACAGTCACACCCTGTATTATAGGGATGTATCACTTAAACTCCTGAAGTTTGGTTAATCACAGTCAGATCCCCTTTAATATGAAGGGTATATCACTAAGTTTGAAACTCTCAAAAAACCCCCTGAACTGTTATCTCTATTAGTAAACAGTTAGTTATATTCATCTCCTTTTAGACCAATATTCAATCATTTTTTCTAATTTCCATTTTACCCTCACCCTTCTACTCTTTCTCCTTCCTTTCTCCTTCCTCACTCTTCTTCTCATCCCCCTCTCCCTCTTTCTCCCTTACTCCCTCTCTTCATCCCATCCCTCTCTCTCTCTCTATCCTCTTTCACCCTCAGTCCCTCTCTCTATCTCTCTCTCTCTCTCTCCCTCTCCCTCTTTCTCCCTCTTTTTCACTAATATGTATGATATATTAGAATATTTCTTCTCATTGACTTTAATGTGTGCAACTGTGTGGACATAATAATTATGTGTTTACTACACTAATTTACTCGCGAATAAAATTCTACGGCTTTTTTCATACCAAAATTCTAAGATTTTACATTGATACGTAGCAGTTGCAGCAGCAAGCACAGCAGCAGCAGCAGCTCTGCTGTGCTTGTTGCTACTTGCTTGCTGGTGGTGCAGCAAATAGGTATATGACTAGGGGTCATTTTAGTCTTTTTAATGCACGTGCAAATTACGTGCCCCACTAACTAAGTTCAGTTCACTCCATTAGAAAGCCCAGGGGGTTTTTTGAGAGTTTCAAACTTTAGGAGTGCTAAGTTACACACCACCCATACTATAGGGGATCTGACTATAATTAATCCATTTGGGTTTGGATTTCGGCGCCCTGCTTCTCTTGGGATAGGCCTATAGGCTACAAAATGCAAATGGATACAACATAGGGTACAACATCCAAATTTTAGGAGAGTTCTAAACGAGCAAACCACTGGTTTTCGTAACCATTTCCCAGTAAGCACACCAAAAAAATCCCAAAAACTCTTCCTTCTTCCTTTTCGTGACCCATTACACTCTTCCTCTTTCTCTCACCAAATTCTTTTCCTCCTCCAAAATCTTTTGCATCTGCTCCACCTCCCTCAATCCAGTATGCTCCCAGGCAACCCACAATCGTTTGCCCTCCCCTTTACCTTTGTAACTCGACAGAAAATAATACCGTCTGGAATCTGATTTCGAACAGGATTCTTACTAGTCATATTACAAGTCTCGATCAGTTGGTTCTCCCCTAGTGGAACCCTTCTAGTCCGGATCCTGGTACCCAGAATGAGTTCATCCAGTCCGGATCTAGAGCCCAAACAACTCTTCTCGACTTCAACTGCACCGAAACCTACTTCTATTCCTTCGACAATCATATTGCTTACGGCACTAAATTCTAATCCGCTATTTTTCTACCTCAAAATTAAAGGAAGAGATTTGGAAGGAAAATTAATTTGGAGGAAAAATCAAAGAAGAGATTTAGGATTTATGGGTTATATTCTTTTGGGGGTTTAAACAATGTTTTGAACTTATTTAGAGAGGGAATATGAAGGTCGAAAACAATGGCAATATGATCTAAAATTTTCAATGTCAGACTTGTAATATAAGGATTTTAGTGAAATGTCATCATTAAAACAAGTGGTGTGCTCCTTTAAAAATTTCTAATTCTTGATATGTTCTATTCAAAATTTTGAATTAAAAAATAAAATTTTATTCTTATAATTCAAATTTTTTATTAGAACGGTCAAATAATTGCCGTCCATTCTCATCCCTAGCGGTTTTGAACCCACCCAGATTTTTTCTATCCGAGCCATACCCTTGAGAGACTACGGTTAAAAACAAAATAGTCAATACCTTTAAAAGTTATATATATATAGAGAGAGAGATAAAAATAAGCTGATAACTCACATAAGTTACCAAAACTGCAGTTCATTTCCACTATATCCAATAAATTTTTTTAAAAAAATTCTTTTGGATTATGATCTAAATTCCCTAAGTTTCACTCATACTCAATTTCTTGAATTTTAGTTTTGATTTGGTCCTCCATCAAGTTAATACAAAATTAACAGTTTTCAATGAATAAAATATTTTATATGCACTTAATGAAAGGGTAAAATAACTTCAAAATTTAAGAAATTTAACCCAAAAAAAGTTAAGAAGATAGAGATAGTAAGTGTTAAAAAAAATTGAAGAAAAATCATTGCATCATTATAGTTTTGCCGCTAACTCGTGTAACTCTTTCTGAGCTGACGGCTCATCTACAGTAATCCCATATATATATATATATATATATATATATATATATATATATATATATATATATATATGTTTGATAAAGTTTTTCTAGAAATGCATATCTTAGGTTTTTTGAGAGAGCACTCAGACTACCTTTTGACCTGCTTGTATATGAAGCTTAGTAAACTCTCATTTTACCTGTATTTAATGCTCGTAGTTGTTTAACCAACCTTATAATTAAAAAATTTATCAACATTCTAAACCTATATTATAGGCTCTTAATTCTAAATGTAACCCGGTGCCAAACGATACCTAGAGATCTAATCAAATAGTCAAGTATATTTTTAACCTTAATAATTCAAATTGACAAATTAATACATAAATACTCAATTGTCTGTTTTTTTTTTTTTTTTTTTTTTTTTTGGTGGGTTGAATGAGATAGTCTAGCTAGTCGTCACATAAACATGAGTACATACTCTAAATTGGACTCCTAATAATAGTCAGCATTGCATTTAGAAGAGACATCATCATCAAGAAGCCACCTTGGGATCCCTCTCTGCCCACACATTACTAGCTCTCAAGCTGTTGATAGCCAAGTCAAGACCATACCAGATGCTAAAAAGCTCCGCAAGAGGGCATTGATCCGATGCTCTGATAGCAGCTCTTTAACTTGCTAAGATTATTTTCCCCATCAAGATGGCTCTCGTTCAAAGCACAGTTACAGCAGTGCACAATATTCATCCATGAAATAGGTCTCTTTGCCAAAAGAACCGCCATTGCTGTCACAAATGCAGTGATGAGCAATGGAGATCAAGCCCCTCGTCTAGTCGTTTGGAAGCTGGTTCTATGCATCAGCACGCCAGGCCATGACCTCAACGTTCCTTCACCGGGTGTTTACTGACGCTCTGAAGAACAATGGAGATATAGGCACGCACCGGCAGCAACAAGAACAAAGATCGCCGGCTCTTAAACATAGCAGCCTTCATTTTTCTGCATATCAAATTGCTTGATCTTGTATTTCCATTTACAGTAAGAAACTGTTCAGTTGGTTTTCTGTAGCAGTCAACATACTTCTTTTGCTAGTGTTTTTTTTTCCCCTATTGCTTGGCTAGTGCTCATATACCCAACTGCAAATTAAGTAATTATCTCAATAGTATTTGAACAAAACAATAGGTTGTTTTCATGAATACTTGAAGATACTGGAAGGATTCAATAACTAGATAATAGGATACATATATAAATATATAGGTATAGAGTTATCAACACGAAAGTTAACTAGCAGTCTCAATGAGAAAAAAGGAATCACAGTTACAGATATACCATCAAGTTGATGGTTTGATAATCTAAAAACGCAACCGAGAAATGCATGGAAGAAAAATCCTATGAGTTACCAGAGGAGATCTTGCTGTTTTTGTTCATATAAAGCTCCTCTCACAAGCAGGTCTGCATCTGTCACAAATTCAAAACAAGATGCGTATCAGAACCCATGATCGAACCATTAAAATGAGCAGCATGGAGACATCTCTTGACTAATAACATGCTTTCTATAAAATTATCGCAAATTCATAAGATCAACCTTTGCATGAAAGAATAAAAAGTTTACGAACATTAAAAGGGAATTGTCGAATATTGAACTTTCCACTATGTATCAACTTCTCACCAAAAGAAAATAGAAAAGGACCCTTGTTCCTGGTATATGCAGTTTTTTTGTGGCCCTACACCGCCATTTTCATTTCTATCTTCGAGTGGGGATCATATCCAACAAGTTCAAAGTCAGATGCCTCAAAGGAGTCTATATCCTTCTTCTCAAGATTAATCTTCAAAATCTGTGTAATATTTAAATGGAGCAAAGAAGAGGTTACTCAAAGAAACTGGTCGACTAAAAAAATATCAAAAATCTTGGGGAAGAGGGCTTTCACCGGCTTGCTCTTATAAACAGCAACATGAACTGAAATTGGGAGCCTTGCTTACCGGAAATGGTTTGGGCTGCTTCTGCAGCTGCTCCTGCAACGGCCGAACATGAGTTCTATAAACGTGAGCATCTCCTATTACATGGATAAAATCCCCAGGAATGAGATCTACACACAGAAAAGGGGGTAAATATAGGAACAACAATCACATGATGTTAAACAGAAGCAAAGAAAGAGATCATGGGTGTTCGAAAAATAAGATATAAACCAGCAGAAGGCAGGAAGTTGGCGACTTATTAACTTTCTAAAGTTCCTTCATGACCAAAGACAGCCATTTAATAAAGTTTGGGCACATAGCTACTGAAAATCTACACAAACCGAACAGAGCAGAAATATAACATCTAATTTCCGTATTTTTTTACCATATCTCCCAAAATCCTTTAATTTTGATCCCCTCCATTAGAGCTTATGTGCTTATATCAATGTCAGAGTCGGACAACAAAACTTTTGAGAGGTCTATATCTGTTGTTAGTACAGAGGCTGTATGACATGCTGGACCTAATTTTTATAGTTACAATAGTGTAAATATATCTTTTCGCTATGAAATGAAGAAAATTACAGACATTAGAGCAAACAGTCATAACATCTCACATGCCAGATGCACTCTAAACGACAAAACCTTTATCCCATACCTCCAGATTCTACATCAATCTTCTTTTCCTATTCAGTTCCATTACATGACATCTGATCTTATATAGGCAAAACAGAATGTCGCAAGCATAAACCGTACCTAATTTGACATCATAAATCTACAACTCTGTAGGCCTGAAGGCAGCATAGATGTCAATATCAGACTTTGATTACTATCTCTAATTGTGTTAATACTTCACATTCAACGGTTTATGAATATAAGCCATATTCATTTGGCTATCTTGATTGAATATGGCATATTCGTACAAGCCATATCATAGGTCCAATAGAATCAGGTAGAAATTAGCAAAAAGCAGCCAACCAATTAAGGGTTTTCTCCACTGTTCCAAAACCCACTTTCATGTGCACTCGGTACGAGTACGTGCAGTGAGTACAGAGAAAAGCCAGCAAGTTCACGAAAAACTCAGTGAGTACTTGAATTATAGGTTCAGAACTTGTAATATAAATATTTTAATATATTTATAAACATTAAATATGAAATACAAGTACATGTAATCTCAACACTAAATCAAAATAATTTCGACATAATAGAACAAATTTCATACCTTACCAATATCGTCTTCATAACTTCATACAACATTTTTTAGTGGCAGACATGTAAAGAAACAATATACATATCTCCAAAGACAAAGGGCAAATTCTTTTTAAAGAGAATTTAAATAGATATAACTCCATCGGTGCTTTGCTTAAAAATTTATCCTTTAACTGTCTGTCCCAAGTTAGGATAAAAGAGGAGGGTTGTGGTAGGACAGTGACAGCTAGCGTAAAACATTGTCACATATTATGACATGAGTCAAAATATGAATTTCGTTAGGGCGTTCCTTACTGATAGCCTACCCTAAATACTTGGGATAAAAGGCTTAGTTGTTGTTGTAGAATTTAAACAGACATATTTCATGAATATTTAGAAAAGGAATAACAAATGTAAGGCTATGAAGGAACTATTAGAACCTTCAATGTTCGTAAAGCAAATTGTTTAAGGCATTGTAAGTATTTGTTATAAAAAATGCAGGAATGCAGGTCGAACAGTTCTTGATCTCGACCTCTAGATTTTCTCCAAAATCAATCTATTTCCTGGCTCGACTCTTAACTCAATCGATTTAAAAAATTCAATTACAAAATAATCATAAGAAAACGAAAGAAAAAATAAACAGGAAAGAAAACTAAAAACTAAAAAAAGAAATATCAATATTACCATCTTGTTGAGCTTGAACCACTACGAGATGTCGATTTACTAATCGCCATCGCTCTTTGGACCGATTGCCGCATCTACCCATGACCTCCTATCGACGGTGCTTTACTAATCACACCTAGAAGTCGCTTCGATGATCTTCAATTTATCGCAGCTATAGAAACTCATCGAAGGGGGGGAGGGGGGTGGTTTCTTTGAGTAAGAAAAACTAGTGGGTCGACTTTGGATAAAAACATTACGATCATTTTCTATGGTTCAACCCGATAAGAATCCGATTACAGGCTTTATTATCCGGACTCGATTGAGTACTCAATGGAATCAAACAAGTACTCACTTTGTTTTATTAGCAAGCATGTGATCTAGGAGCATTCAGAGAACAAATTTGAGTAGTCAAACGAGTTTGGGTTTTACAACACTAGTTTTCTCAACCAGGATGTTCTATCTTATGTTCTATGTATATTTTTCTATGATCCAAGTTTGGAAACAATATTAAAGCTATATTGAATAGCTCTTGAGCATGTTCCAATGACCCATATTCTTCCATGAGCTACAAATGGAGGCGATAGAGCCATCCAAGGTGTTTTAACATTGATTCCAAGGCTAATTCCCATTAAAACTTGTGTTGCAACTATTTAGGATGCAAAAATGTCATTTCCCTTACTCCTATAGATCTTTTCTTTGATAGAACTTGAGGTTGTATAATATAAATTGTACACTGGGCTTCAGTGGTGCTTTACAAGATTTAGGGGATCTTGGTGGGGACAAAACCTCAGTTGTAAGAAACATAGGAAGAATTTTAATTGGAAGTATGGTGAATGGCATGGGTGTTGGATATATGCCAGAAAGTTACGCTGACACAGAAATCTTTGTTGATTGGTTCCATGTCCCAGACTGTATCACGGTTCATGGCATATAATCATTTTATTCCATTGTATACTTTACCGGTAGGCATGAAAATGCATACAATCCCAAGCTATCCTTCCCCTAAAGCTTGCGACTTGGGGTTCTTAAGTCATAATCTAGCATATCTTCCATCAACTAGAATACTGCCAGCAACAACCCCGCAAATACTTCAACCAATTTCTTGAAAATTAAATTAGAACCCAATCAACAAACAGCTCCAAAGTAATCAGCAAAAGTTCTAAATAATTTAAAACACGAAATGCTTGTCAAATTTCCTTTATCTATATAACAAAAATCTTCAATTTAACTAAAGAAAAGGCAGGTTTAAACATAAAGTTCTCTCTTTTATCTAAAGCATCCTTCTAAAATATTGGCCACAACATCGACAGTGACCATAAGAGGCAATTAGATAAGCTATGAACGAAAATTATCATATGCATAGGAAAAGATTAACATTAATATGCTTCACAGCTCTTTCATCTAATGATCTAAACAATGAATTTTCTCCAATTTAAGAAAAAAAGATAGGTTTAAACATGAAGTTCTCTTCTTTATCTAAAACATCCTTCTAAGATATTGGTCATCGCATCAGAATCGACTATATGAGGCAATAATGATAAGCTACGAACATAAAAATTATTACCTCTTATGTAGAGGAAAAGCTCCATATTAATAGGTTTAAAGCAAAAAAAAAAAAAAAAAAAAAAAAGAAAGTAGAAACATACCACAAACTTGAGCAATCATGCACGTTAAAAGCGAATAAGACGCGATGTTGAACGGCACTCCAAGACCCATGTCCGCAGACTGCTGGTACATCTGGCACGACAACTCTCCATTCTCCACGTAAAACTACGGGAACAAATAAGTTATATGACTGAAGCACTAGAAGAGCAAAAAACAGAAACGAAGATAGCTAAACGTAAAATTTAACAATCTATCGCGGCAAATTGCTTACCGAGCAAAAAGATCATACACTTCAAAAACTATATTTCACATATTGTTCATCACTAGGAAGTTTGAAAGAGCGTTATTTACATATTTTACAGACTCCAGATTGACTACAATATGATTCAAGAGCTCAATCAGTCCTTTGTGCAGATTATGGGAACTCTGAAAAATCATAGAAGAGCAAAAGAACCCATGAAAAGAGTAGTACTTCAAAAAAAAAAAAAACATTAAACTGGTGCTTAAAACAAACAAGAAATCTATAACACTGCTCATGCATATCACTATACTCTTCTAATTTTTAATAATCACTGCTCAGAAAGGTCAGTTTTCAGGAATTTGGAAAAAGGCAACTTTTCAGGAATTTGCATATGATGTTTAATAGTCCTATTTATCCATTTAATTCAATCTCAGATATGGTTTGATCCCCTAATTTAAAATTTTCTGTTGAGAAGCTTGCTTGGAACCAGAAGCTCTTGTTTCTTTAGCATGATAGTGAGAATTTCTTAATGGGCACCAAAAGGACCCAACCTATATGATGCTTCCATTATTCACTATCCAAAACAATATTATCTGTCTCCTAGCTATTTGGAATGGAAACTTCTACTATGAGGCCATGCCATGCCGAGAATGTATGTGTTTTTTAGTATTTGTGGTGTACCTTGCCCATGTCGATATTACCGTGTCTGGGAATGTAGTGTCCCAATATAACAACAACTAAGCCTTTTATCCCAATTACTTGAGATAGGTTACATGAACCAAAGGAGAATCACACCGGATCACTCACATCGATGATCCTTCTCCACTTATTCGAGCAATATGTCTTAATTTAAGCCTTTAGCATTCATATCTTTTCGTATTATATTCATCCATATTTCTTTGGTCGTCCCCTCGCTCTTTGAACTTGTCCTACATTAATAAGCTCACTCATCAAACTAGTTGTAGATTTACGTTGCACATGACCAAACCATCGTAGGTAATCTTCTTGCATCTTCTCTTTTATGGAAATTGCACCTACCTTAGCAAGAATATCCTCATTTCTCATTTTATCTCTCTTAGTGTTACCACACATCAATGAAGCATATGCATCTCTACACTTATTTTCTATGAATAACGCCTCTTTGTAGCCCAGCGTTACATGTCATATACCAAAACTGGTCTAATACCAATCCTACAAAAATTTTCTTTAGTGGAATATTACGATCGCATAAAACTCTCGTTGCGCTCTTCCACTACAACTAACCAGTTGAACCCTATGGTTGACATTATTATCACGCTCCATCATTTTGAACAATTGAATCCAAGTATCTAAACGGATAGTTCATTTACATCTCTCGTTTGTCCAGTGTCACAACATTATAGTCTAGGATCCTTCCTTCAGTAAATTTATACCACATATAATTTATTTTGGACATATTCAATATAAAACCTTAAGATTCTAATATTTGTCTCCATAACCCTAACTTGACATTCCTTCAGTAAATTTATACCACATATAATTTATTTTGGACATATTCAATATAAAACCTTAAGATTCTAATATTTGTCTCCATAACCCTAACTTGACATTTATCTCTGCTCTCATCTCATAGACTAAAAATATATTATCAGTAAATAGCATAAACCAAGGTATCTCATCTTGAATAGCTCTAGGAAGCTCATCCATCTCTATGATAAATAATAATTGACTAAATGCATATCCTTGACTTGTCTAGCCATCAAAAGTTCTGACATTTACCACTACTCCATCGTAAATATCCTTAATTATATCAATATACTTGATGAGAACTCGCTTCTTTATCAATATCCACCACAACACCCCTCTCGGTACCTTAACACCAAGAACTGGGTGCAAATGTTTGCCTACTCATTCATACTTTTACTGCGGATGCTGGAGCTAATGGGCTACTAATACAGAAAGATCATAGATATATGGAAAGTATTTCAAATTACATTATATAACATTTACATTCTTGCTAAACAACGAAAATGTCATGTAATTTGATGCTTGAAAATACCATTGCTTAACCTCTCTTATGACACTAATGGAAAATTGTAAGAGATGTAATGCTTGTCAAAAGCACAGGACTCATGTCACCCAACTGCTGAAGAAAAAAAAAAAATTCTCAAGAGGAATGAGATATTGGAAGTTTTTAACTTCAATTTCCGAGGATAGTTTTACATGTCTGGCTACAAGCTTGCTTGGTCAACTCCAGTGACCAGTTTCTAAACATATATTGGAGAAATACAGCTTCTGCATGCATTACACATTTAATGTAATATAAACTTAATTGCATGCAAATTTCTAAAGCTGTAGGTTTGGATATGAGTGGCCCCTGTATACAGAAATAAAGAGGCAACATGTAAAATTGAAGGGTATTTATTCAAATGGCTGGAGCAGCAAATATTTCGATGACTAAACAGATGCATTGACGCTATACATCTTTTTCACTTCTCCCGGAAAAGAGAGGAAGCAGCAATTGTCCGTAGCAAATTGGCATGCTAAAACTTCTAGCCCATGATCAGTAATCTGAAGCACTAAGGCAGAGAAAAGAAATAGAATCATCCAAATAATTTTGATAAGGAGATTCATTCTCCATAGACTTTCAGAGACAAAGGCATCATCAGAAAAGGGAAAATAAAAAAACAGGATGCATAAACAAGGAAATCAACCATGGACTACAATGTTATGGACATGTGGTTTACTCATTAGTCATAACAGCCCCACGAAAAGTATCAATTTTTTAATGGATTCAAACCTGTGCAAACATGTGACATGGAGGAAGAGCCATCTTTTTAATATCAGAAGGATTCCAAGCGGAAAGAATTATGCGTCTATCATCTGGATTGTTCTTTATTTTATTGATTACATCCAACAGCTGATCAAATCCTTTCCCAGAGTAGTCTGCATGCATGTCAATGTATCTGAAAAACAAGTGATCATATTTAAAGAGTTGCCCATGTGACCAGGCAATATTCAACTTCCAGAGGTAACAAAGATGAAAATTTTTAATATCAACTTACTCAGCGCCAAAGTGTCTCCACTGAAACCCGTATATTGGTCCCAAGTCTCCCTCCTCCCTATGAGCTAAACTAATACTAGAAGAGGAAACATAAACAAGTTAAGACTTTCAATAGGAAAGCACCTAAAAGGGTAAATTTTTCTACTCTACTAATAAGAAACCAGGAAAGTTTGTAAGACAGAATGCAGACCTGTCGAGATATTCTTTTGATGCATGGCCATCCCATATATGTATACCTTTTTCCTGTAAAACCTGTCAAAAGAAGCAAAAAGGTAAGAAGTACAGAGTCAGTACTCAAATATGTGCAATGAGTAATACAATAGACTGTGTCTGAAAGCAAGGTAAGTTCTTCAAATTTTACAAAGCTTATTAAATACTTGGAATCTTTCTTGATAGGACATATGTCTCGGAGAATTTTGGACTTGACTTAGAATTATTAAGTTTCTCCCAAAACTTTATGGTCGATTAGCGAAATAGTTAACTTTAACCAAATGAGTATTCTATTCCATCCAATCAGATTTTTAATTAGAGCAAAAGAGGATCCTTGCTTAATTATCAATAGGATGGTCCACAGTGGATTCTCATGAAAATTTGAGATCAGCCTCAAAAGGGCCGTCTTCTACATACGCATATATGAACCTTTGTATCTCCTACTTTTGAGAAATTGCCATATTCAGTGTCAGTGCCCAAGTCCCATATTCCTACAGTCTATGTTTCTGAGATGCAACTTAATCTCATATACCGGTTTTATAGTGGTCTTACAACTTAGTTTAAATGCTTATTTATCATTAACAGTGTTCTGGATATTAATTCCTTGACTGAGTATTCAGCTATCAAGAATCATAACATCCTTAGAAACAACTTCACTAGACTAAGCTGAAAGCCTCCTTCAGATTTCTTCTCCATTGACCTTAAAAAGAAATAAAGTGGCAAAGTACAAAAATTGATATAAATGCAGAGATGAAACAGTGTTATGGATGCATAGGTTAACTGAATTAAATGAAACTTGAGATTTGACATCATAGAGTGGAAATAAATATAGGAAGTAATTAAAAACAATGTACGCTCGAAGCTGAATAGCTCAACATGCGGAAGTAAAATCCAAGTACAAAACTTTAGTACCCATTAATTATTATTAAGTCACACATCTTAAAAGCAAGATTCAAAAGATCTTCGTGCAGACAAACATTTGGGAATTTGGTGTACTCCATTTGAAGTCTATAAATGAAATAACATGACATAGAACACATATCGTGTCCTTTCATAGTATTGAAGTTATGTTGTACCTTTGCATTTGTAGAACCACCGATGAACCACAAGAGTTCGTCAACAACTCCTCGCCAAAATACTTTCTGTGGAACCAATCATAAGTTAATACTTTAAAACAAAAAAGAAGAGTGCAAAAAATAAAGGAGAGGGGGAATATATTGTCATTCATCATTAAACAGCGACTACAAATATGCTTAAACAAGAGCATAGTGAAACAATTGTGCCTAAAGCAATTAATCAAAAAGAAAATTTGCTAGAGAGACCAACAGCTTATGGGAGTCGGATGGGAACACAGCCATTTCCACAACTAAAAAAATACAGAATTTCGATGAAGGTAGAGAACATAGACAAAGAGAAACGAATAAATTTACTCGGCTATTGAAATGAATAAACAATTGTGCCTAAAGCAATTTTTTTCATTTTTTTTTTCTTCTTCTTTTTCCTTTTTTTAAAGATCAGAAAGAAGGAATTTCAGATCTAAATTTTTCTTTTTTTTTGAAAAATAAAAGTAAAATAAAATCAAAAAATGGAAAAGATGGAAAAGATGGGAAAAAGAAATTTAAGCTCTGATACCAATTTGATGCAAGATAGAAGTGGGATTAGGGTTAGAGATATGGAAATTGAGGAAGAATAGAAAAATTAGGAAAGAACACAAAAGATTCAGAAATCTACCTAAGCGTGTACCTAAGCGAATCCACGCCCACTCTCAACGAATCCATAAGGAGGGATTTTGAACATGCGAGTTCACTCAAGAATTTTTCTCAAAAAAATTCATTTTTATTCATTAACTCCAAAATCCATCATACAAGTGTTTTTATAAAAAAACTCCAGTTTCCAACAAAAAAGGAAAGAACAAAGTCCTAACAGAATCCTATCAAAATCAAATAAAATCCTATCAGATCTGATTTTCAAAATCAAACGAAATCAAACAAAATCCTATCATATCAGATATGATCTTTAGTACCTTCCCAACCATAAAGCACACTATAGCAGATAACGTGAAAGTTGAACAGAGAAATGATAAGGTCCCAATGCATTACTAAAAATAAGGGAATGCCATTAGGTATAATAGGAATTAATGAAGAACTAAAAAGTTAAGTCTAATAACCCTCAGCAGTCTGGTAATCACTATTAAAGGACTCAAATGAACATATTCGGCATAACTTAAACGAAATAGTTACTTAATTTATGAACCTCAGAAGCTCATAAAAAAAAGTATATGGAGTGTAAATTTAGTAAATGACGGACCTAAAAGTATAGTGCTATGACACTAAATAGGCAAGAGATACAAATGAGCAGTCAGTGTAGGTCTTTGGGTTCCATTATTCAAAATAATAGAGAGATCGACAGTGATGTCATCCATTAGATCAAGCTGGCTGGTCGAAATGGAGGAGTGCAACGGAAGTTTTATACGACCGTAATATTCCGTTAAGGCTGAAGGGAAAATTTTATCGAACTGCTATTAAACCACTTTTATTATATGACACGGAATGCTTGGCTACAAAGAAACGTCATTTACATAAGATAAGTGCAACAAAAATTCGCATACTTCGTTGGATGTAAGGCAAAACTAGGAGAGATAAAGTGAGAAATTGAGATATTCATGCTAAGGTAGATATACGTCCATCAAAGAGAAGATGTGACAAAATCGTTTACAATGGTCATGTACAACGTAAACCTACAAATACACTAGTTCGACGAGGAGAGTCTGTCAATATAGGACAAATTAAAAGAGTAAAGGAAAGACCCAAAAAAACATGAATGGAGGTGATACGAAAAAATATAGATTCTAGAGGTTTAAATGAGGACATATTACTCGATAGGAATGAATGGAGAAGGATTATCAGTGTGATCGATCCGGCATGATTCTCTTCTGGTTCATGTAGCCTACCCTAAGTACTTGGGATAAAAGGCTTAGTTGTTGTTGTTGTTGTAGAAGCTCACAATATGTTCAGACATCAATTAACTCCTAAAGAAAGCACAAATTCTCATTAAGGTGCTCTCTATGCCTAACCCACTAAACTCTGTGGGTTAATCAATTTTAATTTTGGTAAATAGACAGAGAATTTAAAGTGATTAATCATACCTTAGCATGCATTTAGAGACATTATTGTGCTCAAAAGATGCAAACTAGACCCTGCAAAAAAGCACAAATTTTCATAGCCTAACTGCCCTTGCCCAAGCCTTTAATTACCTAAACTTACATAAATAACATATCTACTGAGCCAAATTCCTCCAAAATGGATCAATCCAAAACCAGGATCCGAAGAAAATATTAATCAATGTTTAATTTTAAAAGTTGTGAGGCCTCCCAAATGACATAAGAAAATTTATGCACCTCACTAATCTCTATAATCAATTAATCACATTACAATTTACTCCAAAACAAAATCATTTTCAAGCTTGGACAGCCTAACCTAAAAAGAGAGGTTCTCGATAAACGAAACATGGATCCAAATCCAGAAGAAACAGTTAAAAAAATAGGATGTAACAAATCAACAGTCAGGTGTATATAATGATCACATTTTTAGGTAAGTTGGAACTTCTAAACAATTCTAATAAAAAAAGGGAAAACAAACAAATTGCAACCCCCAAATAAAAATTAGAAGTTTGTCCCTATGTAAAAGATGTAAAATACAACATGAAATCTATCAATTTAATTGAGTCATCTAGAGCAACAAGCACAAAAGGAACATATTCTACTGATTGCCACTTGTGCAGTACAAACTCTAAATATAAATTGCATAAAAGGTGAACTTTATTTGTATCAAAATGCAAGTCTCACAGTGGATACTTTCAGGGAGCCTATAGATAATTGAATATCTAAATTTGATTCATTTCCATGAAACTAACCAAAAGGCACAAAAAATTATAAATAACTATAAGCTTTGTAAAAAAGAAAAAATGCTTCAAACCATCATAACCAATCAACAATTAGTTGAGGAAAAAATGAGCAATAAAGCATCCAAGAAATGCTCAACTTAAACAACTGTGACTCATAAAATCAGAGTGAGCAAGATTAATGCAGTTAGAATAAATATTCACACACATTCCAAGAAAATGTTAATCCCGCTCCCAAATCATAAAATACAGGGACAAAAGCAAAATTACTAACCTCAGCAACCACTTCAATTCAAGGATACACCTTTACAACCTAAGCAGACAGCAATCAACCAATGAAAGCAGCCAGAGAAAAGAACTCCGGAGAAAAGCGAATAAATGATAAGAGAGGAGAAAAAACAAAAAAATCACTACCAAATTGCATTCCCATGACCAGCAGACCAAATCTTCCAGATGTTTCGACTGCAACCCAACTTAAATCTTAACCATGCGAAAGAAAAGAAACAGAAAAAAACAAAACAAAAAAAAAAAAAAAAAAATCACCAAGATAGAACATTGACAATAATGAAGAAAATGAAAAATTAAATAACGGTCAGCTCCTTTATTTTGATGAAAATTAAGGAGAGTCCAAAGCAGCACACCAAAAATGAAATTCTAATCAAATCAGGTGCAAGACATTAGTCTAAATGAATCAACAGCAGCATCCATCAAGATACAGATCAACACCCCGAGCAAATCAAACATAACATCATTGAGTATCAAATCAAAATTCAAGCCTCAATAGAATCAACTTAAAGTCGAAGTCGAGCTCTAATCGAATCAAACCCAACACCAGTGGCTCAAGTATGACTCATTTGAAACCAAATCGAAATGCTTATCAGATCAAACGAACGCAAAATCGTAGAATTACAAACGGAAAGGGGAATTTTTCGCTTCCTCAACAACCAACAACACCAATGTGCAGGGCCTGCACTTTGTTTTTTCTTCTACGAGGAGCGCCTCATGAATTGAGGGAGAAAATCCAAAGAACATTTGAAACCAAAATCGAAACCCTAATAGGATCAAGCGAACATAAAAACAATGAAACAATAAGGCTATGCATGAGAGATTAGTTTTGAAATGATTTAGGGTATTTTGGAGGGATGTATTCATAAGAATACTTGCTTGTGAGTTTCTGGACAAATGTTTTGACGTGTTCTTAGAACATCCCAAAATGCCCTTTCTTTTCTTTGTTGCAAATCTCCCCCACATTCTTTCTTTTTTTCCTAACTGGGTATATTTGTCTTTTACCTATTTATGAAACTGACAAAAACCCATATAAAAACTAAACTCCCAAATACAAACTTGAACACCCTAAAATCCATAATCAGAACAATTCAAAACACATACCACCAAACACTCCAAAATACTCACTACAAAAACCCCAAAACAATTTTCTTGACATCCAAGCACAGCCTTCAGGAGGGAATTTTTCACTTGCCTCAACCACCAACAACATTCAAAACCAAAATTGAAACCCTCATCAGATCAAACAAACAAAAAAACACGAAATTAGAAAGGAAAGTGGGAATTTCTCCCTTGCCTTAGTCGAAGATGACATTCGAAACCAAAATCGAAACCCTAATTGGATCAAACAAACATAAAAACTATGAAATAGAAAGGAAAGGGGAGAATTTTCCTTGCCTCAATCATCAGCGACACCAACATATAGGGATTGCAGGGAATTTCTAGATGGGCACAGGTTTTATCCTAGTGAGCCCACTTTTCCTAGTGCACACACCCCCTTTGAAAATCCCTTGTTTTTTTTCCTAGTGAGCACACCAAAATACCACATTTGCCCTCATCTTCTCCATCTCTTTCACTCCAACCGATTTTCCAAACCCGACTCTCCCCTCTTCTCCTCCTTCATTAAACTCATCTCCTTTCCACTCTCTCTCCCAATAACCCCGAACTCTAGTCGGACCACCCATTTCTCCGCCCCCTTCCGGTCGCTTCCCCCGCTCCAGTCGCCCGCGTCCCGACCGACACTCCGCCACAAAGGCGGATTTAAATGAGGAGAGGAGTTAGTGTTTTTCTTGATTTTAAGATAAAAATGAAACCCTAATTTTTTGTGTTATTTTTTGCATTTTGATTTAGGGAAAAATTTGGAAGGATTCAAGAATTTTCTCAAAAAAAATGTGGAAAAAATATAATGAACTTATTTTTCAAGAGTTCATTGTGGCTTTTTTAATTCATTTAATTTCTTTTCCTTGCACAAGGTTCTTCCTGAACTAGCTTTTCCATAGGAGATGACAATATAAAATAATTGAAATTGTAAACTTACAGGCAATTTATTGCGTATAAAAAACCTGCATAAACCCAACGTCTAATTGTTTATGTATTTTAGAGGCAAAAGCTTTCTATTTATATAGCAACAGTTTTTGTTTTAATTGATGTTCAACGACTATGACTTTCATAGATGAGAAGCATTTTGAATAAATCACCTTGGAATTCCTGGTCTATGCAATACTCAACTGATTGATCTTCAAAGATGGTATAATTCAGAGTTTTAAGATGATGGTAGATTTAGTTGAGGGGCAAAGAGATTGGGGAAAAAATAATTTCTTTATATTTAGTTATGGTGAAATTAAAGTTTTCATTGGTAAAAATAGTTTAGATTATATTGTTGTTATCGATTAATGTTAGTTGGAAATTGTAATAGTTAAGTGCAAAATTTATATTGTGAAAATTAGTTATTATTTTTTTGTGCTTGGATTAGATAGTTAATTTTTGATTTTCGAATCCAGAATAAATTGAAATATAGATCTTGTGTGTTTATGTTATGTTATTTAATGGATTTAGATAGGCAAATCGAGAGGGGGCGCAAGATGTCCCGCAGATAAATACTGAAGATATCCCGCAGACAAATAATGACGAGGTAATATTTGGTTTTTTTATTCTTTGTGAATTAATCAAGTATAATCGAACTTATATATGTTTTTGCCATAATATATGCAGAAAATTCAAGAAGCTATAGCAATTATTGATACTTTCTTAGAGCAAGGCGAGACCGCAAGCAAGAGGCGTCCGAATTTGCTATATAATGCCCTCGTCAAGATAAAATCAGTTTTAACCGGATGCACACAAACTGATATTGACACAGTATTATAGCCCGTTACGCAATCCCCCACCAATCGTCCTACCTCTTCAAGACGCCGTCAACCCACAAAGAAGCAACATGCTCGGAAGTCTCGAAAAATCTAGAATTTGTTGTTCTTTTTTAATATGAATCTCAAATTCAAAAAAGTAGTTTTAGCATGGAACAGAGATCCCTTCTAGTATGTCGTTCTTTTTAAATGAAGTTGTACTCAAGGAACATGTTTTATATATCAAGTTGTAGTTGCCGTTGTTTTTAAATGAGTCTCAAACTCAAAATGAAGTTGCCGTTGTTCTATGTGTTTGAAACTATGAATTAATTGTTGATATTGTGTGTTTTGATACGAAATCGGGGGTATGCAGCATGGACAAGTCTTGATATGGATACCGTTTTTGAATTTATTGATATGTTGCACCGTTGTTGTTCGACATGCACGATATTTATTTTGCCGTTGATATGTTTTGATACCAAGATGTTGATATGTTGGACCGTTGTTGTTCGACATGCCCTGATACGGTTTTTCAATAAATTTAAACCCTAATTTTGTAAACCGTATCAATTTTAGCTTATTTTGCCAAACTTTTATTTTGAAGTTTTGAATTACTTGTGTATATGTTGGATCAATGATGCAAAGTTGTTGATATGTTTTGATACCAAGTTGTTGTTCGACACATCATATCACTTCAATTTCTAAATTAGGTATCTGCGATCCGACTTTACAGAATCGGATCAATTTTAGTTGATCCGGGACTGTAAACCCGAACAGAGACAACATGTCTGGACTGGCTAGCCCGGATCAGGGGTGCCTCAAATATGGCCCCCTATCCAGACTAACCAGCCCGGACAGATACATTATGTCCAGGCTAACCAGCCCGGACAGAGTGATTCTGCTAGCTATCTGAAGGGCCCAAGTTTCTCCCTTTTTCTTCACTTTGTCTTGAAGTCTCAACTTCTTAGCAAGCATACAAGCATACTCTATTTCAACAACAGATATGTTGGTGGTTTGAAGTTTTTGCAGTACTTGGTTTCTGCTTCAATTGCTCCAAACGAACTTTGTACGGCATACCTCATTCAAAACCACCAGTTCGCTCCATATTAAGTAGTTGTCATTCAAGACCCGAATCCTCACTTTTTTCTCTATTTTTTCCCTCTCCTTTGCTTTCACACTGGATGCGCTGGGAGGAAGATGGAGGAGGTGAAGGAGAGGCAATTTTGACCAAAAAAATGATGGCAAAGTGGTAAATAAAATTAACTTTTAAGTGGGCTCACTAGGAAATATGTTGTGCCCATCTAGAAACTCCCGGATTGCACTTTGCTTTTTGGGCTGCAAGGAGTGCCACGTGAATCGAAGGAGAAAACCCAGCAAACTCAGTCACAGAAACCACCAAGACACCCACCCAATAAGGAGCAAGTCCCATAAGCACCCAACCCACCTCAACATTCGAAGGAAAATTCTAAATGAGTCCACCACTTTGCTAAGTGAGCCCCCTTGCTAAGTGAGTCCACCCTCTTTTTTGAGAAATGAGGGTTTTACTAAGTGAGCCCACCCTTTTGCAATCCCCACCCCTCTCCTTTCTCCTCCATCTCCCCCATCTCCTTTCTCTCCCACCCCTCACCTCTCTCTCTATGGTTGTTGCCTCTCTCTATGTTGTTGCTTCTCTCTCTCCCCTCCTCTCTCTCTACGTTGTTGCTTCTTTGAATGGGGGGAGGGGGCTTGGCTGGTATTGGAGAGAAGACAAGGGTAACTTGTCCGAAAAGAAAATAGCAAACTTGTAATTACTTGGAATTTTTTTGAGGGGCTCATTTAGAATTTCCCCATTCAAAATATGATCAGCCAAAGGGGAAATGACCAAAATAACTCTGTAGTTCATCAAACAAACCCTATATTATGGAGGGCAAGAAGAATTTCACTGGGCCCAACCTCAAAGAACCTTGCAGCAAAATCAAATCAAAATATTTCACTCCCCAAAATACCCCCAATGAAAGACCGAACGCCAGAAACCCCCAAACAATGAGAGCCAGATGTCCAGGATTTTTACCATGTTCCTACCCAAACTACCCTTGCTAGAGTACACAAATGAACTGATCCAAGGTTAGAAGCAAAGGCAAGGACATGTGGGAATCACAAAAAAGCCAAGGGTTAAAAAAAAACAAGGAACAGTAAAAAAGACAAAAGATTCCAGGGGGAGCTGAACTTTCTAGCAGTATATAATAGTCCATGCATCTCTTCACATGTGTATAGCATTGTGATTTTCTTGTACATTGCATATTAGACCTCTTTATATTCATTTTTCTGGATTCTCTTGTATCTCCTAAGATTGAAAATAATTTTCTTTCCCCCATATGTACTTGAAGAAGTGCCATGTTAGCATTTAGATCTTCAGATACTTTACTTGCATGTTCCCAGACCTATGGTACCTGATTAACTAAAGTGAATACCACCAGGAACAGTTCTTAACAGTGGTTCTTAACGGTGGCTGCCTTCTATTATTTCATACGTCCAAACCTTGAACTTTTTCCAAATACGTCAAAGGTTTGCAGCAAACAGCTAAATCTTCCTGAGTGGAGATTGTTTCAAAATCTTGAATTATTAACTTATTATCAATAGGCTAATGCAAACTAAAAGTTCAAGCCACTTGAAAAAGTCAGTGCCATAGGAAAATGCCTGCATCAAACAAATCCGGGAAACAATAATATTATCGTGATGCCAATACAACATACCAATTAACATGTACTCGATTCTTTCCCCAAAAAAGAAGATATAATGACAATAAATATGCGCTCAGCGTATTACCTTGGTTGTTAGTAGAGGAAAAGATCTTCTCAAATTGAACCGCATCTGAAGGGCATAAGCAAAGAAAAAAATGTAGATTAAAAGAGTCCACTGTAATGTAATGAAAATAAAATTCACCAGACTGGCAAATACCTGACAACCAAACTTTGAGAGTGTCCCGGTTCCAGTCCTATCATTTTTTTCAGCACCATTTTCAATGATATCTTGAACAAGTCTAAGATACATGTATTCCTCATGTCTTTCAAATATCATTTTTGGAAGAAATGAGAACCGCTCAATTTCAAACTTATCTGTCCATGATTTAGTATCAGTTGTTTCACCATTTTGGAGAGAAATAACGTCAGCAGCAGAACTTCGCACACGTACATATGTCGTGAATGAATACCTAATCTTGTTCTCTACCATAGGGAAGGATGAATACCATGGCTGAAAAACAGTCAAGTCAACTGGAGGGGTGAAAGTGTCACAGTCAATACTTGTCTCTATGTCTGTGAAATGAATAGCTTCACATCCAGGAGCATTCAAAGTTTCCCTGTCAATCAGGAATAATAAATAATTGATACTGAAAAAGATATGGTCAATATTTCCTGTGGCAACCATTGAACTCACCTTAATATCTCGCCACCTCCTATAACAAAAACTTTCTCAGTTGAGAAGCAATAAGGGGATGTAGCCAGCAGGTCTAAGGCAGAATTCATGCTCCCACAGATAACAACGTTCTCTGCTGTTGCAATATCAAAACTTCCCGATCGAGTCAGTACAATATTCAGACGGTCAGGCAGAGGCCTGTTCTGGGTAGGAATGCTTTCCCAAGTTTTCCTACCCATTATCACAGCATTCTTCTTCAAAGGATCAGAGGTAGTCATCGTAACCACCTTAAAAAATTTGAGGTCAGATGGCAGCCTCCATGGCAACTTCCCATCGTTTCCTATACCCATTTCCCTAGTGGCAGCAACAACAACTTGAAAGGCTCTTGAGTTACCATTTGCAACATTCAGGAGGGTTTCAGTGGCCATCAGTGGTACTGTATAACAATTCTTAAAAGCTGTGACCTTTCTAAATGCCAAAATTTTAGGGCAAGGCTTTGTAATAAGAACAACACTGATCAGGCAACTTCTATCGAAAGGTGATGCAACCTGAAGGTGGTAGAAAATGAAAATGATTGTAAACATATGGGATTGGAAAATAGAAAAAATGCATCACTACTTTGCAAAGAAATGTTTGTTGCGCGAGAAAAAGAATAAGGACTCAGCCAGCATCAACATGCTATGCAGACTTGGAAAGCAGGAAACCGTGATATGAAATGTTCTGATACAGCAAAAATTGAGAAATATGTGTACTTATCGCCTTTGCATGAGAAAATCTTCCAAGGAACGCTCCTAAAGCAGATTAGTCTGAAAGCCAACATCTGGACCGAAAACTAAAAGCAATTAAACAACCAAGACTAACTATTACTGTCTTAATTGTAATGTACCAAATACTACATCTGTTGTATACAAGCAACAAAGAATGATGTTGTTTGATGTGAATCTCGCACAAGAATTGATGATTCAAATAAATTAGGCATAAGAGAAATAAGCATTATAATCAAGAAATCAATCAGCAATAAGGAAAAATATAAAATAAAATTGCAAACTCAAGAAATGCCATGACATATCATACAATAAGATCCATTCAGCAATGTCAAAAATGTCCATCACTCCATCACTGTAGCACAAAGTATACATAACTGTTAGACGTTAAGAGGCTGTTAGGCAAACATTTTGAATAAATTCATAGACTGAGTTGCAGATTCTTGAACATTTAAACTTGTTGAGAACAACGACAAGTAAATCCTGAAGAACTTACCCGCATCAAAGGATAATCTGCAAATTATCTCAACTATTAGATCATAGAGGACTTAACACTTACATAATTCAAATAAGCCTAAATTAAAAGTTTTTGCAGTCCATACTCAAATAAATTATAAATTATCTGCTACATTGAATAGTGTGGCCTAATTCCCTATTATCATCTCCAATCTGAATGATATGTTATTTAAAATAAAAAAAAAAACTAAGTTAGCGGGACAATCAGAATTGGGATGTAAAAGAAAATATAGCAATAGAAAGACAGTGTTCAGTATGATTAGGAAACAATAACAATAGCAAGACACTATGATCACGTTTTCACTTTGGTTAAGATGCACGGGAAAGCAGATGGTGAACAAGCTGGTGCAAATAACTTGCACCTGTGCAAAAAGATTTTATATGAAGGTACATTAGTTGAAATTCAATTAAAATTGCAACAAGTTAACTACTACGCATCCAAGCTAACAGGAAAAACATGGTTTTTGCGAGCTTGACCGATAAAATGATTGGACTGGAATTACAGCTTATAAACTATCAAGTTACTTCAAAAAAAAAAACACTGATCAATGCACATGAAATTTGCCTGCAGCAGAATGATCAGGAATGAACAGACAAAAAAGCTGAATTCTGGCCGAGAAAACATAGTACAATATGTTAGATCATAATTAAGAAAATAAATTCTGTAGACTATATTTTACAAAACGCAAATTCGCAAGTCCTGGCTTTAAATCAAAACCATACCTACCATCACAAAATTTGCAAGTCCTGGCTTTAAATCAAAACCATACCTATCATCACAAGGTCCTATTTGGAAGAGAAATTATAATCAAAGGCAGCGATAGAATCAACAAAAAGAAAACTGAAGTGTCGATCACTACTGCTCATGGCAAGTAAAAGCCAATTAACTCTGTAATTATTATTTTTTTTAGCACATATAAAACTCATCTGCTAAAACGCTTGTAACTTAAGTACTTCTTAATTAGTCACTAGCATTGCATATTCACACTATTTATACCATCTTTATCCGGTTTATATGCTAATATATGTGTTTAATAGAGTTAAGTTGAAATTCACCAAATTATTTGTGTATTGCGCTAAAAAGATAATTAACACATGATTTTACTGTGTTTTTTATGTTTATGTATCGCAACCAAGTTCTGGTTCAAATTTGAGATCAACCAGAGCTCGGAAAACATTAAATTGGAGATCAAACGGACCGAGATCGAGTTCACTGGAGACTACAGAAGCAGCAACTTCAATGTCACATGTCAATTTGACACAAATAAAACTCAAACTCGAAAAATTTATCGAGAACAAAGTTGTAGAAAGTCTAACATTCCCATATTTTAAGAATTATCACAATTGTAGCTCAAATGAAAAAGATATAACCATTTTACTAAAATACTACAGTGCAGGTAAAATCCAGCACTGGGTTACCGATAACATTACTGATGGTGCAGTCAACTTCCACAAACCAAAACGGTAACCCTAACCCCTACATGTCACTATCACTAGTGGCCCACTCGCGGTCACCGGTGACCTCACTTATGACTGTTTGAAATCCGAAAATCATCGGGCTTAAATCTCAAGAATCAGTTCAAATTTTGAGATCCTGTGGCTAGGACTTGTTTTGGAGACTCCAAACCTAGGGAGAGTACTATTAGAATAGCGGAAGTAGAATAAATATCATTTAAAAATTATTTTTGGAATATGTTCTATTCTATTCTTTCTTCTTCTTTTTTAGGGCTTGGTTTTTCAAGAGATATTTGTAGAGATTTATTTGAGAAATATTGTATAGAGATGATTTTTATGAAAACTATGGTGATTCTCTCTGCGGGGAATATGAGACAATCTTAAATCATCAATTGGTTTGGAATTAACTTATCTTTTATGTGTGTAATTATTTAATATCTTTGTTATTAAATCATTCTACTATCTTTTATATTAATAGTATTCATATATTATGATTTAAGAGTATAATTCTTTCTTTTTTTTATATTCCATAGACATTTAGATATGGAACATGGTTAAGGTTTGAAGGATTATCGCATTTTATTTCTAGGGTATACTTTGATTAATGTCCAATCAATATATAAGTAATAATTTCTGCAGAAAATCTAATAGCTAGATAAACTTCTATGATACGATTTAGAATTTCATGATGATAACCTTCCGGCTACATCAGACAACGTGACCAATCTAGTTGAGTTAATTAAAGAGGTTTTTGCCAACCAAGAAGAGGATCTAGGGGAATTCTCTCATCTCTATCAATTTTCACTCCTGATTAGTTTACCAAATTTTTATTCTACTATTAGTCTATAAACTTCATTAATTTGATTGTAAGCATCTTCAGTGTTTTACTTGGAAACAAAATTGTTCTTGTGAAGAACGATCAGTGGTTCCCTTCCAAGTAGGTAGCATGATATCATGCACTCGGGAGTGTTTCAGACAGAATGCACCGCTTCTGTTTTGCATACTACACAAAGTACAAAAAGATAAAGATGCTCAGTAAAAGCAATATGCCAGAGAACAAAAAGCAGAGGAAAAGTTATAATCCTCCATGAACCCTGCTGAAACTTCCAAACAAATAAGCCTTATTCTAAAGTAAAAGTTCAAAAACAAAATATATACTTTTCTCTGTCAAAAGCAAACAAAACATGGGTTGAGAAAAATTAATAAATATATATATAAATAAAGGGTCAGCTTACAACATCAAAAGCCTGATACAAAAAGGAAACGAGAAAGGGCAAGAAAGGGATCAAACCTCTTCATCATATAAAGGAGAATGCAAAGAAAGTAAATTTATTTACTGAAATGATAAACAATCTAACTTTTCCCTAAACTAATCACATGTGTTAATGTCAATTCTAAAGGCAATAGCAACTTTTAGAAATTAAACTTCAATTAGATAACTTGCCATTCATACTCCAATTTCAAACATTTGCTTACAGCAAACTAATGATTTTCCCAAAATCTACATAAACCAAACTTGTAAAAACTGAAACCAAGCAAAAGAACCATAATAATTCAACATGAACTCTGTATCTCACACGAGAGGCGTGCCAAATTGTTAAATTCCAACAACCGATCGTCAGATCATTTAAAAATTATTAGCATACACATATTTATGAACCATCATTCACAACTTTTACTTTCACGATAAATTTAGTTATAAGACGAGAATAAGAATTTCCAGTGATTAGAATTCCTACATCAGCCAAGCCAAAAAACCTAACTCCGGGCTTTTCTTAGCAAAGCCCTAGGAAGCTTAACAGGAGCTAAAATAATTCATATCAGATATCCCAATTTAAAAAAAAAAAAAAATTAAATGGAACTTGTCTATCTATAGTTCAACAACTCATTTCAAATTTAACAAATCAAACTTCACGAAAATTCTGTACCTTTCCTTATTGAAATAAAATTACATTCAACTGTAGATAAAGATGATCTACAATGTCCAATCCTATCATCATAAGCCCTAAAAGATGAGCTACAGTCCGTCATAATTCTCACTAAGACCTGAGCCAAAACACCAAAAAAGAAAAAAAAAAATAGTAAAGTATTGATTAATCAAGTAAAACTCCAACAAAATCATAGCTTGCTTTGGCTACCCAAAAGCCCACTTCAAAATTCCCAAGAAATCCCGAATAAGATAATTAGAGGGGACGAGATTGAGTCGAAATATTACCTGAGACACGAATAAAAGCCCTAGCTTTAGAGTTTTAGCGCAATGTTGAGGCAAAATGGGACGAAACAAAAAAAGTTTGAAGGGGAAAGGAGAGGGGAGAGAGACAGAGAGAGAGAGGGAGAGAATCCAAAACGCATGCTTTTTTTTTTTTTTTTTGGAATTTCCAAAGAGGCACACCATTTTTCCTAGTGAGCCCACTTTTTCCACTGAGCACACAACGCTTTTGAAAATAGAGAGTTTTTCCGAGTGAGCACACCATTAATTTCCAAAATACCCTCTCTATCGCCTCCTATGCTCGCCGCCTCCGCCACCCCCTCTCCCCTTCTCCTCCTTCAACCCATCCACTATTTCTTGGTGATCTTCCTCCCACTCCTTCGCAACCTCCACCTCAAAACCCCTCGTGTCTTCTCCATTTCATACTTGGCCTCCAAATTAACCAACCTCATCACCGCTCGGCCATCGTCAGAGCTTAGAAGAAAGAGTCATGCGCCTCGAATCCCGTCGAGGACGATAAGCTCAAAACTTTCAGAAATCTCTTTGTCCGTCCCAGCATCGAATCTCGTCGAGGACATACCTTAAATTTGCAAAAATTCTCCTTTCTCATTGATCCGGGCTTATAGTTCCAGATCCAATTTAATAGATCCGAGCTGTTTAATCCGGATTAAGGAAGCCAATCAATAAGAAGAAGAAGGAGAATGTAATTTTGGAATAAAACTTCAATGGCAGTATGATAAATATAATGAAATATTTAAGTGGGCTCAATAGAAAACAAGATCTGCCCCTCTAGAAATTCCCCTTTTTGGCAAGACGACTATCCCGCCAGTGGGGTCCACCAAAAATAAAGGGAAGGCGAGGATTGTTAGTTAGTTAAAGTTAACTAATTATTGATTAAAGGAGTAGCAAACACTATAGACAACAATTTTGTGAAAACTCCCATGTAGAGTTAATTAAAAAAAAAAAAAAAGAATGAATCAATTTAAAAATACAGCAAATAGTCATTTCCTGGCATTTTCAAATATAATTTTTTTTAAGTAAAATACACTTTTTAGAGGTTTCTATTAAAATTGAAATCTAAATTTTGGTTCAATTCTGTTTCAGACAGAAGTTGGTATTAGACAGAGTTTGAGCAATGGAGTAAAGGTGAGATTGGTGGGTGCCACCAGTGAGTGGAGCATCCAGTAGAGAGGTGGAAAGTGTCGACGAAGAAGTTGTGGTGTGCAGAGATAAAGAAGGAGTTCAAGGTGACGGAATCTCTGTGGGGAGCTTTGTCGAACAGCTTGTAGACAGAAAACAAGGAACCAAGTTTTGATTAGGAGAAAAGGAGTTCATTGGAGGAGATAGCATCGGAGGTGATGAGGAGAATGTGAGTACATGAGGGAGTAGGAGAGAGTATCTTGCCAAATTAAAATTATATATATATATATATATATATATATATATATATATATATATATATATATATATATATATAGAAAACGGGAAATACACCGGCGGTAAAGGAAGTTTCCTTCACCGCCGCTTAGGTGGCCCAATAAAATTATTACACGTGGTGTCATTTAAGAGAATTTATTTATTTGTTATCTTGAATAACGCCCCGTGTTATAATTTTATTGGGCCACCTAAGCGGCGGTGAATGAACTCCTTTCACCGCCGGTGTATTTCCCGTTTCCTCATATATATATATATATATATATATATATATATATATATATATATATATATATATATATATATATATATATATATATATATATATAGGTATTACTGTAGGTGGGCCACCAGTTCAGGAAAATTTACGTGAGCTAGCGGCAAAAATATAGTGATCCGATATTTTTTTTTTAGGAATTAGTATTTCTACATCCTTAACTTCTTTCATTTCAAATTTCATAAATTTTGGACTTCATTTACCCTTTATCAAGCTTATACAAAATATTATATTCATACAAAATATTATATTCATTGAAAACCGTTAATTTTGTGTCAACCTGATAGAGAACCTAATTATAATTAAAATATAAGAAATTGGATATAAGTGAACCCTGGGAGTTCGAGATCATAATCCATAAGAAAATTTTTAAAATAAATTATTGGAATAGTGGAAATGAGTTAGAGCTCAGATAACTTTCGTGAGTTGTCAACTCAATTACTGTGTGTATATATATATATATATATATATATATATATATATATATATATATATATATATATATATATATATATATATATATATATATATATATATATATATATATATATATATATATGAGAAAAATAGAAATGAGCTGACAACTCATGCAAGTTATCTGAGCTGCAGTTCATTTCCACTATCTCCAATATTTTTTTTAAAAAAATTTCTTTTGGATTATGATATTGACCCCCTAGGGTTCACTCATACCCGATTTCTTGAGTTTTAGATTTGATTTGGTCCTCCATCAAGTTAGCATAAAATTAACGGTTTTTAATAAATAAAACATTTTGTATGCACTTGATGAAAGGGTAATGAACTCCAAGATTTATGAAATTTAATGCGAAAGAAGTTAAGGAGTTAAAAATAGTAATTATAGTAATTGTTAAAAAAAAACTGAAGAAAAATCATTGGATTATTATAGTTTTGTTGCTAGCTCATATAATTTTTTCTAAGCTGGTGGCTCATCTACAGTAATCCCTATATATATATATATAGAGAGAGAGAGAGAGAGAGAGAGAGAGTACCTCATTACACATAGTTGGATTTTGGTATAAAACTTTCTCTATCCTGGCTATGAGAGAAAATGTCACTTAGTTTTTCTATCCTATGAGATCAGGTAGGAGAGTGGATGGAGTTTTGAGCATTTTTTTTCCTTAATTTTATACTTTTAATTTTTCTGAAATTTTCTTTTTCAAACAATAAAAAGAAATTTATTCTTTTTCCTTTTTTTTTCTTTACCTTTCCTCTTTCTCGTTGCATTTCTTTTTCCTTCTTTTATTTTCAATCAAACCAAACAAAGCCTGAAAGATGTAGTGAGATATAAATGTCTATCACAATTTTAAGAAAGTAGTTATCTTAAATTTTAATTAATCCCATAATTAATTAAATGTCTATTATTTAATCCCATAGTGAGATATAAATGTCTATTATTTATTTAAAATACAAAATAATTTTAATTAACCCTCACTACAATTTTAGAGTTTCCGTACAGTGGAAGGGACCTTCACTGGATCAATTTATTTACAAACCTACATCTATAATGAATATGATTGGATTATTGGATTTCACCATAGTTTTTGGTTATTTATTTTAAAGTTGAAAATAGTATGATAATATATTAGCTTGTTTTGCTAATACGATAATGCATTAGTTATAGTTGTATGGACTGCTGAAAATATGAAATTCGAAGAGCCCAATATTTAATTGTAATTTTGTTTTATCTTCAATGGTAAACTTTAAATTTTTTTATCCATTAACGACTAATAAGATCATCTTCACTGTAGATATTGCTCAAATGTCTCTCTTTCATAAGAAATATTCATCTCATATTTAAGTTGAAATCTACTATAAGAGGCAATAAGTTTAGCACCTCCATATATATATATATATATATGAGAAAAATGAAAATGAGCTGACAGCTCAGTAAGTTACCTGAGCTGCGATTCATTATCACTATCTCCAATATTTTTTTTTTAAAAAATTTCTATCGGATTATAATCACGACCACCTAGAGTTCACTCATATCCAACTTCTTGGGTTTTAGTTTTGATTTGGTCCTCCATCAAGCTAACACAAAATTAACGGTTTTTAATGAATAAAATATTTTGTATGCACTTGATGAAAGGGTAAATGAAATCCAAAATTTATGAAATTTAATCCGAAATAAGTTAAAAGAGGAAGAAATAGTGTTTGTTAAAAAAGTTGAAAAATATCATTGGATCATTACAGTTTTGTATATATATATATATATATATATATATATATATATATATATATATATATATATATATATATATATATATATGGATTACTGTAGGTGAGCCACCAGCTCAGGAAAAGTTACATGAGCTGGCGGCAAAACTGTAATGATCCAATAATTTTTTTCAATTTTTTTTACAATTACTATCTTTACATCCTTAATTTCTTTCGGATTAAATTTCACAAATTTTAAAGTTCATTTACCATTTCATCAAGTGCATACAAAATATTGTATGTATTGAAAACCATTAATTTTGTGTTAATTTAATGGAGGACCAAATAAGAATTAAAACCCAAGAAATTGGGTATGAGTGAACCCTAGAGGGTCGAGATCATAATTCAAAAGGAAATTTTTAAAAAAAATTATTAGAGATAGTGAAAATGAACTGCAGCTCAGGTAACTTGCGTGAGCTGTCACCTCATTTCCATTTTTCTTATATATATATATATATATATATATATATATATATATATATATATATATATATATAATGAAATTGAGCTGATAGTTCATGTAAATTATCTGAACTACAGTCAATTTCTACTATCTTCAATAATTTTTTTTTGTATTATGATGTGAGGTTCACTCACCCCTAATTTATTGGGTTTAATTTTGATTTGATATTACACCAAATAAACACAAAATTAATGGTTTTGTTGAAAACAACATTTTATATTTATGGCAAATGAACTCTAAAATCTTTGAAATTTGATTTTAAGAAGGAATTGAGATGGAGATCGTGATCCCAATTTTTTTTGATAAAAGTAATGAAATCATTAATTTTTCATTTCTGACTCATATAATTTACTTGAGTTGACCACTCGTTTATAGTAATATCATACAATAAAATTTTAAATAATTTTATATTTGATATTGTAATGTGAGATTTTTTTTTTTTAAATGTGGCTTATGTTTGTATCTAAAATTTAGATAAAATTATGGTCAATTATAGCGGTCGCTGTACTGAAATCCTTACTTTTATAATCATATTACATTGTATTAATCTTATTGAGGTGAAGATCATGATTCTCTTTTTTTTTTGATAAAAAATAATGAGATCATTGGTTTTTATTTCTGACTCATATAATTTAATTAAGATGACCATTCATTTGCAGTAATCTCATATAATAAATTTTTAAATAATTTTATATTTGATATTGTAATGTAAGATTATTTTTTTAAAAAATTGTGGCTTATGTTTGTATCTAAAATCTAGGTAGACTAGTTTTAATAAAGTAATGCGGAGGGCTATAC
The DNA here is from genome assembly GCA_036321105.1 of Dracaena cambodiana. Lineage (NCBI taxonomy): Eukaryota > Viridiplantae > Streptophyta > Magnoliopsida > Asparagales > Asparagaceae > Dracaena > Dracaena cambodiana. The sequence continues at coordinate 5,407,212 of JAYEPQ010000013.1, forward strand.
AAATATTTAAAAAAAAAAATTCTAAAGAAGATTTAATTAATTAAACAAAGAAAAACCCAAGTTTATTAGCTAAAGGGAATAAAATTGACAAAAATCTTAGCATTTCTTTTGAGTTCAGTGAGAAAAAAAAAAGTCAGTTTGCGTTCATGGAGAGAATCTCTCTCAAGTTCAGCCATTGCTGGAGTCGCTTGCGCTTCGGCAAAATTTTCTCTCTCTCTCTCAATCTCCCCCCACAAAGCAAAGCCAAGAGACCTCGTCAATTTGTTCCTTATTTTTCTCTCGAAGGTAATATTAATACAAACCCTATCCCTCATTCTCCTCTTCTTGCCCCTTTTTATTAATTTCATTTTTTTGGTCGAAAATCTTCTAAAAAGTTCCAACCTTGGCTTCCTCTTTTCCACCACCGGACAATTCTGTAAGATATAAATTAAACAAAATTGAATCTTGTTGCATTGTTACATCTTGTTTGGTGGGTTCTTGTTGGTTTTGCATTTAGGCATAAGGTCTTAGTAGAAATGGACAAAATTGAATCATGTGTTAGTTTTTTTTTTTTCCGCTACACTTTGACAGTTTTTTTGCCACTCGTGTTAGCTGCAATGTTCAATTTTGCTTACGGGTTCTTTTCAATTTTGTAATTATATATTGAATTGGGTGGAAATTAAAAAAAAAAACTGTTAAGCACAATGCAAAATTGAAATATAGTAAAATTGAATCATGGACTTACTTCATTCTTGATTTGTGATTGATGAGTCAGCGCATCCGTGAGTTGTTCTATATGGGTTCTTCAGTTTTGCAATTAGGCATAGATTTTGCAAAGAAAATGGGAAATATTTGATTACTTCAATGATCCAAAGAAATATATGGAAACATTTGATTACTTCAATGTTTCTTAAATTTTGAATTAGGACACCATGGTCTCTAACTGCTAATTATGCTATTTTTTGTTGAATGTTGGTATATTCCCCCACATTCTGTATTTCATTGATATATATCATGTTATTGGAGACGTGTATTTGGTGGTGTCCTCCTCCATATGAGTTCTTAACTTTCCAGCCTTTGTTATACAGGTCCAGCTCGCATATAAATAATGAGCGAAGCTATGGACCGAAAGTCTGGTAAGTTAGCTAGACATGAAGACATTTTATTTTTCTCTTTTCTATACTTTGTTTGAACTCTTTTTAAGCCAATGTTTTGAATTTTACATGCACCAATTCAATTTTGCCAATAAAGGTCATGTCTAAACTTTTTTTTTTTTTATGAAGCTCTCCCTCCTCGACGTCATGGTGTAGCTTATAGATTTTATACTAGCAAAAGAATGAAACTTAAAACAAAAAATTGCACAGACTCTCTTGATCGGCTAATGTTCTAACCTTAGGTCTATCACATCTAAAAGAGTTTGTATATTTTCCCTTCACTATTTTCACTTTGATGAAAAAAACTTGTAAAATAGTAAGAAAGTAATTTTTGAAAAAAAAATTGAAATCTAGACCAGTTATTTTAACATTTCTTTTGAGGAAATAACTTAAGTTTCTATGAAATCACTTGAATACCATATCACACATGCATCATATGACTCTTTATATTCGTTCAATTTTTTCATGTTCATTTCTATCCTTGAGTTGATTTATTTGAAAATAACCTTGATTAAATGACAAAGATGAAGTGACTGGATCATAATAATGTAGAAGGCTTTTAATGAATTGGTGGCGTTATTTCTTGCAGGTGACAAAAAATCCGATATTGAGAACTTTGAGGATGAGAGGAAAATGAAGGCAGGATCTTTGAAGAAGAAGGCAATGAGTGCCTCATCTAAGTTCAGAAATTCTTTGTCCAGAAGGAGTAGGAGAAGTAGTAAAGTCATGTCTGTCTCCTTTGAGGATGTGCGTGATGCTGAGGAAATGCAGACTGTCGACGCCTTTCGTCAGATCCTTATTTTGGAAGAGTTGCTTCCATCTAAACAAGATGACTATCATACAATGTTAAGGTATCTTTTAACCTTAATGTTATACTTATCTAACATAATTTTTCTTAAGCTAGACTTATTTACTCTGTGTAATTAGACTTTGCCAAACTGTTATGATATCTTTGTTATTAATTATTTGAAATTTTCTTGGCAATGAAAATGCAATATACTAGCTATAAAAATATCCTTTTTTTTAATGAAGCAGATAACTTGATTGGATGAAAGGTTGAACGGTTGTTTTTTACTTCTATTTTTTATTTTATTGAAAGGAGGAGGATTGTTAGGCCTATGACAGTCAGTGTAAATCATTGTCACGTATTATAATATGGGCCAAAAATTGAATTTGATTGGGACATATCCTACATAACAATGTGCTATAGTGGAGTCCAAGCGCAGTGAAAAAAGTGAAGGTTGTTAGGTTGTTGTTCAGAAGCAATACCGTCATGTGGGTACTCGGATATGGTGTCAAATATAAAAGTTTTCCATTTCTTAATGAGTGGGTGAGGGTAAAAATGTTACCTCATAAACATAAGATTCAATTAGTCCCATGGAATGTAGATTTCTTTATAGGTAAATTAGCAAAATTAGGTGATGTTATGATTAGAATGAAAGTTTATAATTTGTATATCCAGGAGACTAAGTGGGTAGGTGAAAAAACTAAAATCATACAACTTTGGGATTTTAAACTTTGGTATACATGCAAATATAGAAATCATAAAGGAGTAGGTATTATCACAGATAAATAGTTATTTGGAGATGTAATGGAGATTAGGAGGAAGGGTAATAGTATTTTATTAGTTAAATTTAGATAGGGAGATTCTTTATGTTATTTGTATTTATGCACTATAAGTAGGATTTGAGTAATCTAGTAAATATCAATTTTTAGAGAATTTAGATGTGATTTTACAGGGAATATCCATTAAAGAAAAACTCTTTGTTGTGGCGACTCCAATAGGCATATATGAACTAGCCATAATAGGTTTGATAGTGTACATGGAGGATTTGGTTTTGAATAAAGAAATGAAGTATGTAACTTGATTCTAGAATTTTGTTTTGTCTTATGACTTAATTTTAGCGAATAGTTGGTTTAAAAAGAGAGTTTCTAATTTAATTACTTTTAGAAGTAGATCTAGTGCGAGTCAAACAGATTTCTTTTTAACTAGCAGGATAAATAAAGATAGCTGCATTAATTATAAGGTAGTGCCAGATAAGAGTGAAGTAATCCAATATAAACTCTTAGTTTTAAATATTCCGTATTCGGATTATAATGAGATTTAGAAAGATTAGGTATAAGTTATATCTTAAGATTAAGTGGTGGTGGTTAGAAAATAACCAGAGAGTGTTTGTAGATAGACTGGTATAAGAAGCAGATTGGAAGGTTCATGATAATCTCAATGCAATATGAAACAAATGGCTAGATGCATTAGGAGGGTAACTAAAGATATATATGGTGACTCAAAGAGTGGTGCTCCACAAGGTAAGTATACATCATGATGGAATAAAGAGTCAAAAAATGATATTTAAAGTTTTTCTAACTACCGTAGAATAAAACACGTGTCACACTATGAAGTTATTCGAAAGAGTAATTGAATATAGGTTAAGGTAGACTGTTATGATATTAGAGAACCAGTTTGGGTTTATGCAAGCTGATCGACAGAAGATATTCATTTGCTTCGTCAACATATAGAGAAATCTCGAGAAAAAAGTAGAGATTTGTATATAATCTTTATTGAGTTAGAAAAAGTCTATGATAATCAGTATGAAATAATTAGAACCAATTAATTTATTTTTTATGAGTTAAGTATACATGCATTTATAGGTGTCTTAACACCATGCAAACAATCCAACAGGCGATATGAGACTAAACCTAAATACAAGATAGTTTTCTAATATAACACATAACTGTCCATCGAAGAGAAGATGCGAGAAAATCGCCTACGATGGTTTAGTCATATGCGATGTAAGTCTATAAATACAGCAGTTCGATGAGTGAAGTCTATCAATGTAGGATAAATTAAAAAAGTGAAGGGAAGATAAAAAAAAAAACATGAATTAAGGTAATACGAAAAAGATATGGATGCTAGAGGCTTAAATGAAGACATATTACTCGATATGAGTGAGTGAGAAGGATCATCCATGTGATCAATACGGCGCAGTTGTCTTTTCGTTCATGCAGCCTACCTTAATTACTTGGGATAAAAGGCTAGTTGTTGTTTTTGTTGTTAATATATGCAGTAGTAATACAACACATGGGATGTTGTCATCTCATAGTCGCTGGGTAGAAATGGCAGCTTGCACATTGTAATGATGGAGGCTTTGGGATCGATAAGCTAAGGGTTGCTCCTGTGGAGTCGAAGAATAGAGAAGGGTCATTCCAGATCTCTTGAATGGTTGTCTTCACGATTTTAGATAGAGTTTTAAAATGAGAATTATCATACAAATTGTCTTGGCTGATTTAGCACATTGAAATGGAAAAGACAGCAGAAAAAATACTGAGAATTATCTGTAGACATAAACATTAAACAATTGTTAGAACATAATTAATATTATTCGCTATATTGCTTTGTTTTGCTAATTTAATACTTCTGAAGATTTATGTTGATTGTCTAACAGAGTATACGAAATTATCTGATTTAGCTATTTTTGCACTATTACTTTCCTTTTGCGGATGGCTGATATAATATCTTTGTCATAATCTCTATAAGAAATATGCATATCAATGCCCTTTACATATGCCCTCAAGAGACTAGTTTAATTTTCTATTTTGCAGATTCTTGAAGGCCAGAAAATTTGACATTGAGAAATCAAAACAAATGTGGAGTGCTATGCTCCAATGGAGGAAGGAATTCGGTGTTGACACTCTTATTAAGGTAATTTTTATCCTCAGATTGTTCAAGATAGAGTAAATATCAGAAGGAGAAGCATAAGTTTGCTAGAAATATATACCTAAACTATTAAGAGATCACATATGGAGAAAACATTTATTATTGAAGAGGGGGGAAAAAGTTTCATGTCAAGTGATATTTTCCTTCTTTCCTTTTCATATGGGAAATAAGTCAATCTGTGATCACATCTTCATCCTTGATATTTAGCAATCTATCAAGTGAATATAGTTTATTTAAAAGAAAAGGGAGAGTTTGCACATAGAAAAAATATCATATATGTCTAGTGTGACAACCATTTCCTCCACACCTAATTATTTAACACGACTCACTTTACTAGAAAATTGTTCTTTTACCCATTAGTCACTGAATTTCAGTTATAAATTGTTTTCTAGTCATCTTAAATTGTATATTCATTCTTTTGTTCTCCAAGGACTATGAATTCAAGGAGATTGATAAAGTCTTGGAGATCTACCCACAGTGCTATCACGGGACTGATAAGGAAGGCAGACCTGTTTACTTTGAAAGACTTGGGCAGATTGACTCGAATAAACTATTACAAGTTACGACCATGGACCGTTATTTGAAATACCATGTGAGGGAGTTCGAGAGGACCTTTGCTGAAAAGTTTCCAGCTTGCTCCTATGCTGCAAAGAGACACATTGATCAAAGCACAAGCATCATTGATGTGTCTGGAGTGGTATGTGATGGTCTCGTGCTTTTTTACACTAGCCCTTTTTACACTATCATAACATTTTTTAGTCGTACTATTGGATCCGTAAATGTATTAAATTGTTAAGAAATTACTTCCTGCTTGGAATTTGTTGAAAATTTTTACTTAGTGCTCTGAAGAAGAGGGCCAGAAGAAATATGAGTAGCATCGATTTACCAAAATTTGAAGTGAGAAGGGGTACAATTATTCCAGTTTGGGTCAAACTTATGCTTTTTGACTAGGCTTGCATCGGATTCGGACAAAAAATATTTATAGCAATATCAATTGGAAAAACATATTTTATAGTAGTAACTTCTTATTGTATGAAAGAAAATAAAATCAATATTGATGCTTGTATTCATTTCCCTGCATTTCTTGCTACTTTTCGTAACTTAGATGGTTTTACCCAATTAACCATACTTTATAATTTTCAACATCATCGAGTTTTGACTAATAAAGGTATTTGGTTAATTTTGTTATCCACACCATAACATATTTAGTATACATCTTATCCAAAATCAACCCTATATAGGTTTTCGTTAATTTTTTTTATTCAAATCTACAATGTTTAAACAATCAGATTTTCAGGTCCCATTTCAAGCCTAGGTGAGCGGTTTGTTGATATCTAGATTCATATGTATGTAGAACATAATAAATTTATCATTTTCTCTATGTATAATTTGTTATATGTATTCTTCACATATATCACCTAATTGTCCATTTGAATGTGAATATAGAAAACTGGATCTATGTCCTTATGAGATTAAGCTTCATGTCTCCATTCTCTCTCTATCATTGCAAGTGTAGAATGATGCTTAAGGTGCTTCTCACTATGCTGAATTTTAAAAGAATATATGTTAGCAATTGCTTCCTTTGTTATCTGTTTTACTTGTCCCTTCTCTACCGTAAGTGAATGTATGACTATGAATCTAGGGGTATAAACAGTTCAACAAAGCAGCACGTGACCTCATTGGTCGCCTTCAGAAGATCGATGGTGACAACTATCCTGAGGTATTTATCTAATGCATGCTAACCAAAACCAGCACACCGGCAAATATAGTACCCTGTGATAATTCTGAAAAGTTATTCTGTACCACAGACCATGTGCCGCATGTTTATCATCAATGCAGGTCAGGGATTTAGACTTTTGTGGAACACAGTGAAGGGTTTCCTTGACCCAAAAACTACTGCAAAAATCCATGTAAGTTCATTCTCATATGAGACGTCCATATCTCATCCCAAGAATTCACATAACTAATGGTAATTCTGACCATCAGGTCCTGGGTAACAAATACCAGAGCAAACTACTCGAAGTGATTGATGCCAGGTTAGTTTTTCGGGTATCGAGAAAAAAGTTGTCATCTCAAAGTTTGGTGTTTATGGCTAGTTATATATAAACTACATTTTAACACTTGTTGAAATCGGTAAAAATCTATAATGTAGAACTCCACTTCATGGTCGAGCAATGTGATTTATGATGATATCTTATATATCTTGTGTCTAAGCATCATCTTTGGTATTACTCATATGATTTTTTTACAGTGAACTGCCAGAATTCCTTGGTGGGACATGCAAATGTAGCAGTCCAGGTGGATGTCTTCGCTCAGAAAAAGGCCCATGGAAGGATCCTGAGATCTTAAAGGTACTTATTCTATTTTTCTTTCTACCATTCTATATGGTCTGTCAAATTTGTAGTAACAAATTGTAGAAACCATAAGTTTAAAGAGAATCTTCGATGGTGAGAATAATAAGCTTAAGGTCCATTTTTTTAGTTTACCCAAAAAACAAATTTACTTGAGAAATGAGTCAATATATGATTTTGTACTAAAGAATTCGAAACTTTTGTTTATGCACTTTCTCCATTCAATATGGAAAACCTTCCATATCTTAGTACCTATAAAGTATAAACTACGAAAGTTAGTAACTTTGTTCATCGTGTAGATTAGTACCTAGATAATGTTTAGAGGAAACAAAATAAGATTTTTTTTTTTTTGTTCATGACTTCTCTTAATTAGAGAAACCTGAAAGGTTATAAATATACGACTTCATTTGACGATGAACTCTTACATTCAGATGATCAGTAATGACAAGGGATCATGCAGGATGTCGACTTCCGATCCTCTAGCAGCTGATGAGAAAACAATTTCAGAGGACGAGATAGTGTATTCAATGGTGCTGGCTAGCAACTTAACTCTCCTTTTCTTTTATTCTCTTTGTTATTTGGTTACTTGGTAAGATGGTCATGACATTACTAATGAGTAATTTCTTTTATGTGAAGAGGAAAGATTCTTTCCGTGGGGAGAAAGATTCTTACTCCCCTACACCCTCTCGGAAAATGATAGAGCATCCACACCTATCACCTGTTCGTGAAGAATTTAGCAGTGATAATTACCAGGTATTTCTATAGTTAATTCTAATACAAACACTAGAAAATAAAAAACCATTTATATGGAATCTTCTTATTGCATTATATATTGACTTATGTCTCCGTGGCCATACAAACACTAGAAAATCTTCTTTGGACGATAATTTTGAAAATGCACCTCAAATGCAAAAACACAAAAAAAAAAAAAAAAAAAAAAATGAAAAAAGGGAGTGCAGGAAGAAAGAATCATATGTTACTCTAATATTATTCATGTATGATACAAAGGAAAAGATTATTGAACGTTAATTGTTTTTGTAACAAAGTACAGCACATAAGTTTACGACTACTTTGCTATAATATTTATCCAATGTTTAAAATAACAATAACGGTAACGTAACGTTTTGTCTATATTAGATTATATAGCATAGCGCATAACATAGGTCGATTTTCTATTTTTTTAATTAAAAATAAATATAAAACTATATAAAATAAATTTTATACATTAAAAATCGAATTAAAAAATCTAAAAGAAAATATAAAAAAATTATATGCCAGTATTAATTCTAAATTTCTAACAAATTTCATAGTAATTCTCATATTTATCTTCATAAATTAAATTACATTCACACCCAAAATTTCAGTCATGATCTAAATAAGAAAATAAGATTTCAAATTTATTTTCAATTATTATCAATATTATAATTTATATTTTGTAATGCTCAATTTATATTATTTTTAATTGTTTATTTTAGTTAGCTGAGAATTCAATTTAATCAGCAAGTAAGAAATTTCCGTAATTGAAAATTGATTATAAAAAAATCAGTAATTGAAATATAACAAGTAAATAAGGATGTACAAACTAAAAATGCCACAAGCAATCAAATAAGTAAACAATAAGTCGTCAAGTGAAAAAAAAAACTATAGCAATTCGCTAACAATCAAAATAAATAATCGAAATCAATATAAAAACTATTTAAAAATTATTGTAAATAAAATAAACTAAAATAACATAAAAAATGCACCGCTATGGTGCATTGAGTTATTTTCGACTGATAAGTAACGTTGACTTTCTATTAGGTTTCATAACGCAACATAACGGCTTTCATAACGCGTTATTTTCAACATTGCATCTATCTCTTTTTTACCGTTCTATCTCCTTTTTTCTATTATTCCTTGTAAACTTTCAGGCCGAGTTCATTCAAGGAGATTTTCCTACTCCTGATGATGATATTCCAATGGTTGATAAGATTGTGGATGCAAGTTGGAACGAAGAAGCATCTGATGAAAAACATGCTGCCATCTCTAAAGGTCCATATTCTATCATACTCTACATTAACAAACTTAAAAGTCTTCTTACAGGGTTTCGTTGCTCATGTTGTTCTTCTTTGGAGTTTTCAGTTTGTAACGTTAATCATCATAATGTAAGTAAACTTGATCATCATTTGCGATTAGTTTTGAAACTATTTGAATCTGTTATTTTAGCCCATCCTCTCGTAGAAATTGCTTATAGCCTCAAGACTTACATGGTTCACTTGGCTACGTCTGTCTACAGGCAACACTGACGTAATTTCAAATATCTAAATGCTCTCGCCAACTCATCAATAGAATTCCTAAAACTAATTGCTGTCGCCATGTTTCTTAAGATCCTTCTAGATACATAAGCAAAACATGAAGCCAACCCTATTTTTGCTTGAACTGTTGAACCATTCAATCTGGTGGTGGGACTATTTGAGTTGCAAGTTGGCCTGCCCATGTTGGTGGGCAAACCCTGTAGTGACAATTACGCAGTTTTTAATCTGCTATATGTAGTTTTATCATGGTACAACATGCACATCCCTTCCTCTCCATGAGAAAAGGCTCGGGCATTGCATGTAGATGCTATATTTGTGAGTTATATGTAATAACCCTTCATCTTTTATAGCTATAAATAAATAAATAAAAATAAATAAATAATAAATATAACATTTCATTTTTTTCTATAACTCTTACACCTTTCATTTTCTTTAACCTCCTAAACCTTTTATCTTCACCAACCTCCAAACTCTTCATCTTCTCCATTATTTCAATAATGAAACTCCCATCTTTAATTCTCAAAATTATACTCTCTAATTAAACTAAAACCTTTCATATTCTAAACCCTTCAAAATTAATCTAAAACCTTTCAAATTCTATAACCCCTCAAATTCTTAAAATTTCATAACACCTCAAACCCTTTAAATTCTATAACTCTCATAACATCTCAAACCCTTTAAATTCTATAACTTCCAAAACCCTTCACATTCTATAACTCCTGAATCCAACACTATATAAACCTAACATATTTTCTAAATTCAATCTACACTCATTCTCTAAAATTTCTCTCTTCCTCTCATCACACCGAAGGAGCCGCCACCAGAGTCGCCATCGTCGGAGCCATCATTTTGCCCGAGATGAACGCATTTCTCCTATCTTTCCACATCTTGAATTATCACCGTTTTGTCAAAAAGTTAGTAATAAACACTTTTCTTTCTTATTGGGTTAAACTATTGGGCCTTAAAACTACTTGACCCATTATCTAATAACCCTAATGATTTAAGAATAATATCCATCATTTTATAAACCCAATAAAATGGAGTCAAACTTATTTCCAAATTTCAGACCAATTTAACTTTAAAATCAATTTTGAGTATGTTATAAATATTAGAAAAAAATCCCTAAAAATCATCTAAATTCATATTAATATGTTTTTAATATTCTTAGAATATTTTTAATTTGTAGATTACTCTATTGAGCAACATCGGGAAACAAAATCCAGGTGAGTTTATTTTTGGACTCACTAATCATGCTATTTTATATACATGTTGTTTCAATCATGTTATTTATTTTGTGTAAAATGAAATGTTATATTTATTATTTGTTTATTTTTATTTATTTATTTATAGCTATAAAAGATGAAGGGTTATTACATTCTACCCCCCTTACGATAGAAAAAATTACGATTGAAACTACTCAGTAATTACGATAGAAAAATTCAACAAAAGTTTGACTTTTCATTTATTGGAATGAAGTTTAGATACAATTGAAACAAAATATAATAAAATTAAACAAAAGGAAGAAGGGAATCTCTAATCCGTTATGGAGCTTCAATATGATGTTTAAAGTACACCAGATCCTGCGTCAGTTTTGGCGTGTCCATCGGTAAATCTGGACATGCACACCTAGGTCGTCAGATTGCGACCAAAATAAAAACGCAGAAAGAATATGAAATATAACAGTTATATCCAAACATAATAATAACACAAGTTTTAGAAAATATGGAATGAGATGTCTGTAATAATGATGTCAATTAATTTAGGTTATCTTAATATCATTTTAACGAAGTCAACTTTATAATAGAGGTATTTTTGTCTAGGATGTCATGTAATTGGAAAAGCTAATTGATGGGATACCACTGTTTCGATTGTTTCCTGTACAGACCCAGGAAATGGTCACAGGATTGTCCGGTGCTGAGTCGGACCTGCCGTCAGGCAAACAGGAATTATAGTCAGGTATGATTCAGTAAATCATCACGCACCCATGGTGTGCGAAATATTCAGTTGTACAACTTAACAAGTTTACAACCGAAACAGAGTATATTTCCATCATTCAGTTTCTTCCCCAACCCAGTGTCATTTAGGTATAGTATAATATATTGATTATATCAGGTACAATATTTCAATTGGATTTTTCTTAATTTATTAACAACATGATTTATAGAGTCCATTCAGTTTATGCTTTATTCAATAAATCACAATTAGCTATATTTAAGAGTCACTGATTCGAGACATCATAGAGATATCGGCCAGGCAATTATATGGATGCTGGGAGGTTTTCCGTGCATTGCACGTTCCTTAATTAGAGAACCAGCATACAAAATAACTTTTCTAGACACCGACACAAAATGATATCACGAACAGTATTTTTCCGTGAATATAACTTTTATGTGATTTATCAAATTTCTATATATGATTATTCTAAATTCTAACTATACTATGTAATTTAAATTTAATGACAATTGATAATAGATTTTTTGATGACAAGAAACATAATAAGTAATTTATAAATTCATACAAAATAATAAATCAATTTACACAAAATAAATAACATGATTGAAACAACATGTATATAAAATAGCATGATTAGTGAGTCCAAAAATGAACTCACCTGGATTTTGTTTCCCGATGTTGCTCAATGGAGTAATCTACACATTAAAAATATTCTAAGAATATTAAAAACATATTAATATGAATTTAGATGATTTTTAGGGATTTTTTTCTAATATTTATAACATACTCAAAATTGATTTTAAAGTTAAGTTGGTCTGAAATTTGGAAATAAGTTTGACTCCATTTTATTGGGTTTATAAAATGATGGATATTATTCTTAAATCATTAGGGTTATTAGATAATGGGTCAAGTAGTTTTAAGGCCCAATAGTTTAACCCAATAAGAAAGAAAAGTGTTTATTACTAACTTTTTGACAAAACGGTGATAATTCAAGATGTGGAAAGATAGGAGAAATGCGTTCATCTCGGGCAAAGTGATGGCTCCGACGGTGGCGACTCTGGTGGCGGCTCCTTAGGCGTGATGAGATGAAGAGAGAAATTTTAGAGAATGAGTGTAGATTGAATTTAGAAAATATGTTAGGTTTATATAGTGTTGGATTTAGGAGTTATAGAATGTGAAGGGTTTTGGAAGTTATAGAATTTAAAGAGTTTGAGGTGTTATGGAATTTCAAGAATTTGAGGGGTTATGGAATTTGAAAGGTTTTAGATTAATTTTGAAGGGTTTAGAATATGAAAGGTTTTAGTTTAATTAGGGAGTTTAATTTTGAGAATTAAAGATGGGAGTTTCATTATTGAAATAATGGAGAAGATGAAGAGTTTGGAGGTTGGAGAAGATGAAAGGTTTAGGAGGTTAAAAAAAATGAAAGGTATAAGAGTTATAGAAAAAAATGAAATGTTATATTTATTATTTGTTTTTTTTTATTTATTTATTTATAGCTATAAAAGATGAAGGGTTATTACATTATACATGTAAAAAGTTGATATTTTTCAGTGCACTCAAGTGCTATGAATATTGAAATATACGGTGCTAGGTGTGTGTGGATTTAGTTCAAGATACTCTGCAAACAAAGATGTTCGATAGTTAATTAACATTCTGTTTATGTTTCTAGCACCAGAGGTTCAAGGTTTGTATATTCTGCCTGATGATTGCAAGTCTCAAGGAATTAGCAACAATCTGATTTCTGGGGCCATGGCTGTTGTCATGGGCTTTGTGACCGTGCTCAAAGTGACTCGTGCAGTGCCCAAGAGGATCATGAACGCGGCGAAGGACTACACAACACCGGCGTGCAATGTTGAGACCATATCAAAGCAACAGCAACTACCCACACCGGCGCCAACTATACCAACTGTTTCCATGGCTGAGTTCTCCGCTGTGACAAAGCGGCTTGGGGAGTTAGAAGACAGATTGAGGGTTGTGAGCTCAAAGACTGCTGAGATCTCCTTCGAGAAGGAGCAGTTGTTGAGTGCTGCTACAAGTAGAGTGGATAAATTAGAGACTGAGCTTGAGGCAACCAAGAAGGTAAGGCTTTTCGTATCAATTGCATAATTCCTTTATTCATTACATGATGGGGCCGTCGTTTATGAAACATGCAGCATCGTCTACTCTATTAACTTTTTAATTTGTTATACTTCTTTACCTGTTTCTAAAGTCAGATTACCCTAATAAAGACCTAACTTCCCATATGCTTATAATGGGGTTTTTTTTTTTTTTTTGAGATAAAACTGTGGAGCTTAGACTCCCAGCGTTCCATTAAAAAGATGTTAATATAACATTCTCCGAATAATAAAAAAAATACAAAAAAATAGAAAATATTCCTTTCGTATACGTATATGCAAAAGAATACAGACAAGCAGGTTTCTTCTCGATCGCGTGTTGTTGGTGTATCTGTTTGGTGAATGTAAAACCTGCCATAGAAACCTACTTTGTTGTTCGGTGGCCCAAACCAGCAACAACATAGCAAAACCAGCAAAAAAAAACTATAGAAGATGACCCAATTCTGAACCATACGAACAACAATACCTCTTAGGTTCTTTTCTACACCAGATCCAAATATTATGTTGCTATCTTGAAGTCCATAACCAAGGATGCTTGTTTTCCTTGTGAATCGCTCCATATTCATATGATCATCTATCACCTATTCATTCTATATATGATTATTTGATCAAAGCTGATGAGCTGGGTGCCGGTATCTTTGATAAGAACTTTATGCTTCCTCTTCATTTTCTGATGTTTCTGCTTTTTTACAGGCTCTCCAAGATGCTCTAACCTGTCAACAGGAGCTCCTTGCTTATGTTGAGAAGAAGAAGAAGAAGAAGAAGAGAGTAAGTCAAACTTTAAGCTCTAAAACATTGAACGTTTAGTATATATTATTGTACAATTTATCTCCTCTCATTATTATCTCTTAACTTCACTTTCTTAAAACTAAAACTCAAAAAAACGTAATGAACTTAATGAAACCTTCTAGATTTAGAAAATGCTTTAGAAAATTTTTTGGTTATAAGGTAAAGCAGTATTTTAAGCACACTTCTTTTTAGATCTCAATTTCTTTTTTAAGCACACTTATTTTTAGATCTCAATTTCTTTTTTTTAAATAAAAATGATAAGCTGCTGTACTCCACATTCCATTAAAACAGTTTTAACAGAACTTACAAACAAGCTAGTAAAGGAAAGTACATATCCCAATCCAAATCAAAAGTGGGTAATAACACAGTCTAATACAAGCTATAAAGCAAAAATAGCCTAGTACAATCCATGACTGTCATCATGACGGTAGTCGGTGGACATCCAGTTCCCTTGCTCCTCATCCTCCTGTGCATCGCGAGCCGCCTCCTCCCCGCTAACTCTTAGGGTTGCCATCCCTTGTGATGGCCTCAAAGTCTCCATAACATCGTCTTTGGGGTGAATAGCATGAGAAGTCGTTCCTGAATCTCCAGAGGCTGTCAATTATAGTAACACATCATTAGTAATACAGTAAATACAGTGGTTCATACTATAAGTTTTATCTATGAAAATACAGTAATATAGTAAATACAGTGATCTCAAAATTTGTTTTTGCGTTTTCAATAGTCTTCATCATCACTTATAATTAAATTAAAAAATTTCAGGGCTCTTATATTCTTGTTTTGTTTTCTGAATAGGGATTTTTTTGGTCGTCCTCCTCCAAATCCGCTGCCTAATTGCATTGCATCTTCTGATTGGTTCAAGGCAAGTATATCCAACTCTTAAAAATTATTAGTCGTAAATTTCTGTTTGTTTCTTTTCGTTAAGAAAAGTAGTGGAAGTGACCTTGCTAATGGATGCAAGCCCTTAATTCAAACTTTCAAATAGCTAATAGCATTTGTTGTATCTATATTTCATCTTGCTATGAAGCCCTCTTTGAATACAGAGGGTTCTAGGTGGGGATGAGGATGGGCCGATCCAAAGGCTAAGGGGATGAGAATGGGCCGATCCAAGCGCTAATTCTTAGCTCGTCATATTCAAAAGTTTGAATTTAAAAAAAATAAATAAAATTTTCATTTCTAATTCAAAATTTTAAATATTACAACAAAAAATTGGTCGTTGGACCTGTCCATTCTCATTCTGGGAATGTAATAACTTCCAATGGCATTCAAACAAATGCCTTTCATGGTTAACTGGTTTTTGCAGCCACAATAATCACGAATTATTATTATTATTATTTTTTTTCACCTCATTGATCCTCCTCCTCTTTTTCCATATAGTAGTGTATCTCTCTCTCTCTCTCTCTCTCTCTCTCTATATATATATATATATATATATATATATATATATATATAGGACTACTGTAGGTGAGCCGCTAGCTCAGGAAAAGTTATGTGAGCTAGCAGCAAAACTATAATGATCCAATAATTTTTCTTTAATTTTTTTTTTAACAATTACTATCTCTATCTCCTTGACTTCTTCAAGATTAAATTTTATAAATTTTGGAGTTCATTTATCCTTTAATGAAGTGTATACAAAATATTTTATTCAATGAAAACTGTTAATTTTGTGTTAACTTGATGGATGACAAAATCAAAACTAAAACCCAAAAAATTGGGTATAAGTGAACTCTAGGGGGTCAAGATCATAATCCAAAAGAATTAACTTGATGGATGACAAAATCAAAATTAAAACCCAAAAAATTGGGTATGAGTAAACTCTAGGGGGTCGAGATCATAATCCAAAAGAATTTTTAAAAAAAATATTATTGGAGATAGTGAAAATGAACTGCACCTTAGATAACTTACATGAGCTATCAGCTCATTTCCATTTTTCTCATATATATATATATATATATATATATATATATATATATATATATATAATTGGAATTAATAGAAGTTTAATTTTCAAGATCAACCAATTACATATATATACCGAGTATTGTATCTAGAACTAATTTAGAGGTTACATTTTATTGTTAGTTTATTATGATATTTATCTTCCTTATGCTCCACCATCGCCTTTTTGGTTGCAGATTCTTACTTGCTGGCAGATGTATATGGTGATGGAAGCCGCAGACTATCGGTAGGAGCTGTGAACATGAGGAATACATGAAAAGATAATATTATATCTAAAGCATGATTTGTATGAGATCGAGCTATTTAAATATAAATTGTGATCTCTATGGATCTTCATATTGCCTAAATAAAGTTGAATGCTTATCATATCAAACTTTGCCATTTTCCGATTCCTGGACTTTGTTAATGTTTAGTTGTGAACATTTGTTTCGATAAATGGAAAAAAAAAAGTTGATAAAGGTAAAAGTTATCTCCTATTAAATCCTTGGTTGGATGTGGTCATTGAGGTGCAAAATTTGTGATACTTTGTGTATTGAAGGATCATCTCTTGATTGGCTTGGTTTTTGGTTTGAGTTTAGATGAAGGAACCCAAACAATCTTTTTCATGAAAACGACATTATAAAAGAAATTTAAAAGTTGATGTTCTTATTGTAAGTACGTAACACTCCGCTACTTGCGTACAGGAATGAGAATGAACGGGTCTAAACCTCAGTTCTTTTTTAGTTCTTTTTTGGTCTGTTCAGAAATAAAATCTTGTCTCTATAAAGCTTACCTTTGAACTTTTCTAAAAAATAGTTACTAAGGATAATAATAAATGGACTTGAGTATAGATTGAAATTGGAAATTTATTCCTACTTAATCTTATCTTAATCATAAATATAAATATCCAAAATGGGGAAAAAACAAAAACAAAAATTAACCCCCATCTTCCATGTACCCGGGAAATTCTAAATGCGCACCTCACTTGACTTAGTGAGCACCATTTTCCCCTATGTTGTAAGTCGCTTTACTCACCTCCTTGTGGACCCCATTTCAACTCTTATTTCTCAGCTAATCAATATTATTATTTCTTTTGATAATTTATTATTGTTTAATGTTATTTATTATAAATATAGTTTGAATTTATATTATATAAATTTATAATAATTTTCTTTTAAATATTCAGTAAATATTTACATTAGTTGCTAAATTAATAATTGTTCTAATTAATACTTATTGCCATGTTTTTATATGATCTATACCTATTGAAAAAAATTAACTAGCACCCAAATAACCTGTAGACCTAATCATATTTTGACTAAATTTAATATGAAATCTGGGTAATGGATTTATTTACTATAAAATTTATTTTTGTTATTATATTCCATGGCATGATTTGACATCTGACACAATTTTGAGAATTAACATAATCTACACCCCGAATTTATTTTAGAACATAAAAATAAAAAAATGGAGTGACAGGGAAACTAGAAAGTCTACATATATAGATATTTTGGAGGCCTACAATATAGATTGCAATCGAATTTAGAGACATAACCATAGAGATCATATGATGATTATTGAATCAACATCTTTTTAGAGGACTTTAGACCTAGAAGTTTATGCCCATCTATCTTGATTAAGTACCTAATGGTACGGACCAAGGGGGTTTGAGTTGTGGTTTTAGGTATGCACAAAACTCTCTTAAAACATATGGTCGGTTCCACCTGATAGTTTATGTAATGCCTCGTTTGCATCGGTTTTCGTAAGTAGAGTGCACTACCTGCGGTTAGGGGTGAGCTTGACCTGGATAGTTTATGTAATGCCTCATTTGCACCGGTTTTTGTAAGCAGAGTGCACTACATGCGTTTAGGGGTGAGCATTAGGGGGTTTTGAATGGTTTGCCAATTTTGGCAAAACCAAACCGAACCGATTAGGAATTGGAATCGTAACCAAATCAAATTAGTTCGGTTTGATTTTAGTTTCGTTAGATTATTTGGTTACATTTTTAAAATTTATAGTTTTAATTGTTCTAGTAAGCATTCTCTTCAAGTTATTCAATTAGTATTGATTTATTATATATATATATATATATATATATATATATATATATATATATATATATATATATATATATATATATATATATATATATGTATATATATATAAATAACGGAAAATTTACCGGTGGTGAAGGGAATTCCTTCACCACCACTTAGGTGGCATAATAAAATTATTACACGTGGTGTCACTTAAGGTAACAAATAAAAGAACTCTCTTAACCGCTCTTTGAGTGACGTCATGTGTAATAATTTTATTGGGCCACCTAAACGGCGATGAAAGAACTCTCTTCACCGCCAGTGAATTTCCCATTTACTCTACACACATATATATGCATATATATATATATGAACGTTTGTATGTATGTGTGCATATATAAGTATATATGTATATATATTTGTGCATATAATATAATTTTAAAATAATTAGATCGGTTTGATTCAGTTTCAACTCGAAATTGAAAATTGATCGAATTATTTTGATTTAGTTCGCTATTGCTTAGTTGGTTAGTTTTGATCGGTTACTTCGGTTTTAACCACAAAGTTTGCTCACTCATACCAGCGGACACACTTGAAACTAAAACAACAAGCACGTGACCTTAATTTGTATCACAATAAATTCATATATCAGACTGAACAATAAATGACTGAAATTGTTACATGATATAAAATTAGGAAATAATTGTATTTTTATTTAAACGATGAGTACAACAAATATGTACAAGATACATATCCAATATACAAAATAAAACATCAGTGAATTCTTAAAACAGATAGTATAAATATCCTCTAGATGCTGGTCTTTATACGTACTACTGTTGCTTCAAGAAATATGTATCATCTGCTGTACACTCCTCGAACTCCAAACATAGGCTATGAAAACCAAGGGAATTAACCCGACAAGTAGAGAATAACAGAAAGGAACAAGATAATGATATATGTCATGGTAAGAATTAATACGGACAGGGAGATTATATATAAAAATAACTGTTACACGTCTGGTGTCCAGGTAAGAATGTTGTATTAGTTAGATGTCGTATGCGTATAAATATAATCCATGTGTTAGTAATTGATAAACAGTTTACAATATAAGCACATGAATTTCTAATGTCACATGTATCATATATACCTAGAAAATAACTAGAGATGAATCTTGTTATGCATTTCATACTATGTACTTGTCGAAAATTCTAGAGGTGGCTCCTACGAAACCAAGAGATCGCATTTCCTTAGTATGTATAGCACTTAGTTCTAAGAGATCTCTATAATTTTGGCTCGTTATACAATCCAGTCGGAACTCTAATATGTTTAGTTATTAATTATGTTATTTAAAACTGAATGGTAGCAGAAGATCTCGTGTTCCAGGGGAGCCTCGTACATACTTGCAACTACGACTTTTATTCTTGATGCTGAACCGGATCTACCGCTAGGTATTATAAATTAATATCAATATTTGTATATCGGTAGGTTAGTATCGCACCCAAAGTTCTTATAATTGGCCTCTTAAAAATAAGTTGGCTATAGTACAATGTTGATAGATTTAGTATCACATCTAGAATTCCCATTATTAGGTTCTTAAATATAAGTGAGCTCCATACTACTGTCGATGGGCTGATTACCATACCCAAAAATTCTATTGTTGGGCTATTAGTATCTTAATATTATCAATGGGCCAATACTTCACCCATAATTCCATTGAGTGTTAACTAATTATACAACATTTCGTATCCAATCTCTGAGAGTACCTTCCTACTTACACTATTTAGTTTCCCTCATTGTCCTCATGTAAGTTTATATCGGTTCATTTTCTCATATTGTCAGATGACAAGTTAATATATTGATCATGCATAACATATATGAGTATCAATAATCATGTTATATGGCAATTGTCCAAGTAATTCATGTTGTCTTATATCATATGTTATGTATTATGAACCTAATGTAATATTCTAGAATGTGCGTATCATAAGATCATAGCATGACAACATAGTATGTAGTTATAATATTGAATTTATTTATGACCACACTTTAGAGATTTTTCTGAAATTATATGAGCTCTTATACTATTTTTAACATTTTATTAACTAGAAAGTGCCCCGTAGAATCCAGTCAGATAGTAAGAAAGGAATAATTAAGTCAAAAACCATATTTCCCTAAAAAATTATAAAAAATTACTATATTTTTCTATCTTACTTTTATAAGTAGTAATATGATTATTTAAAAGATAATAATCATTTCAATATTTTTATTATTTAGTTTAACTTATTATTGTAACTACTTTATTTAGATAAAATAAATGAGATAATGTGAGTTTTTAAAATACAAATCATAAGAATAAATTGTACCCAATAACCCTATCTCATTTCAATAACTACAACACCATCTTCCATTCCTATTCACGTTCGGGAAAAAAAAAAAAAAAAAAAAAAAAATAGAGGAAAAAAAAAACAGTAAAAAAAAAAAAGAAGGAAGAAGAAGAAAAGAGAGACGAAAAAGAAAAAGAAAAATAAAAAGAGATAATAAAAGAGGGAAGGAACAAAAAAAATAAAGAGAAAAGGGGAATTTACCTCCACAAGTTTTTCAATCTTGACAAGACCATTGAAGTGTGAATTTTTTCTATTTTTGAAGATTTTTAGGCAAGTGCTTCTTCTATATTTTATAATAGTTAATAGCTTTATGTCCTTCTTGTATTTCTTTTCTATAAAGTATCATATATTTCTATTTCTTTTTACAATTATTAATATTGATCCATTTCTTTTTGTTATTACTATAAAGCAATACTTGGTTAGTTGATTTTGTTTCACTTCTAATATTTATCGAAAACATTCATCTCTAACTTGGTGGCTTTTTTTCCCCATATTTCTTTATTTTTATAAAGCTATTTCTCCTTTCACTTGAGCTTTAGTAAATCTTTCTCTGGGTTTAGGTTAAATCGTCTAGAGAAAATCTGTATGAATTCTATGTCATTATCCCATCACTTCAATATGTTTTATGAAGTCTATTTGGAATTCCTTGTGAGAAAAAAAAAAGGTTTATCTGACTACATGATTTGTTAATTGTCATAAAACCAGATTTTAAATTCCATTGCAACACCCTAATCCCATTGTACCTAATCTTTTCAAATAAATTATTATCATAATCTAATAGATAATACCATATTTATTTCGAAATAATAATAAAATTAAATGTATGTTATCATTTAAATTAACTTAAATAAACAATAAATAAATATGTTTTTGAATTTCAAATTATCAATACCAAAATCGTACTCAACAAACCATATCACTCTAAAAAAAAAACAGACAAAAGAAAGAAAGAGAGAAGAAAAGAAGGGGAGATGAAGGGGATTACAATTCTTGGCAGTTAATTTTCAAAGTAGAGCTTTGCCTAGTTTTTGAGTCTTTTATTAAGTCAGGGCAAGTGTTATCTCTATCCTCGTTTTTATTCTCTATTCTGTTGATTATCTTATAATTTATTTAAGATAATTGTTCAAATCTTCTCCACTTTCATTTTAAATACTTTAATATTAAATGTTAATACTTATGTGTAAATGGGAGTGCATTCTCCTCTGTAGTTTAATATAAGATTTAGCCAGATCTGAGTGTTCCAAATAATCTTACAATGATTATTAATAATTCTAAAATGTTTTAGAGACTTACTGTACCAAGCTTATTATCTTAATTATATTTAAGTTTATTATCTTAATTATATTTATGTTATGTAACATGATACATAATGTTTTTTTTGAAGCATAACCTAATTGATTTATATAATGAGCTTATACAGAAATAGTTATTGGATGCTAGTAAAATTAGCATTATAGTTGATATAATTTATTATTGCTATTTGTTAAAAAAAAAGGATTTTTTGCGTATCGATCCCTTACATCCGCGTTATTTTGATGTTGGTCCTTGAAAACTTTGTATTTTGATATTAGTCTCCAAAAATACTTAATTTACTCTGGTTTAGTTCTCCTAGGTCAATTCCGTTAGGACAGTTAAAATTTACCACTCTTTTCTCATTATACCCTTGGTCAGCACAGAAAGCTGGAGAGAATAATAGTTTTTCCTCTCCTTTTCTCTTTTTCTCTCGTTCTTTCTTTCTCTCTCATATTAGATGG
This sequence comes from Dracaena cambodiana, assembly GCA_036321105.1. Taxonomy (NCBI): domain Eukaryota; kingdom Viridiplantae; phylum Streptophyta; class Magnoliopsida; order Asparagales; family Asparagaceae; genus Dracaena; species Dracaena cambodiana. The sequence continues at coordinate 5,429,679 of JAYEPQ010000013.1, forward strand.
ATTTAACTCTATTTCTTCTTCTCTTTCTCCATCTCTGTTCTCTCCTCCAAATAATCATGGACAAACTCTAAAGTCCCAATTCCTAATCTCCTTCTCCTAGAACCCTAACCTCTCTCTCCTTCCTCTACTTTCACTTCTTCAAATCCTTCCCTCCATACCTATACACTAGTTTCCTCTAACTGTCTCCTATAGCTTTGATCTGCTACCCGAAAAATGTTTTTTACAGAGATGAGAAGATTGGTTTTCTCTAGTGGTGATTTCACTCTTGATCTAAGCCATATTGGGGATGAAATTGAGGAGCTCTGAAATATAGTTTGCCAGCTCGAGGGTGGAAGTATAGGCAAGGGTCAAAAAAGAGTTTGGATTTTTGGGGATGCGCGGCATATAGGGGCCAAAAAAACTCAGGTTGTGAGTGTCTTGAAGATGCGAAGAACTTAAGATACGTCTGAGAAAATTAATGGATCATCTCATGGTGATGGAGAAGAAGATGGATGAGGTGGTGAAGATGAAGAAGATATTTAATATTATGGTTTTAATCGTTATTGTCGTCAGCTGAGCATGTTCATAAACAAATTTTAAGCCACATAAATCCATTGTTTAGCTACCCAACAATCTCAAATAAGTGTGTTATAATAATTTGTTTTGCATCTTCAAATGCAAGAACTTCATGTTCAGCTGTTTTACAATTATTCTTTTGAATTACATAAATCCATTGTGCATTTTGGTGGCTTGTTTGAGATTGTTGGGCAGCTGCAAACACTATCCCAAACTCAGTAACCGAATCAAAGAAATTTTCATAATTTTCATAGCTATATAACCCAATGTTGAAAATAACGCGTTATGAAACCCATTATATTGCGTTACGTAACTTAATGGAACCCCAACACTACGTAACAACCAGAAATAACTCATTGCACCGTAACAATACGATTTTTATCTTATTTTACGTTATATTACTTAAAGTTGCGTTAAATTACGTTATGCTACATTATTTACAATTATTCTTTTAGTAATTTCTATATTGTTGTTGATTATTATTTTGATTATTAATGAATTGCTATAATTTTCTTACTTGATTAATTGTTGCCTTATTTGATTACTTGTGGAATTGCTAATTTATTAATTTGCGATTGTTTCTTTGTTCGTTTATTATAATTCCTCTCTGATTGCTAAAATATTTTACTTGTTGATTCTGTTAAATTTTTAATTGAACTGAAATCAATAATTACAAATAAGATAAATTGGACATTACATGATATAAATTGCAATATTGATAATAACTGAAATTGAAATAAAAAATTAGAATATTATTTTCTTGTTTCAATGATGAGTGGAATTATGGTTGCAGACTTAATATAATTTATTAAGACAAATTTAAAAATTATTGCAAAACTTAATATAAAATTAGAATAAATTATATATTACAAAATAGTTTTATATTCTTTTCTTAGATATTTTAAATTTATTTTTTAATTTATAAAAATTATTTTATATAGTTTTATATTTATTTTTATTAAATAAATAAGCAATTGCATAATCTACGTTATGCGTTACGCTATATGCGACATAACCTAACAGAGACAAAACGTTACGTTACCGTTATCGCTATTTTAAACATTGATATAACCTATCCCAAATTTAGTCTAAGGAATAATCCTAGATTATTATAATTTCCATAGCCGCAAACCCTAACCCTACCAAAATCCCCCTATCCCAAATTGTATCAAAAAAATACCCTAGATTAGTTTATCTTTGGGTTTCCCTCGACCTGGCTTCCTTATTCCTCCTTCGCTCCACCACTGCAAGTTCTCCACAATTCAGCCAACTGAGATAGAAATCTGAGATAGAGAGGTCAACCAACGATTTCTCCTGAAAACCCTATATTAAAGTTGTCCATACTAACTTAGTTGAGAGTATCCATATTATTTTCACGTACTTATTCAATAATAAAAATAAAAAATTAAAAATTACAGTTTATTTTTATGGATTAACTAAAAGAAAAACTAAACAAGAGTAATTTAAATATTGTAAGGGACTAATATCAAAATATAAAGTTTTTTAAGATCAATATTATCAAAATATTACAAATTTAAGCGATAAATATGTAAAAACCCTTAAAAAAAAAAAATACAACTTTCCCTTCTCTGTGTTGTTGCAGCACAGAGGAAGAATAAAAAATAATAAAAAGGATCCTCTGATCACATAAAAGGAAGAAGAATAAAATAAAAAAGAAAAATTATGTATCCAATAATTGCTTATATCAACTACAATGCTAATTTTACTGGCATCAATAACTACTTCTGTACAAACTGACTCAATAGATTTATTATGTTATGCTTTAAAAAAATTATCTATTACATAACATAAATATAATTAAGATAACATGCATTCTCGGCAAGTTTTAAAAATATTTTAGGATTATTAATCATTATTATAATACTATTTGGAATAATCAAATCTTAGATTGCTATAGAATAGAATGCACTCATATTTACGCATACATATTTAATTTTCACTATCCCTTTCTTTTCTATTCTCTCTCTCTCTCTCTCTCTCTTGGTTTTTTCTTTCTTTTCTCGGTTTTTTTTTTTTTTTTTTACGAGAAAAGAAAAGACATTGGGATGGAGAGGATACATTAGTTGGATGGCCATGTAAAATAGAATTGTTGGGCAGTTAGAGTAATATGGTTTGTTGAGTAGTATTTGGATATTGGGAATTTGAAATTCATACAAATTTATTTATTATCTTATTTAATTGATTTTTAATGATAATATGTAGGGCTGAGCATAAAACCAGAAAAATCGAACCGAACCGATCGGTTCGGTTTATTCGGTTTTCGGTTTTCGGTTCGGTTTAAAAACCGAAATTAATTACGGGTTTCGGGTCGGATTTCGGTGGCTTTAGCTGCAACTGAAACCGACCGAAAAAACCAAACTTTTGGAAATGTAGCTTATTTTTTTCTTTGATTTATTTTCAATGTGTTTTTCTTTTAAATTTTTAATGAAAAACATGTAATTGTTATTTTAATAGGTAGAAAAAGAAAAAAAATAGAAAGAAAATTATTATTTTTTCTATAAAATACATGCGTTTATCATATAATTAGTTTCAAACCCTTATGTTTTCATTTTTTTTCGATCGGTTCGGTTTCGGTTTTATAAGTTCGGTTCGGTTTTCAGTTCGGTTTTTTTCAAAAAACCGAACCGAACTGACCGATGCTCACCCCTAATAATATGTATTTAATTTTAGGGGTTTCTACATATATGTCCCTTAAATCTTTAAAAATTAGAATTTAGTCCCCCAAATCTTCATATTTATAATTTAGTCCTCCAAATCCTTTAAGTTACCACAATTTAGTCTCCAGCCATATTTTTTGTCCTAATCTCTCGCTATACCCCTGAGTTACTTTACTTTAGTCATCCATTCTTTCTTCCTCCTCATATTGAATTTCTCTCTCAATTCTTCTCCTCCTCTCTCTTTTCCCTCCCAGTTAATCTTTAAAGTGAAGTAATTTAGGGGAACCCAATAAAAAGAGAAGCTATTAAGGATGAACAAGTTTTAGAACTTGTAACCTACTGACGAACAAGATTTAGGATATGTAATTAGCAAATTTTAAAGGTCCGTGTCTATACTAAAAGAACAAGTCAAACATTTGACAACACAATTTGAGCATATCTTGGAGCATATAGTCTAGCTATATAATAGTCATCATTTTTTGGGTCAATATTATTGATATAAATTGAAGAATACAACAATAAAATAAAACCAAGTAATAACAAAACGAAATGGACCAAATTGCTCATAATTGTAAAAAGAAATAGAAATATATGAGACTTTATAGAAAAGAAACACTAGAAGATAATAAAGCTATAATTAACTATAAAAAAATAGCTATAAAGTCTTCAAAAATGGAAAGACTTTATACGATAATGGTCTTGTCAAGATTGAAAAACTTGTGAAGTAAGTTCTCTTTTTCCTTTTTTTTTTTCCGTTCTCTCTTTTATTTTTTTCATTTCTCTCTTTTTTTTCCTCCTCCTCCTCCCCTTCTTCTTCTTTGTTAAAATACAAAATAATTACTCTTAATTCTCACCACAATTTCGGAGTTTTGATGCACTGGAAAAGACTTTCAACATGGTTAAATGCGGGTTTAATTTAAAAAAAATTAAAAAAATTATACTGTTGCGTAAAGTCAAGTTTCTGCCAAAAAATGAATATTCAACTTGCTAAGACTTTCAACATTCTTCTTCTTCTTTTTTTTCTTTACTGTCTTTTTTTTTATTCCCACTTTTCATTTAATTTACCTAAATAAAGTAGTTATGCTAATAAGTTATAAATAATAGAATATATTGAAATAGTTATTATCTTTAAATAATCATGTTATTATTTATTAAAGAAAGATAAATTTAAAAAATAATTTACCACCATTTTTTTTTAGTGAGCTCACTTTAAAACTTTCACTTTATAACAAAATTATTCCTAAAAATTTTGGACCATCTTATCCTTTCCTTCAACCTCAACTTTTCTCTCTCCTTCAACCTCCAGCAGTAGCGACGCGCGGGCGATCGGAGTGGATCTCGAGTGGCACCGGCGACACCCAGAAAGTGCTGTGTTGGGAGAAGATCTGCAGTGGCTGGCCCTAGAAACGAGAAAAGAAAAATTTAGGAAAGTAGAGTTGGGGAATTGGGTTTAAGGGAAGTGGAGGGAGAGAATGGGAGAGAGAATGAAGGGTATTTTGGTCATTTTTGATGTATCTACTAGAAAAAAAATCTCTCTTTCCAGAAGAGAGGATGGGCTCACAAGGAAAAGTGGGCTCCCTAGGTCAAATGGTGTGCCCGTTTGGAAACTCCCGTGAGATTGGGGGTGTCAAAGGTTTAGAGAAAAATGAAAAGAGAAAGGGATTTTTGATGCATGAGTTGCAGATGACAACTCATGTTTGTTCGTTATGAATCAGCTAACGACACATAAACCACCCCTTGCCACTCTAAACCTCATCGCTGCACGTCAATTCACACCTGCATGAAATGTGTGTACAAATAAAATCTTGCGTGTGTGCATCTAGTAAAGGGAAAAGGAACTTGAAAATTAATTATTTTTCTCGTCTCTGTTAAATTTGACGATATTCGGAAAATGACAAAGTGATATTGGAAGTAGATATAAGAGAAGCATAAGAAAATTTATGGTTTAATTTTGGGTTAATTACAGTCAGACCCTCTGTAGTATTGGAGGTGTCACTTAACATCCCTGAAATTTGAAACTATCAAAAAACTTCCTAGACTTAGTTATTTTCACTCTCCTTTTTTATTAAAGTGCACTTTTGTCTCTCAAATTCCTATTCCACCCTCATCCATCCCTTTAATCAGCACACTTCCTCTCTCTCTCCCCTCTCTCTCTCCCTCTCTATCCCTCTCTCTTAGTCTCTCTCTCTATCCCTCTTTCTCAGTCAGAGAGAGAGCGTGAGTAGCTGAGAGAGAGAAAGGAGAGAGAGAGGAAATGTGCTGGTTAAAGGGAAGGGTGAGGGTAGAATAGGAATTTGAGGGACAAGAGTGCACTTTAATAAAAAAAAAGGAGAGTGAAAATAACTAAGTTCAGAGGGTTTTTTGAGAGTTTCAAACTTCAAGGTTGTTAAGTGACACAACTCCAATGCTATAGGGGGTCTGACTGTAATTAACCCTTTAATTTTTTTAAGTATGATAAATAGAGAATACCTAAATTAATCACCCAACTTTCCATTATTTGTACTAAAATTTTCTTTAAGTAATAATCACCCCGATTTCTATGATTTATACTAAATATAATTTGCACTAAATTTTCTTATCTAATTATTATTTTGATGAATAATTAAAATTGCTCATTCAACTATACAATAACTTCTAAGAGAGAATATGGGAAATTCTATTTGAGCACACCACTTTGTTAGGGGCCTACTTTTCTTAGTCAGGAATTAGTACTCAAAATAATTTTCAAATCGTTGGATTTTCAGATGGTTTCAATATCGTTCAGAGTTTAATTTCGGCAGAAAAGAATATGATTATAAAAGTAAGGGATATTTACTGGTTTGTCCCTCAATTTTTATATATTATGATTTTGCCCCCCAAATCTTCATATTTAGAATTTTACCCTCCAAATGTCATAAGTTACAACAATTTTACCCCCCTCTCTAACTTTCCCTAACACAATTAAATATTTGACCATTTTACCTCTCTTTTCCTCTTTTATTTTCCTCCTCTCTTCTTCTTCTCTCTTCCTCCTCTCTTCTCCTTTCTTCATTATTTCTCCTCTCTTCTCCTCTCTTCCCTAACACAGTTAAATACTGAAAGAAGAGAGGAGAAAAAAGAGAGGAGAAATAATGAAGAAAAAGAGAAGAGAGGAGGAAGAGAGAAGAAGAAAAGAGGAGGAAAATAGAAGAGGAAAAGAAGGGTAAAATAGTCAAATATTTAACTGTGTTAGAGAGGAGGGCAAAATTGTTGTAACTTATGAGATTTGTGGGGCAAAATTCTAAATATGAAGATTTGGGGGGCAAAATCATAATATATATTTGAGGGACAAACCAGTAAATACCCTAAAAGTAATGGTAAGTTACTCTCTAACAAAATGCTGTGCTCAAATAGCACTTGCCGGGTGTGCCCGTCAATCGCGCACGTCAGCATCCTCTCTCCGTCATCGCATCCGTGCGTGCCCGTGGCTGGCTAACGTAAACACGTTAGGGGAGTTTCCAAAGGAGCACACCAATTTTCCCAGTAAGTTCATTTTTCAGTTATTTTTTTTTTTTTGACAGTTGTAAAGTGGGTTCACCAGTAAAAAACACGTTAGTGTCTTCATTTTATAGACTAGAAAAGGAATTTTAAAAAATAAAATAAAAATTGGAGAAAAAGGGGGCGGAAGAATCGGGAGAGTCCAAAACTCATCGTCCGAATCCAAATTTGATTTTTTTTTTTTTTCCTCTTCCCCCTTTTCGAGGTCAGCTCTCGGTTTAATTCCTCTTAACCCTAAAAATCTCTTCAACGCCTCCATCTCAGGTTCTTCCCTCTTTTCCTTTCATATTTTTTCTGTTCAATTTCAATTTTTTAAGATACGGAAGTTTAGAGATAATTAGGGCTGAGGTTAGATTATTTCCATTGTTTTTTTCTTCTTTGAATCTTGAATTGGAAGGTTTCTTTAATTATTTTGATGAATAGTTACCCAATTTGTTTAAAGTCGGCAGCTTTCGTTTTTTGGTAGCAAGTTCAAATTTCTTTAGAATCTCTCAAACATTATTTATGATTTGTTACCTCCTTATGATCAAATGACGAACTGGTTTAATTTTTTGAACAAGTTTTGTTCCTTCATTAAGGAACATAGGAGTTAAAATTTATCTGCATTGTGCCCCTTATTTTGTAGTTGGTGTTACCTCCTTATTTATTTTTGGGGAAAATAATTGATTAGATACTAATTACTACTTTGTCGAATGAATCCATATGTAGTATGACATCGCATCGGTTAATATGTTTCAAATTATTTATCCATTGTTTTGCACGAGTTAGTAGTCACTACAATTCTGAAATGAGACGTTGCATTTGTCTTTAGACATATATAAATATATAAACATGGTATCAAAACGATCCTCAACTCAAATCACTATGGGAGACATGTCAGACATATCGATGAATTCTAGGACCAAATCGATTCTCGAGCCAAAACCGATTTGTACAGACCAGCTAGTATGAAAACTATGACGTTGGAAAAAGTCAGTCCACTACTCAATAAATAACTCTTTAAACCATGAAATTTAGGTTACATACTATAATTCTAACCATGTAAGGTAAATCTAATGCATGAACTTCTTTTGTTTTTTTTATTCCTGATTTCAGTTATACGTGTATCATATATTAGAGAATTGATGGTAGTAAAAATAAATAATGTTGACAAGTCCATCTTAGAGAAATTTCTAAAATCTCATAAGAGTCAAATTGAAATCTCAATACCAAAATTCTTAAGCGTTACTTGGAAATCTTGACCTTATTTTGTCTCAATTATTTAGTGTGTAGTGTCGAATTAGTAGAAACATTCAGCTTGTAGATATATCAAGAGAACCCCTAGAATCGTGAACGGAAGAATTACTTTCCTTTCTCAATGTTTCAACAGATTGTGTCTATTTCCCTTTGTTTCCATCTTCTTTGATGTGAGACACTTTTTGTGTTTTTTTACCAATTAAATTAGCCTTTCAACTTGTTAATATGAATTTCATACGCTAGTGCTTGCATTTGCAAATGTGGCTTTAGTTCCTTCTTGCCTGTAGAAGCCTTGAGCATAGACTAATGATAAATGAATGCTTTTGGTTTCATCTTTCAGAGTAACTTGTGGTTGGTTGTGATATGCAACTTGTTGCCAACGCTTAGAGTGAAATGGCTTCTAACTTTACGAAGGCAGCAGCGGAGAAGGCAGGCCCAGCTATGAGGAAGCAGGTGTTGAGTTTGACAGATGCTGCTGCTTCTAGGATATGTTATCTAGGATATGTTATCTCCTTAACCATCGTCAATGCCCGTATCTTCAGCTCGGTGTCAAAGCTCGTGGCTGCAATGGCCTATCTTACACTCTTAATTATGCAGGTATATTTACTTCTTTCCTTGCTTTTGTAATTTAGTTAATATCATTGTTTATTGTTTATTCTATTATTCATAAAGGAATACATAATTTTTTATTATTTTGAAGTTGAAGTAGCTATGAAGTTTGTGGGTGATAACCTGCCTTGGTGCAACATCAATAACTGGCCTACCTAGCATGGAACCAGCTTGCCTGGGGACGAGTGCTTGATATTAGTTACTATCTTGCTGCATGGGATATGTTCCATGCAAAACTAATCAATATCAAAATATATTACTAGTGGTCTTTTGTTGTAGAGAAACTGTGTTAACTTGCTTTTGCATATGGATGGAAGGCATAAAAGTATTATGCCTTCACAAATGGTTGATACTTGACCTATTTTATTTTCGAAAAAATTATACCCTTAGTATAGGTATTATTGTCATATTGTAGTCCCTCTTCCAAATTTTAGATATTCCATAAAATGCTCTCATAACATTATATTACACATAAATTATTGGGGCTCTTAGAAATTTAGGCAAAACAATGTGTTGCCTGAAAAGAATACAGGTGAAATACTTTTGGCCCCATCTTCCCATGACTCTATTTTCCCCTTGTTTTGATGCATGTTAAACCCATCATTCCTCTATTTTCACCATTTTTATTGCTAATATCTTAAAGAATATCAAGAAACACACAAGAGTTCGAATAGCTGAACACAGGGAGCGTGGGTGGTGACTTGTGCGAATTTTGTCCTTGTCAAAGATGATGTTGCCGAATGGGGGGCAGCTAAGCACATATGACAATCAGTGTAGAGGATTTTGAGATGGAAATGCTGGCTGTGCTTGCTGGTTACTATATGAATGAAGGACAAGATCCTCAAGCGTGAATTCTTATCAATTTGGGTATGGTATTAAAGTGAGGAAGAAAAGGGGAGAAGTGGATCAGGGTGAAGGTGAGGGAGGCAGTAGTGGATTGCAGGGTTGACAATGCCATGATAATCGGTTACTAGTGTGTTCTTAGATTTTTCAGAGAGGAAGGAGGGAGAATTCACAGAGAGGGAGAGAATTAGGATTTGGAATTGCCAAGATCAGGAAAGAGAGAGAAGAAAAGTTATATCATGATCCTTTTTATAAAAAATATTAGTCTATATAGGGTGGGATAATTTTCATTTTATTCTCCAAACAACATTGAACTCAGACAAAGGTTTTAGATCTTGAATACAGTATAGGTTTCTTCCAATGTATTATGTCATCAACAATCTGGATATCAGACAATCGTGTAGGCAATATTAGTCTCAGTATTATAGGATCTATATCATATCTAGTACCTCAAAATTAGACACAGTAGTCATGATATGTATTAGTGGTATTAGCTGATATCAATGTTGAAAATAACATGTTATGAAACCTGTTATTTTGCGTTGTGAAACCTAACAGAAGTTCAGCGCTACGTAACAACTGAAAATAACTCAGTGCACCGTAACAGTACGTTTTTTTTATGTTATTTTACGTTATATTACGTAACGGTACGTTAAATTATGTTATGTTACGTTACTTACAAGTATTTTCTTAGTAATTCTATATTATTGTTGATTATTATTTTATTTATTTGTGAATTGCTTAAATTTTCATACTTGATTATGGCTTGTTTGATTGCTTGTAAAATTGCTAACTTACTAATTTGCGATTGTTTTCTTGTTCGCTTGTTATAATACTTCTTCGGTTGTTGAAATATCTTGTTGATTTTATTGAATTTTTAATTGAACTGAAATCAACAATTATAAATAAAATAAATTGAACATTACAGAATATAAATTACAAGAATGATAATAACTGAATTGAAATAAAAAAATTAGAATCTTGTTTTCTTATTTAGATGATGACTGGAATTACGGCTGCAGATTTAATACAATTTATGAAAAATGTAAAAATTATTATAAAACTTAATATAAAATTACAATAGATTATGTACTACAAAATGGTCGTATATTTTTTTTAGAAATTTTAAATTTATTATCAACTTATAAAAATTATTTTATATAGTTTGATATTTATTTTTATTAAATAAATAGAAAATTGCATAATCTACGTTATGCGTTATGCTATATGCGACATAACCTAAAAAAGGCAAAATGTTACATTACCGTTATCGCTATTTTAAACATTGGCTGATATTTAGAACGTTGGCTCTAAAGCCTATGATTTAGGAGGTCAAATGTCAATTTGAAATTTTAAACTTTACAACCTTTAGTTAGACACTCACAGTTTGAATAAACATTATAATTTTGGTAATGCTACTATAGGAAAAGGCTATCTATTAAAATTGCTTTGATACACATAGGTAGATGATAAAATTTAACGATATTACTACATAAATGTACTGGGAAGAATAAGATTGTCTTTTCCTTTCCCTTATTGCATCACTCCAGAAATACCGTCATTTGAAATCAAGTGCCGTTCTTACTAAATGTGGTTGATTTCAAAAAATAATAAGAGTCATACAGACAAAGAAATGGCAATACGAATACAAGTTATGGAGAATTCTAATAGCATGAACCTGCATATAGGCTGAGGCAGACATTTTGGAACAAATTGGCTGTGAATTTAAAGATTATGAAGGATAAGATATAGATATCGGATTAGACGGGGTTCGTTTAAGCTTTTAATATTATCTTGTAATTATAGAATGGAAATGGATGAAACTGTAAGCAATCTCATAAAAATCCACATTGGTCCTATATTATGAACTATTGGTTTCTTGAGGGCTTGATGCACATATTATATAGTTGGACGGTCCTTGCTGTAATTTTGAAACAAGTCAGCATATGAGTAAGCTTGTAGGGATGGATAGCTCCTACATGCTTCTTGTCATTGATTGGAATCAATATGCAATTAATAATATTTCCAAATTTTAAAATTGACGTATGATGATCTACTTGAGGGCAAAGCATCTTTCTTCCCAATAGTTATTAGGATCGATTACGTCCTCTTTCCTTTTCCACTTGTAGTTAAGTGGATTTTTCTATTGCTCGTGTGTTTGGATTTTTAATGTTAATGTTTCTCATGGGTGGGCAATTAGAAATCCCTCAAATCCACGATATGAAAAGCTAGAGTGTGTTGATCCTGCCATCCAAGAGTCTCGAATCACTCTTAAGTTGTTGGTTGCCTACATCATGAGATTCACATTCAAAGTGACAATGTCACTGAAGGTTTTAAATATGGATATGTGAATGAGGGCCTTTTATATCGGCTAGCAGATATTAAGCGATATTAACTCAAGGATACAAGTTCATATCAAGCATTTAAATAAGGTAATATGTGTGATATACGCAACACTAATAATCTATCAATAATTGTAATCCCATTTCATTTATTGCATGTGGAGTAGGGGTGTATGCAAGCCAAACTTGAGCAAGCATAGCTTGAGTTTGATTCAAAATCTACATGAGCTAGCCCGGTTTGGCTTGTTCATTTTTGAACTCAGTGAGCAGCTCCAGTTTGGTTTGTTATTAACTTCCGGATATTCCAGTTCACTTAGTTAAAGCTGAAAAATTAGAGACAAATTGAGTTCAAAGCATTGCTAATGCTAAGACTTTTATCAACACGTTGACACCAAGTCTTGTTAGAGTTCTCCTAAAAGAGGGAAAAAGGATCTCAAAGTTATTTGAGTTCTATAAGATCAAAGAAAGCTAGAGATAAAAAGTTTACCTCTTTCATTTCCAGGTTGAAGAAAGTGCTAGCGTCTAAGAGGTTTTGTACTTGTTTCATCTTCCAGTGAGAGGGAGAAGATGAAAAAGTTAGTTTTCTTATTTAAGAATGACAAGTTAGTTTTGTGTTTATTGTCATTGGTTTCATGGTTTTTGCCCTTTCATATTCTATTTAAACAAGAAATTTTGTCATTGACCCTTGGCTTTTAATATTGTATTGTAAAAAAAAAGTCATTAACTCTTGACTTTTGGTATTATGTTAAAAAGTGTTAAAGCATGCAGCATGCTTGATATAATTGGTACTTGAGAAAAAATTCACATGTTTGATTGATGTATTATTCATTAGGATTTATACGCATTAAGAAATTTCCATATTTACTAGAATTACCGTGTAACCTATTTTTCAAAGTACCATATACCCACAAACATACATTTAAAATTGAGTGGATAAATATTCAAATAGAATAAGAGCGGGTGAACCTTGTTTGTATTGGGGGGTTTATAATATCAAGGTCAATTTTGGTTAGTTTGTTAATCGAGTAAGCCAAAATTGTACATAAATACAGACCTGAGCTCGAACTGTTCGCAAATGGCTGGTTCATTTGACTGGCCTAATGTGGTGGCAATTCAAGAACATTATATGTGCAAGGCACACTTTGATAATCTAAACCATGAAACAATTCAGTCAAAAGTTCGAAACATAAATTGTACAAACAATTATGAAGAGATGACAATAACAACAAAGCTAGTAGAGTAGGTAGCAATAGAAGCATGACAACAACAATACAAGCAACAATGATAGCCTCAATCTCAGAAAAAGAGCATGGGAAGGAAAAGGAGAATAAAAAAGGGAAGGTTAAAGGGTTTTGAAGTCTTTACTAGTGCTACATACGATGAGGAAACTTATGGAGTCAGTCTCCAGTGTATTCAGCTCCCCAACAATAAGAGGGAGATTCTCTCTCAAGTTTTTTGTGGTGATTCTGAAATTCTATGGAGGTGAAAGAATTGAGGATTTTGCTTATGCACAGAAAACAAGTTTGGGTAAGAAAATTGAGTGCAAATGTGTTTCCAAAAAGTTAAGTTGGAAAAAAAAAAAAATATGAACCCTATCAGCTGAAATATCAGAGAATATTACAAATATTTGAAGGTATGTGCACAAAGTGTTATCACCTATTTTTTCATCGGATCATCGCGGCTGCCTCCTGATGATATTGATATTATCAGACAATATATAGAACTAGAACAGTGGTTTTTCCAATAAATAGATGAAAAAGATATTAACATGGACATGTGCCGTGCTATTTACTTACATGAGATGATGCTTTTATCTGAAGTCAAATTCTTAGTGTATTCCCTTCCCTCTTAGCTTAAATCTAATATCTAGTTGTCCCTTCAATATAGTCTATGCTTTATGGAATATTATTGAATATCGATATGTGCTGAGAAGCATGTTATTGTACCATTCTATGTGTGTGCATGAGGGGGCATGTAGTTCATATGATATATGCATTAGCAACTATATGAAACATAAAAAGGAATATTTGAAATGTAATTACAAGTTAAGTCAACTTATTATCAACATATTCTTCATGAATCAACATAGACAATCATATAAAGAAAATCATGTACTAGTTTTAGTCGATATATAGGCTAACATATCTTTTCTTGACCTTGTCTGCAACTAAATTCAATAAATTTTATTGGGTGTTGTTTTTTTGCCATGTTTGCCAATACATCGGCTCATAGTTGATTTATAACCTGAAAGCAAGCCAATATATGGGCCAATAGGTTAAGACTGCAACGAGGTTTTCTATTGTTCAATCTTTCATAAAGAATATCTTTGAGGTGAATTGTAAGTTCAGAAATGTGTATACGAGGCAAGATTAGCTCTCATGGGCTTATGATTATGTTTTATGGAGGCTTATAAGTTTTATGGATGTATTGTCCTGTTAAGTATTGTTTGGAACATGTATATCTACCACCCGAAATCATGGTATATTGCCCATGTTTTAAATATTGGATATTGGTTATATCTAAGATGGAAAATTTCATATCATATATTAGGTGATAAATCCAATCGGAACTAAGTATTGGATGTTTTATTGGACATGGTAGTAGATGATAAATATATGTAATTGCCTACAGGAATTTTATATACTACTTAAAACATGTTTAGGGTCTAAGGAGATGCTTACCTTAACAATTTGCATTAAGCCTGCAAATAACTAACTATTTGTAGAAGTTTCTCAAATTCTTAAGACACGAACAAGTGAAATGTCGCTCGCTGCTCATTGCTTCGACTGTCGCTGCTCACTGCTATTGCTTATGTTCTGTCAATGTTTTTTGCATTATCTCTTCTTGCTCTGTGAAAGTGAGGAAAGGGGCTTAAGACTGAACAGACCGTCATCCCTCTCTTCATGTAGATATTTCATTATTCTAAAAAGCAGCAAAAAGCCGTACAAAAGTGGTCTAGAAAACTCTTGCTGCCTTGATTCTCTATGTTTGAGGCCCCTGAAGATATAACTAAGTGGGCTCACCTATGGGCTTGCAAAAGCGAACTAAAGCGAGGAAAGCTGGCAAGGACCAGCCTCAAAGTGGGTCAAAGTGGCTGCAAAATATCAAAAGCAGCCCAAAACTAATAGAAACCAGGGATGCTGTTACTGAGTCTAGTTTCTGACAATGTTTGAAAACTGTTGTCTGAGAAAGGGCATGTTTACTGAACGAGTAATGAAATTAAACTTGGGAACATATCTGTATTAGAGGTGGCCTGAAGGTGTAATGTGCACTGTTACTTGGAAGCTCAGGATTGTTGATAGGATTCAATGCAGATTTTGACCAATTCAGAAGATCTGCCAGAATCCATTACTTGAACGAAAATAGATCTTGTATAATCATATTGTATATTTGACAATACATTCCCTACCCTGCTAAAAAACCGATTCTTGTTTATGAACCACACATTGTCTAACCAAATCCAATATTGTCGTGATACATTCCTCAGAAAATCCTATACGTGGAATGATGCTCTTGATGATTCATGGCTTAGACAGAGGCATACAAAGTTTTTAGTATTTTTGGTCATATAGTGATCTAGGTTAGAGCTTCTATGCATATGGTAGGGATAACATGGACTCCTAATGTGCGAAGTGGAACCATTATCAATTGCACTATAAATCCACAAATGGGCAAAGGTTAATTGTAGGTGCAGTGTCTAGTGCTCAGAATGAAATCGCCAGAAAGGCAAATTTTAGAATGGGATTAATCACAATATGCATGTATTATGCTGTAACTGTTCGGTCAGAAGTTTCAGCAGTGCATATGTTTATTCTTATCTGATATTGGTGATAGATGGAGAATAAAAATGAGAACTTTATTTTGACATATTATGAAGTAAGATTGTTATCATGGATTTTTTAGTTAGAAGAACTAGTTCAGATAGAATATATAGAAGAACTGCTGTGAACATGTCCAGGACAAAGAATACAAAATGAAGGCATTCCTCCCTACTAGCTACTAGTTTAGGATGGAGACCTTGCAGTTTTGATTTAGCTGACTAGTTCATTCATCTTGTATCCTGAAAATAAAAGAAAGATTGAATGTTTAAAGTCTTGTTTTACCTAATTCACTCTACCCCTTGTAGTGATTTGATTTGCGTGTAACTATTTGTGGTACTTTTGTAATCCGGATCACCAAAACTGGCAACGCGAAAATAAAGGAAGAGAACTATTGACTAATTGATTTAAAAATGTATTTAGTTTTAGTATTTAGCCTTTTCTTGTCTATATATACATGAACAATACATGCATAGTTGTTGAAATGACTATAAAAATATTCCCAAGGGTACCATGATCTCAGATACCTCTCTGTTCAAGTCTACCATAACATGAGTACCATTCAGAGTAGCATACCATTTATCTGTACCTGTACCAAGAACCAATGCGCAATGCGAATTTTGTGACACTAGACATGGCCCCAAAAAGGGTACAAAACGAAAGCATTCCTGCCTTACTAATTGAGATGGGAGAACTCACATTCTTGGTTTATTTTGCTCACTAGTTGATTCAATGTTGATCCTGAACATAAAATAAAAGATTGAATGGTTAAAGTATTTTGTAATACCTATAGATGATTTATTTATTTATTTTTTAAATCTAACCGTTTAAACTATTTACCCCTGCAATGTGAAGAGGGTGACTGATGGCATATCTTGCGAAGTAACATGGCAGTGTGCTAGTACCAGATAATTAACTTCTTATGCCTAGAAAACTAATATTGTAATTTTACTTATTTTGACAAATTGGCACAGAAATTTAAATAAAATAGGTGACTTACAAATTGATATATGATGGATTGAATAAGATAATTTGGTGGGAAGATAGTTTGTATAGACTTCAAGTTTCAAAATATTAAGATCAATAAACCTCTTTGCACCCAAGACAAACTTTCATGGAATATGCATACGTATGCCAAATCTATCTTTCTCCATGTAAGTCACAAATATAGGTTCCACAGCCCTACTACTTGTGTCAATCTGATGATACATTGTTAATCGTAGAAGCAGGCTCTTATTTAAATACTAAAACAGGCTGAGGGAGGCCTGGAGTACTGTTGGAGTTTAACATAGCATGTGGAATGTACGTCTGATGTCTGTTAGCATAGAATGTGGAATGTAGCATTTGCAAAACTTGTTTCAGAATTAGCTTTAGTTTATAAGTAAAAGCATAAATAGATGGATGAAGCCATTTAGTTTGAGATGAGTGGATGAAGTGGAAAGGCTCGTACAGCGCATGTAATTGATGCAGAGGTCTGTTTGTTTGGTTAATCTGTTGTCTTGAGCACAAATGCTGAGGTCTGGTGGTTTGATTAATCCTTTCTTGAGCACAGATGAATCAACATTCTTGCTATACAAATGCTTGGATTAGTCTGGGAAGAATGAGATTTTGGCAGTATTTGGTAAATTTGCATGATTCTGGGTACAACTCTTGATTTATTAGCAGAGGACTCTAAATTCTGTCTGGGGTATTAATAGTTAGGAGTTGATGCTTATGCACTGTGTTGCATTTGACTTTGCATATGCCTGAGTTACATGTGTGCATGCATGCATGTTTGTATGTTGGTGGATTTTGTAAACAGGAAGATCATATGAACTTTGCATATCATGAGATTATATCTTTATGGATTTTTTTTTTATATGGCATTTCCTTCTTTCACTCAAGTACTTCCATCAATGAAGAACAGAGAAAGTAACTTAATAGGTGCTTTTGCGAAAGTTTTCTGCTAATGCATTTTATATTTGTTAATCAAAGATTTAAACCTTAAGAATCTTCTGTCTACAGATGAGAAGGGTAAATTTGATGAGGTGGTCGAGGACAAGGGTGTCATGGTATTGATTGATCCAAAGGCTCTTATGCATGTTATTGGAACTAGGATGGATTTTGTGGATGATCCATTGAAGTAAAGCATTTTTTTTCCCTCTTTGTTCTCTCCTTTCATTTTAGTGTCACTACCTTTTTTAACCAATAATTGGTTCTTACTTTCCCAAAAAAAAGGGAAAAGAAATCCTTGATGCGAGTGTGTATTGTTTTCTGAACCGCTGCTTGTTTAGCAGGTCAGAGTTCATATTTATTAATCCTAATTCAAAGGGGCAGTGTGGCTGTGGCGAATCCTTCATGACGACGGGCAACAGCCAAAGTGTCAGTAAACCTGGCAGTTCATAGCGTCTCCCATGGAACATAGGATCGCGTTGTGGAGTATTTGTGGAGACAAAATTGCACATTGCAGAACTCGGCAGTTAACTTGACCATATTTGATTCGAAGTTTTGTGTGATTTATGTTAACTAGTCAGTGAATCCTTTCCATAGAAATGTATTGTTGTACAGGAAGCAGGCAGTAAGGTGCACCCAGAAGCATGCAACTAAATTGATGTTCTTGTGCAGCCAGCTTTTTAATATTGCTGGAAATTTTGTTGCCAAGATCTGATTAATAATATTTTTTTTTTCATTGCCAATCCATCCATTGCCCCGAGTACCCGTACAAATCTCTCATTCAATAACCCATACAAATATCTATCAAGATTTTGTATGGAAAGTCTGATTTGTAATCTGTATGCGAACGATTTTAAAATCTTCTTGGTCTTTCTTAACAAGAGCAATAAGTTCATAGAAGATCTCTTCTGCTTTGCTAGTTTCAACAGATATTGCAATCCTCTCCCAAAATTTTTTAATTACAATGTTAAAAGCTCCAATGATATGGCAGATTGCTGCTATTGTTATGTTGCATGTTTCTTGCAATAATTTCATTCTGATTCACCCATACAATCTTTCTGTAATCAGTTTAAATCAAATAGTTGTGCAACAAGGTAGAATCTACGCTCATATAGGAGAAAGGCCAAAGCTCAGAAAATGTAAATTTTAGTATACCACAAAATGGGAAGTCAAGTCCTGGTACATAAGATACATAAATCCTCGTGCCGAGACTGCAAGCAAGGGCGAAATTACAAGAGAACCAGCTCAGTCAATGTATGAGAATGTGGTCATAACAACTTCACATAAACTAGAGGTTCTGAAATTTTGTAACAAAGTAGTTTCATGCCAAGAATGACAGACTTCGCACAATCCAGCTGTCCTGAAATGCTGTAACATCAGTAACTTCATGGCAAGAACGCTCATTACCATAGTATGAAGGGTTGCAGCTGGTTTTAATGTGTCTCAGTGTCAGCAGAAGTCCTCCAGGTTCAAACTGCGCTGCTAGACCGGGCTACTCTCTGTGCTTCTTCCAAATCATTTATGAACCTGCAGTTTTTTCAGGCAAACAAGTTATTCATGCTGGTAAAGAAACAACCGGGCCAAACATGCATGACTAACATATCACCAACAACAGCATGAGTTGTGAACATGCCAATTCAAGATAAATGAATGTCTTAGTTTAACACTGCAGGATGTCTTAGTTTTGTAATTTGCTTTATAACAAGATAATGAATGCAATCTCCTATAAATTAGTCATCCTCTTGCATCCTGGCTACACCCCACCTAATAGTCCAAAGAGAATGTGTTGGAAGGTTATTCCTTCATTGGATGAGCAAAAACCTAATACAAGATTCTATCACGGGCCCTTGTCTAATCAACAATTTCTTCCTTTTGAGGATGGCCCGTAGGCTTATATGATAGTCCCCATAAAGGGAGAGGAGTACCACCATCATAGAGAAAGAAACTCCCAACTAAAGAAGCAGTAATTTCTTTGTTCCAATTTTTTGCTGACTCGAAGAATTGACATCAGGTTGCAGGCCAATTGTAAAATTTCATCAAAAGATTCAACATTCTCAATATGGCATCTATAACTGAACCAGATAGGAAAAGGCTTCGTTGATAATAATGATGAATGATGTCTGAATGTAAAGCCTACTTGGTTGCATGAGCTTATACTACACAAATGACATCAATAAACGCCAATAGCTTTTGTGCTTTGTAGTAATAAATATAACCATTTTCTCGAGGACAACAAGAAACTCAGAAGAGAGATGAATTGCATCCTTTTGCAAAAGATGGATCTCATGGAGAATAGTGGCAACTAAAATACAACTAGAAGAATTCAAAGACACCACAAGGTAATGATTCGTACAAGCATGAATTTCACAAAATGTCAAATATGCTAAGTAGAATCCATGGGGAAAAAAATTGAGAGAAGCAGAAACCAAGACAAATGGGAAAAGAGTAGTTAAGGACAACGCCAAAAACAACCAGAGTCACGGAATTTACATACAACATACCTCTTAGAATTGAGTACTGTAGACCCTCCAAGTATGAAACGAATTCCTGAATTTGTAGCATTATGAAGAGCAACGGTCCGTGCCTCCTCATAAGTTGTCCCTCCAACTATGAAAATCACTACCTCCACAGGCCTGTGTCAAAGTGAGATGAATATCCTCAAAAAAGAAGAAAATAGAAAGAGCAACATGGATAATCTACATGTGGAGGGGCTTCCTTATTCTCGTTTCTTCTAAGAAATGAGAGTATTACAGTAAGTACGAAACTGCCTTGTAATTAACTTAAAGCGGTTAATGACTGTATGTGCAGTGCAAACACCAAATATCTACGCATATTTACTTTCCCTAGATTAATTATCAGTATGTATATCTACTTAGTTATTTAATCCTATTTTACTTCCTTACTCTCTCCCTGCTTTTCTTTCTCACATGTAACATCATCATATGAAATTCATCATTTAATCATAACAAAAGCCAGAAAGACTAGGTCTTGGTTCTTCCCACGCACTTCCTCTCCTGTGCATAAGAAAAGGTTGTAGCTCCATAATTGAGTCTCAGAGGCAAATGACTGAGTACTTTTCGTAGGAACCTGGAACAAGTTGTTACCAGGCTACCACCAGTTCTAATGTGCAATTATCACTTACCAGTCTCTCACTAGTTACTTATTGTTTTGAACATAAAAAATACAGCAAATCAAAAAGCTTTTGTCAAGTTACCTTCCCTGTTGAAAGTGGTTTCCAATAAATGGATAGTCAACATCTCTGAGGCGCCCCTTGTTGATGTTTTCCATAGTTTGAAAAAGAAGTGGCTGATGTTGGGTGTAAACATTCTCAACACCCTGTAACAAGGGATAGGACCAAACATGAGGATGTCGTATATTTCGAGAAAAATACTGAGCTCATAAACAAATATCAAGTCTGAGACAAAAAGACCTTAAGTCCCCGAGCCATATTACGAGCAATGTTCAAAAGATCACGGTTTCCATATAGATCTCCTGTCCGTTTGTCAACCCCTGCTTGTTTTAGAAGGAACTGGACACGCTGTCCATGCATGTTTATAAAAAATATTAGCTTACAGAGATGCAAAGAAATGTACACGTGTATAGGTTGCTGAAATCACAAAATATACTTTAATTTGAGATATGGATAAAGCAAGGAATAGAACAAGGAGAACTGTGCTAAAGTCTTTGTAATAGTTCATTAACAGAAACTGATGATCCAGAATTGGAAAAAAAAAAAAAAAAAAGAAACAAAAAATGTTTGATGGTTGAAGTTAACAAATAAAAGAACACAATTTCCTGGATCCATGGGATGGGAGTTACTTTTAACTTCCAGTTACCGGCTAACATTGAAGATCATCTTAATTGCTAGAAATATGAACTTTGCTTAAGATAAATTTTTCAACACCAACAGCCCCCTTTCTTTTCAGACATTAGAAAGAAACTAGTCTGATGAAATTGATTGGTAGGCAAATATCTAATAGCATTTATATGGTACAAGTAACATGTATGTATGTGCGCGCGCGCGCGTGTATATTTCAAAAAGGAAATGCGAAATTGGTTTAGTTACATTACACCGGACTTATACTTTGCAGACCGTGAAGCTAATTTGTTGAATAACTGCATTAGCTGAACTGGACTCTCCTTCTCATAGCGCAAAGCATATAACATTACTAATCGCAAACAGTCGATGTCGGAGACACTTTCATCATTCAAGAGAGTAGTGATAGCCTGTGAAACAGTAAAAAAAAACCAAGAACGTTATTTCTTTTTGCTTAATATATAACTTGTCTATGTCAATTTTAACTACCCACTAGTACATTGCACATAACATAGGTGGATCACCAATTCCAACCCTCCAAAACAATATAAAAACACCATTGATGAAAAAGTTTCAAAGTTTAGAAGAAAATAAAATAAACAATAACAAAATGATTGCTTTTTTGCTAGTACTAAGAAAAGAATTTTTATTATATCCAAACGTAAGGGCTGCAGAAGCAGGATTGCTATTATACCCAAACATAAGGAATGCACAAGCAAAATGTACAAAGTGGTGAATAATTTGGAAGGGTGTTGCACATTTAAAGGGAAAGTATATGTTTATCAGACTACCACTCCTATAGACCTGAGAATTCAGCCATAACCCCATCAACAAAACCAGTTCAACTATCTCTTGACAAAAACTGAACCCTGACTACAATCATATGTTCTTCAATGATCTTAACAACCCAGATTTTCTGGAGCATTGCAATTGCATGAGGTACTATGTATACATCATTAATTGTTCCATAATCGTTAAATCTTAAAGGTTGTACGGCTATATGTAACAACCTAATTCTTTTCATAACTTATGTTCCTGATATCAAATTTATCCAAGAGTGAATTCGTTGTATTCGTCTCATTTTTCTATATTTTTGGTGATTTGTTTTTGAAATTTTTGGATAATCACTTAAAATAATATTATTTTAATCACCGGTGGGCCCTACACATATTTTGACCAGTCTATCTTCTTTTGACTTGTAAAGATGGAGTTTGACTTTATTTGGGTTAGTTTAATTTGAAATTATAGTTTTAAACAACTCTAATAACCTATTATTACTAGTCATTTGTCCTATTCCTATTTTGTTTTTATTCACCCATACTTTACCTTCACCATGCTTGTTCTTTGGCCAAACATGACAAACCATCATGTTGCCCCCATATCTCGGCTTTGTCTATATCTTTTTCTTCCCTTCTTTTCATTTATTTTCTCTCTTTCATTTTTCATTCCTCTCTTCCTTTTATTTTTTTACTCCAACTCAAGAGAAGAAGAAAAGAGAAGAATAAGAAAACAGAAGAATGATAGAAGGAAAAGAAGTTTTTTAGCATCCAACTCTCAAGAAGAAGAATAAGAAAAGAGAAGAAAAAAAGAAAAGAAGTTCTCTAGTCTCAAGATAGGCTTATCTTCCTCAAGATAGGCTTATCTTCCTACCCATCAAGACAAGTAAAAATCACATCCACTCTCATGTTTTTTTCCAACTCTAATTGTTTATGGTTAACTTAGAATCTTGATCTGTTAAGACTTAAAAAGATAATGTCTCTATACAAAAATCTCTATGATTATTGTAGAAAAATAAAAATATGATTTTTACACTTTACTCTATATTTATGTATCAAATTTATCATTTTATTTATAATCTCTCATTCTTAAACTACAAGTTGTAAACTTAAACTATATGCTTTATTTTTAAATTATAAAAATACTACCTTTATGAATGTTCATCATATTTAGATATACATTTAATTTTTCCATATAAGTTCATATATAATGCAATGATTTTAAATTACTTTCCACTAGCCATTAGAAAATATTTATATATTTATTTATTTATTTATTTCTTCATTATCATGTTTTAAAGAGAGAGTTTCATATAAGTTTTACATTAAATTTACTAAAATATTTCTTTTATGCAAGCTATTACATTAGGTCATAATTCCTTTATGCTAATCCATGTTCACTTTAAAAATATCTACATTAATAAGATTTAATAAATTTGCTACTTTCCATACCATGAAATTATACTAGAATTTGAGAAATTCATATGTTGTTAAAGTAATCGTTATAATAGTTTTAAGCCTATTTAATTTCCATTTTTACACTTTAGTACTCACTTTCAAATATGTCTTTATATGCATAATTGTATATGTGCAGTTTACATACATGATCATTATTTTCATAACACATTCTAGTATTCTATGACTATTATGCTTGCCTTGACATATACATACTAGTCACTTGTACAACATACATGAAATTATGCCGGATTTTTCTTATTAGTACATACACATATCTTGATAATGCCATGGATCTTGACTTGCCTATTAACTTGATTTTGACACTCCATCATACTTGCCTTGACATAAACATACTAATTACTTGTACAAAATACATGAAAATATGCCGGATTTCCCTTGTTAGTACATACATATGTCTTGATAGTGCCATGGATCCTGACTTGCCTGTTAACTTGACATGGACCACATCTTTCTTGTTACTAGACATGTATATGTATTAACCTTGACATGATTGGTTCATCATATTCCGGATTGATTTGTATGTAATATAACTTGAAACTTTGGGTTATGGGATAATTAAAGGGTGGACAAATATTATATCGTGAAACGTTTAGGATAGGTTACGCAACCGAAATAGGGGCCCATCCACGAGAGTGCCCAGATGGTACTGAGCCATCATCTCTTGTTTAGTCCATGTTGATGGAATGACTGAAAGCTCAGTATCGGTACCTGCTTGAGTGCTTAGCGGCACGGCTGATTCAGCGCCAGCATTTTGGCCGGATCCCGGGTATGCATGGGTACTTTCACGATACGAGTCTATTTTTCTTCACCAATTAGTTCAAGATATAAAATAAAATATGATATTAAATTAGACTTCATATGTATGTATATCTTACTTGATATTGTTACTTAATCATTACTATTTTCCATACATGTGCATATACTTTTTACATCAATTCATATTTTACTTGTTAGTGCATATTCCACACTCCCTACGATACGAGTCTATTTCTACACAATTTAGTTCAAAATATAAACCAAAATAAGATATTAACTTAGACTTGATATGCATGTATATCTCTGCTTGATATTTTTGTTGATCGTTTAATGTATTCCACACATGCGCATACTTTCATATCCACACTCATATCTTACCTATTTGTTTATATTACACGCTCTTTACTTTTTATTGTTTTACTCGACGGGTTTGACCCTGAGTTCCTCCACATGCTCAGGTACTGAGGATGTGAGCGAGGATTCGCCATTGCACGACCCGTACTTTCTGGAGTAGGCCGAACAACAATAAATTCTTAGGCCTCCACTTTTTGTATTTTGGGATTTGGTATGTATACCACTTTTGAGGGCTTAGTTCCCAACTTCTGTATTAATACCTAATTATTACTTTCTGTTTTAGACATGTATATCTTTCTTTCTATATGGCAGTAAACCAACTTTCAAGATCCCGATAGATGAATTATATTTTAACTTTATTTATTCTTTTACATATTCATTGGCCTCGTGCACGTCAATTCACACGTGCCCGCCGGTGACGCACTCCGTTTCGTGTTTAGTGAGGAGCGGGGCATTATAGACTAGTATCAGAGCTCTACGTTAATTTAGAATGTCTTTAGGACTACTGCCATATATAAACATGTCCAAATTTTTTCTTTGATCTGAAATCTTATTTTGGTTCTATTACTAGTTGATTTTCTATCTTGCCTTGTTCTTTTATCCATGCCATATCTATCTTTTGATTTTTCATGTACCTAGTCTTGAACTTCTACTGTTTGAGTCATATTGAGTTAACATGGTAATTATAAAGATTTATTCTCTATCGACAATAGTTACAGTAAATCATTAGAACTGTAGCAAGTGGATTTATGAGATACTCCATAGTTGATTTTTGACCAAAATCATATGTTTTCGCTATTATGAGTCTTACCTATTGGCGTGGCAATAATTGATCTGCAGATAATTATTTTAGCTATTCGCAAGGACTTTAATAACTGACACTCATGATATTTTTTCCATCATATATCTTTTATTATTTATCTCACTAGTTTCAACAGTATGACAAGTTAGTTAGTTTTCAACTATATTCTGATTGGAACTATTTTCACAATAACCACATTCTTATCAATTGATTGATATCTTATTATATCAATCAGTTAAAAATTAAATTTCGAGAACGAAAATTTTGTAAGGAAGATAGAATGTAACAACCTAATTTTTTTCATAATTTATGTTCCTGATATCAAATTTATCCAAGAGTGAATTCGTTATGTTCGTCTCATTTTTCTATATTTTTGGTGATTTATTTTTGAAATTTTCTAGATAATCACTTCAATTAATATTATTTTAATCACCGGTAGGCCCTACACATATTTTGGCTAGTCTCTCTTTTTTTGACTTGTAAAGATGAAGTTTGACTTTATTTAGGCTAGTTTAATTTAAAATTATAGCCTTAAACAACTCTAATAACCTATTATTACTAGTCATTTGTCATATTCCTATTTTGTTTTTATTCACCCATAGCTTACCTTTACCATGCTTGTCCTTTGGCCAAGCATGACAAACCATCATGTTGCCCCCATATCTCTGCTTTGTTTATATTTTTTTCTTCCCTTCCTTTCATTTATTTTCTCTCTTTCATTTTTCATTCCTCTCTTCCTTTTATTTTTTTACTCTAACTCAAGAAAAGAAGAAAAGAGAAGAATAAGAAAAGAGAAGAAGGAAAGGAAAAGAAATTTTTTAGCATCCAACTCTCAAGAAGAAGAATAAGAAAAGAGAAGAAAAAAGAAAAGAAGTTCTCTAGTCTCAAGATAGGCTTATCTTCCTACCCATCAAGACAAGTAAAAATCACATCCACTCTCATGTTTTTTCTAACTCTAATTGTTTATAGTTAACTTAGAATCTTGATTTGTTAAGACTTAAAAAGATAATGTCTCTATACAAAAATCTCTATGATTATTGTAGAAAAATAAAAATATGATTTTTATACTTTACTCTATGTTTATGTATCAAATTTATCATTTTATTTATAATCTCTCATTCTTAAACTATAAGTTGTAAAGTTAAACTATATACTTTATTTTTAAATTATAAAAATACTACCTTTATGAATGTTCATCATATTTAGATATATATTTGAATTTTCCATATAAGTTCATATATAATGCAATGATTTTAAATTACTTTCCACTTGCCATTAGAAAATATTTATATATTTATTTATTTATTTCTTCATTATCATGTTTTAAAGAGAGAGTTTCATATAAGTTTTACATTAAATTTACTGAAATATTTCTTTTTTGCAAGCTATTACATTAGGTCATGATTCCTTTATGCTAATCCATGTTCACTTTAAAAATATATACATTAATAAGATTTAATAAATTTGCTACTTTCCATACCATGAAATTATACTAGAATTTGGAAAATTCATATGTTGTTAAAGTAATCGTTATAATAGTTTTAAGCCTATTTAATTTCCATTTTTACACTTTAGTACTCATTTTCAGATGTCTTTATATGCATAATTGTATACGTGCGGTTTACATACATGATCATTATTTTCATAACACATTCTAGCATTCTATGACTATTATACTTGTCTTGACATATACATACTAGTCACTTGTACAACATACATGAAATTATGCCGGTTTTTCCTTATTAGTATAGACACATGTCTTGATAATGCCATGGATCTTGATTTGCCTATTAACTTGATTTTGATACTCTATCATACTTGCCTTGACATATACATACTAATTACTTGTACAAGATACATGAAAATATGCCGGATTTTCTTTGTTAGTACATACATATGTCTTGATAGTGCCATGGATCCTGACTTGCCTGTTAACTTAATTTTGACATGAACCATATCTTACTTATTACTAGACATGTATATGTATTAACCTTGACATGATTAGTTCATCATATTCCGGATTGATTTGTATGTAATATAACTTGAAATTTTGGGTTATGAGAGAACTAAAGAGTTGACAAATATTGTATCGTGAAACGTTTAGGATAGGTTGCGAAACCGAAATAGGGGCCCATCCGCAGGGGCGCCCGGATGGTATTGAGCCATCATCTCTTGTTTAATCCATGTTGATGGGACGACCGAATACTCAGTATCGGTATCTGCTTGAGTGCTTAGCAGCACGGCTAGTTCAGCGCCAGCATTTTGGCCGGATCCCGGATATGCACGGGTACTTTCACGATACAAGTCTATTTCTTCACCAATTAGTTCAAGATATAAAATAAAATATGATAGTAAGTTAGACTTGATATGTATGTATATCCCTACTTGATATTGTTACTTAATCATTACTGTTTCCTATACATGTGTATATGCTTTTTACATCAATTCATATTTTACTTGTTAGTAGTGCATATTACACACTTCCTACGATATGAGTTTATTTGTTCACCATTTAGTTCAAAATATAAACCAAAATAAGATATTAATTTAGACTTGATATGCATGTATATCCCTACTTGATATTGTTACTTAATCGTTTAATGTATTCCACACATACTCATACTTTCATATCCACACTCATATCTTACATATTTATTTATATTACACGCTCCCTACTTTTTATTGTTTTACTTGTCGGGTTTGACCCTGAGTTCCTCCACACGCTCAGGTACTGAGAATGTGAGCGAGGATCCGCCATTGCACGACTCGTACTTTCTGGAGCAGGCCGAACAACAATAGATTCTTAGGCCTCCACTTTTTGTATTTTTGGATTTGGTATGTATACCACTTTCGAGGGCTTAGTTCTCAACTTCTGTATCAGTACCTAATTATTACTTTCTGTTTTAGATATGTATATTTTTCTTTCTATATGGCAGTAAACCAACTTCCAAGTTCCTGGTAGATGAATTGTATTTTAACTTTATTTATTCTTTTACATATTCATTGGCCTCGTGCACGTCAATTCACACGTGCCCGCCAGTGACGCACTCTGTTCTGTATTTAGTGAGGAGCGGGGCGTTACACTATATCCTACTTCTAATCAATATTTTGAAGTGACATTGAAATACAATCAATATTTTAAGTAAAATAGAATTATTCAACAAGTTGCAAAACTCAAAGACAATATGACTTAAAAGATAACTATTAGATGCACATTCCAGTATGACTGAAATGTATGCATACAGGATGATGTTGTAAACGTGGAACTTCTGAAACAGATAAGAAATGTAGTAAAGCAAAATACCTCAAAAGCTGCAACCTGGCCACCATTACATGCAAGTTCTTGTTCAGTTTGCGAAACTGTCATGAGCTTTCTCTCTTCTACAATTTTGCTCATTTCTGTAACCATCATTACATGTTTTGAGACATTTCCATGCATCTTCCGATATTCAGGATAGTTGTCAACAAATCTGGCCATATCCTCTACAAGTTAAAAAGATGTAAAACTCAACCTTCAGCCATAATATATAACAAATTCCTAGGACATGTGTATATTTTCCTTGTACAGGTCAAGGAAATACACTTTGCCTATATATACCTATTGTCTGAATATTCTGGTTACTCTTTGCAATCTGCTGAAATTCATCGACCATTCTCTTAATATTCATCCCAAGATCCCCAAAATTTTCATACATGTTAGCTTTAAAGAAAGCATCTTGCTGTGATGATAGCACCACTTCCTGTGAAAATGATATGTATTAACTTTATGATAGTTAAGTGCAAAACCTGACAAAAAAGCAAGGAAAATTGGAAATGCAAACAACCTGCTGATCCTTAGGGACTTTGCCAATATTCCTCAAGTCCACTTTATTGTCTTGAATGCCAATAAGTTCATGAACCATTGCCTATAGAAACATTTAACAAATTCTTATTAACAGAGACGTTGAAAATATCAAACAATAATAAGTATCAACATACGTAAATTCAGAAACAAGGTTGTCGTCAACAGTACCTGATATGTCCACTGATTCAACAATGGTGTAACTGGATCATCTCTTCTATCTATTACTAGCAGTAATGGAGAGATTTCAGTACGCCTGAAATCAAAAAGACCACTTTCCTGCTCATACATAAGTTTCTGCAATATGTAAATATAATGAAGTCAGAAGACAAGTTTTCGTCCTCCGTAAAACCCAAAGATTTTTTTTTAAAAAAAGAAGAAATTTTAGAAAAATTATTAATTACTCATAATATGGAAGGCATGAAAGTACGCAAACTCAAGATTCACATCACTCCTTTTTTTACTCACAGCAGTTTCCTGTGCTATCCTTTTAGCAATATCTGAGGTCCGCTGATAGCGAATGACAGGTCGACGTTTGAGAGCCAAGAAAACTGCAGCTATACCATCAACTACCCGGTCACAAAAGCTTTGTGTAGCTGGAGGATCTATGACTGCTGGAAGCATGCATACATGATTCATTCGCAAATTTAAGGTGAAATGGTGAGGATCAATGGCACTAAAATCAGCAAAAAATTCCTGCAAGTGAGAGCATTATTATGACCACGGAAACACAACAACGTAATCACTATGATTTATGTGAGGAAAGAAACTTAACTAGTGAAAACAACTAAAGCTTATTATCCCAAGTACTTAGAGTAAGCTAATTACTTAACTAGCGAAGTATGCCCAGAAAATAATATCAACAAAATAGGCTAGTATAGTTCTCACATTCATGTCTGCATTCTGTCATTTACATTTAAAAAGGAGATGTTTCAAAAGAGCATATCACACTGCTTAATTTCAATACAGTATGGATTACAAATATACTGACTTCAATCTTTCACTTAACCAACATCAGAGTGACACTGCCTCACACTACGAGTATAGGATTCTGTTGAATTAAAAAGTTGGACTCCAGAACCTTTTTGATATATATGTTTCGGGGTTGATGTCTATATATTGAAACTAGGAAATTGGAACCACACAAAAATGACCTCTTGCTACCCATAATTGGCACTATATCCACTCTACATAGTTTTTGATATTTGTGAATGCAATGTTCAATATGAAATTGTTGTTTATTGGTTAGGACCTTGGGGGTTACAAGAGGCAGTTGAGGTCCTGATGTTTGAAGGGCCATGCTTAGATATCAACTACGCCCAGCTTGTTGAAGAGTAGAGAAAGGATTGTGTTACTATCAAAACCATAAATACAATTAGAATAAGGGTTATTACTGTAATTGTACTTTTGCTTTTATTTAATCATCTATATAATATTAGGGTTAACCCGAGTTAGGGTTTGAACCCTTCGTTCCCAACTTTGAAAGACATATTTCTTTATGAAAAATTCACTAAACTCCCAAGGTTTTCAATATCAGACAGCCACTCTCAATTTTAAAATTATCAGTGCAACCTCTAAATTTCAAATCAACGTTTAAAAAATATTCTTATTATATGGGTAGTTGGGGAGCGCATAACACTCAAATCAATTCCACGGGGATTAAACGAACAATGCAGAATTGTGCAAAATAGGTGTTTCATTACGTGCTTAGACTGAGAACTAGCAGTGAGTACATAGAAAACTTAGTGAGAACTAAGATTATTCGTTCAGAACTCGAATTACTCTTTCAAAACTCGAAATATTAATATTTTAATATTTATATATAAAAATACTATATGTAAAACAAGCTTATCAATATCCTACGATATGCGATACGTATTTTGCGATACGATACGATTCATAAGAAAATCGATACATATCTTATCTGCGATACTATTAAGTTATATATCTACGATACGACAAGCGTATTCTATGATATACGATACGTATGTTACAATACGCGATACGTTATGATACGATAACTTGGTTCATAAATAGATTTCAAACTCATTCAAACGAAACTTTTGAGTTAAATATGTAATGCAAATTTCAAACTAGTATAGCCATTTAACAAAAAAAAAAATCAAAGTTTAAATACTTATTTTAGTTGATAAAAATATTTAAACAAATAATCAAAAGAGGTATATTAGTAATTTACAGAATATAAATTATTTAATTATTAATTCTCAATTCAATTATCTAAAGAGCTTATTAATTATACGTTTAAATCTCGATAAAAGGAAAATTTTGTATAGATTTGAGAAGATGAGGATGAAAAAAATTAAAATAAAAATTCTTAGGCATGATGATGATAGAACTATAAGGGATGATTAACTGATATAATATTTACTTATTTTGTATTTTTTCAGAGGGATAAAGAACTTTTGTTCAATATTTTGATTTTTGTTAATAACATTAAGAACTAAAAAGGAAAGAGATTGGAGAAATATATAACCTAATTTGATTATTGGATATAAAATTCGATTAAGAATGGATTAATGAGAAACAAAAACTTTACATAGTGAAAGGTGTAAATTGAATGGATTTCAATGTGTGCGTTAAGTTGAAAAAGAAATGATAGTTCTACTAACATGAAAGAAAGAAAAAATATAATTGTAAAATTTTATAAATTCATTATTTATTTATAATATTTAGTCTCTAATATATTATTTTATCACTATTCGTAAGATTTCTTAACTTAAATGCAGTTGTAAACAATAAATGAGGAAAAAGAAAGGATGCATTGAAAGAGTGTTTATGGAACAAGAGAGACGAAGATGAGAAAAATAAATGTTATTTTTAACTTTAAATAAATTTAATTAACAATGTATTTGCTAATGTAACATAATTTTGATAGATGACCTCATAGTCATAACACCTTAAATATTAGTTGCATATATAACTATTGACTTATATCTAACATATTACTTCTTTAGTATTTGTTTTTAGTTATTTTTTACTTATCCTACGATACGATATACGATACGATACATAGGGATAACGATACACTATATGTATCCCGATTTGACAACTTTGAATACAAGAACATGAAATCTCAATACTCAAAAAATAAAAAATAAATTAAATAATAAAGTAAATTTCATACCTTACCAATATCTGAATAGTAGGTCGGATAAAACATTCAAGAATGGTTCTTGATCGTGGCTTTGGGTTTTTCCCAAAATCGACTAATTTTCCTTACTAAATTCTTGACTTAATTGATTTAAAAAATTCGATTTCAAAATATAAGAAAAAGAAAAGGGAAAAAGAAGAAATGAAAGAAAACAAAATTAAAAATATTAAGATAATTAAAGGAAAGTAAATGAAAACATTAATCGAAAGAAAGATCATCCTCACCCACTTGTTAAGCTTGAACTACCACAAAAGATTGATCTGCTGATCAACTCCGTTTCCTACATTGATTGTCGAAGCCAACCACGAGCTTTTGTTGATGCTGCTTTGTTGAACGCACCACGCCTGAAAATTGCTTCGATAAACACTTATTGGCTGCAATGGTAAAAACTCATTGAGAGTGCTCGAGCTTTATTTTCTCCCTTGACGACTTTTATAACAAAAACCGCTGGATTCGGGTAAAAACATTAAGATCCTTTTTATTTTTTTCACCCAATAAGGGTCTGAGTCCTAACTTCATAACTCGGACTCAACTGAATACTCATTTTATCCACTTTTTTAGCGAATTTTTTGATCTTGGTGCATTCGGAGTACGAGTTTGAGTACTTGGCCATGTTCTCTAGATTTTACAATATTGTATGAAATATTAATATTTTAATATATTAATATAATAATACTTAAACACGTATATTTTCAATGCTATAAAATCCTAAAATATTTACTAGTGGCAGTATTTACAGATATGCAATTTTTTTCTTGACAAGTGATTTTGGTTTTGGTGCCAAACTAAGTATCAACTAGTTTGATTATAGACATGTACATCGAATTAAGTAGCAAGGAACATTGCTTAGTAGCATTTCGTACATCAAATTAAATTGCATTGAGCTTTGTTTATCAACAATTTGTAGACTACAAAATTGTAATTTTCATTTTATAAAAACTGTAATTTTTGTCTCATTGTTGATTCTAAAACTGTAGAACAATAATAATTAATAATTTTTTATAAATATAATACTCTAAGATAATAAAACGTGCAATTGCACGTAAGAGTAAAAGAAGCAAAATCAACAAGAAACATATTCAAGTAGAAATAATTGTATATAAACCGTTTCAAGTTCAATGGAAGCGAATAACCAATTCTCCTAAAGAAAACAAAAAGAATATGGAATAATGTTTTAAAAAATGGGGCAATATCCTTTTTTGAACCAAATGGTCTCTTTACAGTCATGGTATTAAAAAACAGCAACTTAATCCAAATGGTCTCTTTACAGTCATGGTACAACCGAATGATATTTTAATCAAAGTTATATATGCAGTATATCCGTCTTAAGTTGTAGATACCAAATTCAACTATAGAAAAATGTAGCTACCAAGTGATTCTGGTTCTAGAATAGTTGAGAGAATATTGTAGCTTAAGCAAGTAATTGAAGTTAGCATCTTACGAGATTATTTTAAAAAAATGATCTCAGACTCAAACTCAAATAAAAAACTAACAAAAATACATTACCAAAATTCCAAGTTCCATCAGATTTCAATACCTTAACAGCTAAGTTTGACTACCTTAGGCATCTTAGTCTTCAAATTTCTAATTTTTTATCAAATCAAAATCTTAAAATCTCTGTGATTAATCGAGTGCTGTAGCGAGAATCGAGAGACTCAAGACCGAGATAGAGTTGCCAACCGAGGGGACCGAGTAGAGAGAGTCGCCGAGAGCAAGAGACCGATGAGAGAGTCGGCAAGAGTAAGAAACCTAGGAGAGAGTTGGCAAGCGAGAGGAATCGACGAGAAAGACAGACTCAACCATCGCAAAAGACGCCCTAGCAAGAGCAAGAGACGAGCCGGTGCAAGCATGGAATCAAGAGAAAGAGTGAGAGGTGGTGAGAGAGACAAGAGCGAGCGAAGGAATTGGGGACCATCAAGCCTCCTGGAACCCTAAAAGGGATTTTAATGAGAAATGATTGGATGCACATACATCAGCACCCAGCATTTGGTTACTTGTAGTTCGCATTGTGGCATTATCTAGATATATATAATTGAAATAATATTGCACAAGATCAAAGTTGTACTTCATGTGCTATGTATCTCATGACACCATAGAATTAGGGACTAGGGCACTAGGTTGAAGTCCCTATGTTTTATGGTGACATTCCATTTAGAATCCTGAGACACAAGAAATACGACTGACTCTCCCGCACCCCACGGACTATGATAGGTGGTGTGTGCCCATGCCAACTGTTTTTTTGGGGGAGGGGAGGGGAGGGGGATATGAAATGTCACACAAGGGCTATAGTTGTTCTTAATTTCCTCTGCAAAAAATTTTCATTAGAAGTGTTTGCATATGCTTCGGTTTTGTCTATCTTTATTTTGATATCGTAAATGTTGAGAATTACTTTACATGATCCGGTTTTGCATTAATACTGTAAAAGTGCATCAGCAAGGATCCTTGACTATTTAGAACTCATTGTGTTGAACCTTTATGAGTCTAGCGTGGCCAATATTTCTTGGGTTGCTTTGTATAAGGAGTTAATATTTATTAGGAAAAATTTAATATTTGTTTCAGTACCTTTGGGTTATGTTGGAGATGGTCTTTTGGACTTTGTAACTGATTTTTGAACTTAATGAACAAACTTATGTCGAAGAAGTTGGGCAAAAATTTGATTTAGAGAATACTTTTGACTATCCATTTTATGGATAAAAGTTCTTACACATGTTCCAATTATATGAATTACTATTTATTGAATTATCCTATGCAACTTTAGCAATCATGGGCTATGAAACCACTACTTATGTGGTAGGGGTGGTGCTTGTGAGATACGCCCTGCAGAATGTTAACTATGTACTCTAATATTCCCCAACTCCATTGTGTTTCATAACCCATAATTTCTCCATTTCACCTTAGCTTCTGACATTCTCCCCATGTATGTTGTATGAAACATAAACGACGCAAAGACACATGTCAGACCCTAAAAAAGTATGACACCAGAACATTGTGAATATAAATATGTGCATATTTTACTATGATATATAATGTGCATATTTATGCTTTGATATATAATATGCATTAGAACTCGTAATCGTTAAGACATATTCTGGAAATAGATAGAAAAGAAAAAACTCTTAATGATTTAAAAACATTCTAATTAATTAACTATATTTAAGAAGAGATCCCAATTGCTTGGATAAAATATTTAAAACTTCATTTTTGCAAGATATTTGAGGCTAATTAGCATAGTATCATTTTTATATCAAAGGAATTCTTTTGTGTTTTTTAGGAAAAATACGACTCCATAATGCTCAATATGCAGCCTTTATGACAAGCAGACATGGTCGCAGCATGCGATTTGTATGACTTTCTAAAAGCATATAATTTGTATGACTTTTTGAAAGTATATAAGACACCTACACATAAGTTATTAGATTTTTCAAATTCGATATCGTTTCGGTGTGTATGATACGTATTGGTAAGTATCGTCCAAGTGTCACTATTCGACACATGACATGACGCTGACTATGTAATGTATGTGCTTCACAGTGCATGTTTCTAGCAAAAATATTGGTCAGTAAAGCACCAAAACAATGCAAATCGTTTCATTATCTACAAAATTTTGCAATCTTTACCAAAGATTAATCAGGAGAAACTTTTCGCACTAGATTTCATGACATAAAAGTTTCGGAAGTATACTCAGAATCTATCATCATAAAGAAAAGAATATTAGAGTTCTTGAGAAAGATAATTACTCCACATAACTCACTTGAACTTGTTGCACGACTTCTTGCTCATCCGAATCAGCAAGGACTTGGATCTGTGTAGTCTTCAAAATGTTGGAGAAAACTACAAAAACATAAAATTAGTTGTTGAGTACTAACTTAGATAGGAATTAAGAATCTTAAAATTAGAGCTTAGGAGCATACAAAAGTGATACTCTCCGAATCTCGGGTTAGC
This sequence comes from Dracaena cambodiana, assembly GCA_036321105.1. Lineage (NCBI taxonomy): Eukaryota > Viridiplantae > Streptophyta > Magnoliopsida > Asparagales > Asparagaceae > Dracaena > Dracaena cambodiana. Next base: position 5,466,147 of record JAYEPQ010000013.1, read on the forward strand.
CAATTGGCGTCGTAAGTGCTGAATATTTTCTAACGTTGGGCGAAGGAAGTAAACTGCTTTGAGGTGTGCCATTGATTCTTTTGACTTTGAATCAACTAGTTCTACTAAGAAAACTTCCTTTTGAAGTAGTTCTGACTGAGAATATACAACACTTACAATGCTAACCTGTACAGTAGAAATTATAAGAAAACATAAGTAACATTGTACTTTTAAGTCAAAATTGCCCCTCAAATTTTCCTTTTAAATTTGATAAGGAAATGAACTCTTTATGTGTAGTAGATTAATGGAGCTTTCAGAAGGTCTATTAGAGAACAAATTATTGATTTGATCAATAAAAACACACACATAATTTATTCAAAATGTTTATTCAGTTGACAAGCATTCAGTACTCTGAGTAAATATTTTTTAGACAACGACTATTTGATACTTTTCAAACCCATATTCGTTTCAAATTAAATGGAATCGATGATAGATGATTGTGATATTAATCACTATTTATAAAGGAAAAAGTTAAAGCAGTTAATGTATATTCCCTTCAAAGAGATTACATAAGGTCAGGCATCATGGGCCCTAGACAAAGAAGTATACGTCAAGACCAACCTTGTAAAGCAGCATTGCCATGGCACCAGGACCATGTGTAATGCATTCCAACTTGAGCAGTTAATGTGTGAGTGTGTATGCAGGAGCGCATGCACGTGATACATATATGAAAGTGCATGTGTGCGTGTGCACGCGCATCCTCACTCACTTACCTGAAAAGCAAAAAGAATAGATCCACCAGCAGCATTTGATAACTATGAACTAATCAAATATGAACTAACTCAAAAAAGTCTGAAGATGTATATACTGCCACTCAAGATTGGTTGGGTTTCCCACAGCCAAATCCATCCATGACTACCATTGAGCCAGGTCTCACATTTTCTAGTTGGTAGCTAAAATATGGATATAGCTGTATAAAAATGAAACTGACAAAATGTACTAAATGGGAAGGGTCAGGAAAAATATCCCAATTATACAAAAAGATTTGGAGATGCAAAGACCACTATGGGCTTAATTCAAGTTATAGTTAGTTGTAGAACAAAAGAACTAAACAATGAAATTTATATACACAAGCATAGAAATAATGTTGGTAGTGGGTAAATAGGTAATAATAACGCATAGCATAAAATCTAACTACTTGCAAAACAAGCAAGAGGTTTACTAATGTGTAGTATCAACTTCGCCAACCATACAGTTTGTTCCTCCATTGGTGACGTTTTGAGAAAATAGACCACGCAAAGTGAACCACTCTGGTAATGAAGCATGCATACATGGGCTACTTTAAGATGAAAAGTTTCTGCAACTAATTGTCATGATACCTATGACAACAATTTTAAAGGTGCTAAAAAATCAGATCTAAAAGTTCAAAAGCTAAAAACAAAGATTAAGTTGACGTGATAGAGTTTTTGACAACTAAACCGCTTTCTTCGTGGTTAGCCACTTCCTACTATAAAAAAAAAAAAAGGGAATAGAATCTAAGGACATTCTAAGATCGCTCACTCATTCCATGAGTTAAAGCTTGTGACAGATAAGAAAGATCTCCACGTCCATAATTGGACTTCAATATTTCATGGGAAGCCCTCTCTTGCAAATGGTGGTCAGTATTAGGAACTTTGTATTAGCTCCAAGAAAGCTGATGTCTGTACAATTCATCTGCAAATTCTCTTTAAGTCTTACCCTCATCCTCCTAACTAATTCCTCAACTTTCTTCTGGATTTCGAATTCAGTAAATATCTCAAAAAATTTGAGTAATTATAGTGCTCTCAAGGACATCACCACTAATTTAAATAACTTCTTCCCCAAATCAATCACAACTAAGTTAATCATCAAAATTATACCACTAATGAACTTATGCCTACAACTCGTTAGAGAAATTTCCCCAATTTACCAAAAGATCATAAATTAACCCCAATTCATGCAACCAGAAGACTTGGAGATCTGAACGAACACCAAACAATTCAATAACTATAAACATTAGATCTCAAAAGCTAAGATTCTGACACAACGAGATCCAAAACAAAACCTTTTGAAATCCTTACAGTTTGGGAATCAAGAACGAGGACTTTCATGCCCGTGATGTCCTGAAGCATCCGCCCGATGTAATCGCGCACCAGAGTGATCAGCACCATTTTCTGCTGCTTGCCTTGGGAAATTCCTCGGGCTAAGGTTATGGCTTTTGGAGAATTTTTATTATTTTATTTTATTTGGAGATTTCTCAGTTTGGTTCATGACATAAATCGAGTTCGCTTCGAGACGGGAGTTTCTAGAGGGGCACACCATTTTTCTAGTGAGCCCACTTACATCTCTTCCCGTATTTACCATCTTACCATTAAATGTTATGGACGATAATGGCCTCCTTCACCCTCCCATCCTCAGCGTTCTTTCCCGCATCCAAAGCAGAGAACTGCGCCCAAAAGCAGAGAAAAAGAGGGAAATCATATACTCCAACTAAACCCAATTCTTCTCTTGATTTCTTACTTCATTTTGTTGAGATCATCTCAAAAATTAAAATCTAATTTGACTAAAATCTACATTTCATCAGTTAACCTAAGAAAAAAGATCAAAATTATTTTTTGGTGAGTCTCCAGGAAGAAAATAGAGATACGCAATATGACAATTGTTCACGAAACCATCATCCTCTTTGAATTTCTATATTTTTTAATATAAATTTTAGATTTAATTAGCAAAAAAATGGGTTGGAAGAATGATTTCGATTTCGCAACGGTCCGGGTGTTATAAAATGGTCATTAACTATTAAGTCTGGGTTTAAAATCATGGACTTAAACAGGATGATGTGCAACATGGCAATAGTGGGGGTTTTTTTTCTTCCAATTTTCTGGTTGTTAATGTATATTATTTTGTGTATTTGGGGTAACAGGATGATAATTCAACAAATTGTAGCCGAGTTCAGAGTGAGTAAGTTGTTGATTATAGTTCGGCCTTCACAACAAGTGAGGTATGATGACATAGAAAATTAGGCATATTGAATGTATTATGTTTTATGGATATGTCTAACTGAAATACTGTGATTGTAGATTTTTGCAGACCGAGACGAGCTTTACAATTGGGTATGTGATACGGGAAAGATGTTAGAATTTGTCATTATGGTCTCAAAACCTGATTGTGGCGGCCAATACAAGAAGGGAAGAATCTGGTTTGGTTATGAAAGAGGTAGAAGTTCAAGATTTAAAAAATTAAAGGATGATGAAGGATTCAGGAGTAGCAAAAAATGTTGATGCCCCTTCAAGCTAAAAGGTCAACAAATATCTGTTGAGGGGTCAGACTGCGGTATGCATAATCATCCTGTAGCAGAATATCTTGAAGGACACTCGTATGTAGGAAGACTATCGCAAAGTGAGACTTCTGTTGTAATGGAGATGTCAAAATGTCAGGTACGATCAAAAAATATCCTGACATCTTTGAAGCTTAAGGATCCAAAGAATACGTCGACAATGAAGACAATATACAATGCACGACACAAGCTTGGGGAAATGAACAGGAGGAGAACGCAAATGCAACACTTACTATTTAAAATTTCAAAGTGCAAATATATTGAGTGGCATCGCAGTAATGACCAAACCGAAGTAGTAACTGACCTCTTTTGGGCTTATCCGGTTGATGTGGAGCTTTTACGTGCATTTTCAGGAGTTATCATCCTAAATTGTACCTATAAAACAAACAGGTACAAATACCCGTTATTTGAAATAGTTGGCGTAGCATCCACTAATATGTCATTCTGTGTTGCTTTTGCTTTTTCTTGAAAGAGAGCGGGAAACTAACTATGCATGGACACTTGATAAGTTGCGTGGACTATTTGTCAATGAGATTTATCCAAGTGTGATAGTGACGGACAGAGATCTAGCGCTAGTTAATACTATTCAATTCATATTTCGAACAAGTCAACATTTACTATGTAGATGGCATATCAATCGGAATGTCTTGGCTCATTGCAAAAAATTTTTGGATCAAAAGACTGAATGGGAGAAAATTTTCTCAATGTGGAAGTTGATTATGTTATCTGATACTCTTGAGGAGTACAATGCAAATCAGAGTATAATCGTGAATGAATTTCGAGCATGCCCAGATGCAGTCGATTATGTCATGAAAACGTGATTGGATTCATATAAAGATAAATTTATTGCTTACTGGACAAATATGTGCCTCCATAGGGATATGTAACAACTAATCGAGCAGAGAGTGCCCATGCCAAATTGAAGCGGTAACTACGAACCAGTCAAGGCAACTTCGAAAATTGCTAGAGCAACATTCACTCTTTGCTGGAACAGCAACGTACTGAGATTAAGGCATCTTTTTAAAAAAAGCCTTACAATAGTTAATCAGAATTTTATACTGGCAGATTTTAGGGAACTCCAGAGCGTGATATCTATACATGCATTGAATTTGATTTTGAATCAATTACGAAGAGCTGCTAATATCATAGTGGATCCAGTTGAATGCGGTTGCATAATTCAGCGTACGCATAACTTGCCGTGCGCCCATGAAATTACAATGTATGAAAGAAACAATCGACCAATCTCAGTGGAGTGCATTGACCAATACTGGCGAAAGCTTGACATGCTCCCAGTCAAAGCATCAACTATTAAAGGTGTATGCTACCAAAAAGATGTGGAGGTTTTTATTTTTAACTTCCTTAAATGTGATAATGAGGAACGAGTTCGAAGGTTGAAGAAGTTGAATGAAATATTAAATCCAGCAAGTTCTTCACTTGTAGATCCTGTTCCAAAGGTGCTAGCACAAGTAGCACACCGGAAAAGGAAGCTCGACATATCGACAAAACAGAATCCATGTTCATTTGAGTTAATTGCTTCTGAAACTGACAGTTGTTCTCCTTTGATGAAAGTCGTGCTTGTCTAAAGGAAAAGTCGGCCAATGAAGCTAATGCCAAATGGAAGCCTACGCAAGAGGTAAGTGTTTTAGGTACAGATTTATATCTCTACTTGCTTCATAATAGTTTGACTTTTTATTTTTGTTTCTATACAGGAATCTAACCCAGGTGAACCGATATCACTGGAACCATTGGAGTCCGTACTTCCCCTCCTTCTAAAGCTCGATCCCATATATCGGCCAAAGCCCAAATTTCAGTATGCGGCTTCACTGCCTGATTTCTTCTTCTCCAATATCAACAATGTTGGTGATATCAACTCAGATGGAAATTGTGGGTTTAGAGTAATTGCAGATAGCCTTGGTGTCGGGGAGGATCAGTAGGGTCAAATCCGCAGAGACTTGCTATTCGAGCTAGACGAAAATAAGTTATCCTACATTACTTTATGGGGAAGTGTCGATCGGTATATTGAGATCCGAAAGTCAATAAACTATTTCAAAGAATTTCCAAGGGCAGACCACTGGATGATGATGCCCGACATGGGTCACCTGATAGCGTCGCGATATAATTTAGTATTGTTTTTTCTTTCTAAGGCGCAATGCCTAACTTTCTTGCTGCTAAGATCACCACCTCTGGTCTCTAATCTCCATATAAAGGAAGTGACCATAGCTTTCGTTGGAGGTTGTCATTTTGTTCTGAAACTGAATTCCATAACCCAGAATAAATAGAGTGGAAGACAAAGAACAATAACAATATAAATTCAACATATCAATAATTCATTCATAGTTTTAAAGATATAGTTTAAATGGTGATATCCATGACTTCAACTTAAATTCCATGATAACAACTTCATTTCCATGATATGTTCCAAGACATGTTAAAGACGACAACATAAAGTCAATATTTGTTCCATCATAACAACTTCATATCCATGTTGATAAGAACAAATATCCTAGGCTACAATTTGAAACTCCAAAAAAAGAACCCAACGAATTCTAGCATCTTCGTTTCTTCTGAGCGGGTTGCTTCCTAGTGGGTTGACAGCGTCTTGCAGAGCTGGGACCTTCAGCGGAGGTTTGCGATACGGGTTGTAATGCTGTGTCAACATCAGCTTGTATGCACCCGTTCAGAACTGATTTTATCTTGACGAAGGCATTATAGAGCAAAGTCGGATGCTTCTTACTTGCGGTCTCGCTTTGTGCTGAAAAGGGATCAATAATTGCTATACCTTCATGAATTCTCTGCTTATATTATAACAACAGCATTTATAATTACGATCATACTTGGTAAAATCACATAACATAAGGATTAAAAAACCAATTCTTACCTCTTCAGTATTTGCCTGCGGGACATCTCGATTAGAGGCTTGAGTGGACGGACCAATAAAATATCGAGATACCTTATCAAACCACGCAATATAATCATGCGTGCAGTCTCCCAGGTTACTTGCCTCTACGCCTCGATGTTCCTCGGCGAGTACATAATCCAATCAACTCAGCCACATTTTCTCAACATGTCCATGTGTCACCAAATAGGTTTTGCTCGTAAGTTCACGTTTTTCTCGTTAGGAGTGAATGGTGGAGGTGGAATGTATTGACGATACCCAAACTGCCTTAACACCTGTACAGGGTGATAAGGCTCGACAATATCCTTCATCTTTAATGTACCAATATAAAAGAAAACTTCCTGAAGTCGATCCGTATCCCTAAAAGACCGATATGGGTCTCATATGACCTGCAATGTCATGATATTTCAAAAACAATAATTAAAAATGATATTATTATCGGCTGTAAAAAAACACCAAATAAATTTAACGTTTGCCTAACCTCGTTAACCGTGAGCATATCAAGCCTTCCCCTAATAGCTCTGACATGGTCCAAAGACACTTTGTTGTCATGTCTGCTCAACCATCGGCATGCTTGTGGTTGATTAGGTCTGTATCCACCATTTGAAACTGGCATTAAAACGGAAAGTGTGCGAAGATCCATGCTTGCAATAATGTTAAATACCTAGATAACTGTGCCACATCGGCTCGGGAGGCAAGACGGAGCTGTCTGTACAAATACGCCAAAGCTCCTGCACCCCAGACATATGTATGCACATTGAAGTGAAAGGTAGTCAACAGAGACCCTTGTGCCGCTCTTGTCCCCGAATAGTGTGCGCCCGAGAAGATAAAGCAAGTTTGCTCGTGCAGCACATAATATTCTCCAATCTGAATCTGCATCTGTCACACCACTAAACCGCTCGCTTAGCCAATCAAGGTGCACTGAAACTCTACCTTTCATTTTCAGCTCCTCAGAAGCTTCATTATACCCGACACCCAATGAGTCAGTCAGTTGCTTAACTGCAATGAGCCCATCCATTCTGTTTGGAAGGCTAACAGACTTTCCTGTGACCGAAAAACTAAGGAGGCAGGCTACATCATCAAGGGAGATCGTTATATCTCCAAAAGGCAAGTAAAAGGTATTAATTTCTGGATGCCAACGTTCGACAAATGCAGTTATTTCAATACTACTAATGTACTGATAAGAATATATTACGAGCAAATACAAAGAGGAATTACGGATGTGCTGCACGAAACGGGTATTTGGCTGTCCAGATTCTAGAGACCATATGTTTATTTTTCTCATATGATTGATGCACCGCAATGGATCTCATTCCTGAAATGATAACAAAACAAGATATTTTAGATATACAACTACCCAGTTAAAATTAAAATCCAAGTTGTTATGTTTGATCTTATTTTTAGATATAAAGAAAGTAATGTGTGTTCTAAAACTCTTCAAAAGAGACAAATCAATCGGTCATCTATTTATTGACCGCATTGCCTCTTTTTCCGAGTCTGACACATCAATGCTCCCTCTTTCTTGCGATACACCTCGATAAATGCATAATGGAAGGGTCTCCATGGTAGTATCAACCTGTGAATCTGGTTCATCACGGATTTTAGGAATGCTAGGACCGATGGCTGGACAGATCCCCGTTTTCTTCCTCCTATTCGATGTTGTTGGTCGAATGCGGGATGGTTGCGCCAGATCCATCTGTAAATCACTAAAGATTATATTTACACAATAAAATTTTAAATTGGCAAACATTACATATCACCATATGCTAATTATATTTGTCTATCTAAATCTATTAAATATCATAACATAAACACACAATATCTACATTTCAATTTTTTCCCAATTCGAATATCAAAACTTACCAATGTAATCCAAACACAAAAAACTACCAACTAATATTCACATTATAATTTTTGCACTTCACTATTACAAAATCCAACTATCATTAATCGATAGCAACAATAAAATCTAAGCTTTTTTACCCAATGAAGCCCTTAATTTCACCATAATAAAATGAAAAGAAATAATTTTTTCCCAATTTATTTGCCCCTTAACTAAATCTACACTCATCAAACTCATCAACACTCATTTTCATATTTTTTTCCCCTAAATTGAAATGCTAAAATTAACACAAAATCTTTAAGGTTTCATTTTTTACCTTTTTATCAAAAACCTTCTTCTTCCTCTCCTCCTTTCAATGCGCCCTTGCGGCGGAATGCAGGTCGTGAGCGGCGGGATCAGGCGAGACGCGAGTGGCGGCAGCGGTCGAGATGCGAGTGGCGGCGAGAGGGCTTGGGAGAGCGACGGCGAGGTCCTGGCGCTTTGGAGAGAGGGCTTGGGAGAGAGAGAGAGAGAGAGAGGAGTTCTCCTTTTTAAGAATGTGGGAGAGAGGAGATATGAGGGTATTTTGGAAATATTTGTGTGCTCATTAGGAAAAATCCTCTCTTTTCAAAAGAGAGGGTGTGCTCACTAGTAAAAGTGGGCTCACTAGAAAAAAGGTGTGCCCCTCTAGAAATTCCCCTTCGAGACGAAGGGAGGAGAGAGAGAAGACTAGAGAAGCTGGTAATGAAAAATTGGCATATTTTTCGTTTCAGTTTTCGAGTTATCTGGTTTCTACGGTTTTTCAGATCCGCACCCAGAGAAAGGGGAGTTTTTAAAGGGGCACATCATTTTTCCTAGTGAGCCCATTTAAAATTTTGCCTTTATAACAAGTTTGTCCCTAAATTTTTAGGTCCAAGTTGTCCTCTCCTTCAAACCTTAGTTCCCTCTCTCTCTCCCGCGCGAACAAGTGCAGAAAAGACTTTCTTTTTTTGAAGCTTTAAATCCAATCTATTTGACTTGAGAGAAGAAGAGGAAGGAGATCTGCAATGGGTTAGGGGGAGTTTGCCGGCCTTAGAGAGGAGGAGAGGAATTTCTAGGGTAGTGGGGGAGTTGGGTTTTAGGGGAAGTGGGTGAGAGAATGTAGGGAGAGTATTTTGAACATTTTCGGTGTTTTTCTCTCTTTTCAAAAGAGATGGTGGGCTCACTAGGAAAAATAGTGTGCCTCTTTAGAAACTCCAAGAGAAAGACGACAAAGCGGACAACACTATTAATGGATCGGGTTCGACAGCAAAGCTTGTAACCAAATGCCGCAGAGTCGGCCTTAGAGGCTTGTTTGCAATTATACACTCCTTTGACATGAAAATTTGTTTATACATTCATTTTTCTTTTTGTTTAATTTCATAAATTTTTTTTTTGTCCTCCAAATATTTAAGTCATGTTTATATGTTTTCTATTATGTTATTTTTTAATTAGTCATATAATTAGGGTATTATTTGGTTAGCTCTAGTCCAAGGAAAATTTATTTTCGTACCCCATTTAAAAAAAAAAATTCCCTTATGATTCCAATGTATTATAATTATCTATATGCTCCCAAAAAATTATTTATGTAATGCTTTTATTCTAAGTATCCAAACACATAGATACATTTTCATGTATATACTAGTATACTCCCACATCCTCAAATTACCCATCCAACTTAAATGAATGCTCAATTGCCCAAATTGGTTTCAAAAAGTTAATTAAAATAAAAAACATTAAAAAATGGATTTTTTTTTTTAAAAAAATGTCCACTTTCTATTCTAGATTTATAACATACTTCAGTCGGATAGCAGAAATAATAGAAATAATTTAGTTTGTAAACTTTGCAAACTTTGCTTTTAGACGTCCAAATTGCAAACTTTGCTTTTAGACCTCCAAAACTTTCCCATTCAAAAGAAAATCATCCTCTCATGGGCAATGATCTCCATTACTTTCCCATTCAAAAGAAAATCATCCTCTCATGGGCAATGATCTCTAATACTTTCCCATTCAAAAGAAAATCATCCTCTCTCATGAGCAATAATGATCAAGTCTTGTACTGGACGACTCTCAAAATCAATACCCTACTCCATCATCTTGTTCTCTCTCCCAGATTCCCTCCTTCCTCTTCTACTTGAACTCCCTTATCCAACTCCATACTCACCTCCTTAAACTTTTCTCATTTCCCTAATTAACCAATCGACTTATTGATGTATACTCAAAACATAATCTCTTTTTTCTTGCATGTAATATGTTAGATCAAATCTCCCATTCAGACCATATTATCTTTTTCTTCCTCATCTCCGAACCTTTAACTGAAACTCTAGGGTCTGGTCACGCCCTTGATGCCTTTATCCATATGCGATTCTGCAACATCTGAGTTCACTCCCTCCGCCCTCATCAAGACTTGCTCCACCATACCTGATTTCTTTGTCGAGCTCTAAATCAATATGGTGGCAGTGGTGGACAGGCTCGAGTCAGATGTGTTCATCACGAACTCACTTGTGATGTAATATCCTATGCAAACTTCGAAAAGTCATTACACTCATTGAGATTGTTTAGAGAGATCCCGATGAGAAATATAGTTCCTAGGAAAGAGTTATTGCCTGGGTATATGAAGAATGATTTCAGAGGCATTAAATTTGTTTGAAGAGATAGTTTCATAGGGGACTAGATTGATATAGTTTAGATTCTTAGTGGCGATCAATGCGTTCACTGACGTGTGCAATTTGCATAGGAATAAAATATTTTATGGGCACTTAAAGAGGGCCAGATTTGATTCAGACGCATTCATTGTCAATATGCTTGTGGATATGTACAGAAGATTGGGGTGGTTGAGGATGTAGAATTGGTGTTTGGGGAGATGATTTTGCTATATCGTTTTCTTGAATGCTTTTATTGCCATAGGTATTGGTAATGGACATGATTGCAGAGACAACGATCAGTATTTTTTTATATATATGAGGATGTTGGGAATGGTTCCCAATGTGCTCATATTGTCAAGCTTCTCGAGATTGCACTAGAACTACTAGGCTTGAACCAGCAGCCAAATTCATGCTAATTTGATAAACAATAGGTATCAGTCTAATGAGTTTGTTGGTATTGAACTTATTGATATGTATGTAGAATGACTATATAGCAGAATCAAGAATGATTTGAACCTCTCTTGCATGCTTTGAATCTCTCTTGGTCTTTTCTCTTCCTCTCTTGCCTTGTATTTTAGTTTTCTTTTATAAAATTGTGAGAACCTATAGCCATTTATGATTTATCCATAAAAATTATCAATTTTAAATATCTTAGCAGTTATAGAAGAAGATTATTGAAAGTTGATTTATGTTATGTAAAAGTGATTTTTTTAATGATGGCAAATAAAAAGTTCACACCTTTATAACTTGTGATATTTTGGCCTAACATACTATATATGGGTCAAAAAAGAGATATGTTTGTTGCTATATATTGCATATCAGAACGGGAAGTACAAATTTGTTTTATCCTATTATTGTAGATCAATACATGAAACATAGATTTATTTCCTCAGTCATCTTCCTTTCTTGCTTGGAAATTTTTTCGCCATAACTTTCATTTTTTCCCCAAAAAATAAAAATATAGAACCATTTATGCTAGATCCATCAAATCATAAGATTTTGATGTCATAACAATTGTTAAAAATATATTGTTAGGTGTTGGTTTTTGTTGTAGAGAAATAATAAGATTTTTCTATGATGGTGTTAACATGAATGTTTATGTTTTTGTGTCGTATTTTATAATATAAAATATTTGTATGTAATGCACTATATATTCTTAATATGAGATGAGTATATCCGACTATATGATTATAACATAGTATAACTTGTTATATCTGAATATATTTTACTGTATTTTAGCAGAACTTACTATATCCGAACATAATTTATTATATTAGAGTATAATTACTATATCTGAGCATATTTTGCTGTATATAAGCATAACTTACTACATATCAATATAGCTTACTATAATAAATTATAACCTACTACATCTGAGTATAACTTTCTATGTTTAATCATATCTAACTATATTTCCAGCATAACCTGTTATATCTAAGTATAATGTACTTTCAACATAATTTACTATAACTAAGTATAAGTTATTATATCAAGACATAATTTGGTATTTGACATATCTAACTACATATGAGCATAACTTGTTATATCTGTGCATAATTTACTATATCTAAGTATAACTTGTTATAAGTAGGCAAAATTTGGAAAATTCTAAATGAGCACGCCACTTGACTTAGTATATCTAAGTATAGATAACATATATTAGTATAATTTACTATATACGATCATAACATATTATATCTGAAAAGTAACTTACTATATCTGATAATAACTTACTATATTTGAGAATAACTTACTATGTCAGAAAATAATTGAATACATCTAACTATATCTGAGCTATAATTACAAGATTAATTAAAAATTATTGAAAATTCTGGAATCATGATAAGTATAATTTTCATGCATTTTAATGTTAATTTTTATCTATATTTTTTAACAGATAAACATATTTTTTAGATATTTAATTATGATTTTCAAGAAAATAACTTTTTAATAAAAAGTAAAGAAAAGATCCAAAAGAAGATTCTTATACGTCCAAAGTCAAGAGCCGAAGATTTTATTTTATAAAATATAAAAATCAAGTTAAATATCATAAAAAATCAATTAAGAACAAAATATTAAAAATGAACATCAAGCAGCAGAATATAAATTAAGTCAAATGTATTGCACAAATGTAGTTGTTATGTTGGAGATCTTCCAAATTAAGTAAAAGATTTTATCAAATCTACCTCTTATAAAAACTATTTTTATAAATCTAGTTATTAGAGACAAATCATACCATATATTATATTTAAAATCTAATTGTTTTGAAAAAGATCTTGATAAATCAAGTTATTATAATAAATCAGATCAAATATTAATTTTGATTTTTTTCTACTTATTTTTTAATAAATATAACCATATCTTTTACCTATAAATAAAGGAGAAATTCTCATCGGTAAGATACTAAATTTTGTACTATAATTTGCATAAATTCTTTATATTGTTTGGTTGATTATTACTATTTTTCATTAAATTTTGTAAGTTTTTTTTAATAAAAAGTGTTCTCTTTCTTTAATTATTATATTATTTTTTATATTTTTCTCTTTATGTAATTATTTTATTTCTTTCGTTAATAATTAAGTCATTTATATCTGGGTGTAGATATAGTTAAGAGTTTAGTATATTTAAATAAACATTCTCTATTATTTTTCCTATTTAAATCTTAATGACAAAAGTCATGTGAATATTTAATTTATATATACACAATATAATTTAATAAATTATGTATATTATCCATAAAAGTCTTCAATTAAGAGTTGAGATTTACAATTATATTACTATATATTTATTTATCATAAATTTATATTTATTAACTTAGATTGTTAAGTCATTGTGCATGTTGTATGATTTATTCTTCCTAATTCTTAATTAATTAATATAAATTATAATTTAAAGATATTTATTTAGTTAACATATTATTGTTCTTATTTATTATTCTTCCTTATTTAGTTAATCAACAAACATTCTTATCATCTATTTTCAATTAATCTAAATCAAATTAAAAAATTGATTAAACTATCTTCCTATGTATTGACGTGCATAGTACAATAATTTAACACGGTAAGGTAAATTTATAGTAACTATAGTTACATATCATAATATCTCCTTCATATATATTATATATTAGTAATATTTTCAGCCACAATCTGTCTAGTTATCATATATGGGACTAAAGTCTCAACAATCATCAAACTTAATATTAAAAAATGAGAATACCACTCATAGCATCACTATAATCTAAAATATTAATATTAAAATAATAGATAATCTATCAATACTATATCTCTTATTACAATTATAAGATTAAGTTTCATACTTAACTATATGTACAACAATACTCATTAAGAAAATTATATACAAATAAAATATGATTATTAAGCGTGCATATATAATCCATAATGTTTAGCATGTATATACAATGCATGATATAATATTTAATGAATAACAATATTTTTTTCTAATGATTTCATCCTCTCATCAAAATTCTTCTTATTTTTGTTTAGTATGCATATAAAATATATGATATTTAACATTCTTCCTGACTTTAACTATTTTGGTTGATATGTTAAATATTCGCCAGATTATAATCATGATAAATATAATAATAAATATAGTCAGTTATACTCAGATATATTAAATAGTATATGCTAATATTCATCTTCTATAAATTAATTTAAAAATTATCCTCTATATTAGTGCCAAGAGTAGTTAATGCATTTTGTTGGATTTGAATTTTTATTGCAAAACCCAACAATACAAAGAGTAATTTGGATCCAAAATCATTTTATATCACTAGACATTTCATATATCACTTTAAAAAATTCTATATTACTAGTCTCCCAAAATAATGCATCAACACCTAAAACATCTCTCCAATTTATACACCAAATCGTATTTTTTTCATGGAGATTTTAGTTAATCCATCAATTATCACGTAATATTATATAAAAAGTTGTATAGTTATATAATTATATATATAAATAGGGAATCCTTATATTTTTGCATGTAGCAATTCAAAATTACAATGAACTAATTATGTAGAGAGAATTTCATCTGAGCAGTTACAAAAATAATCAACTAAAAATCAATCCTCATTCACTAGGCATAAAGTTAAGCATCCATAATGTGAAAATGTTATTCAGACATGGAGCATCAGCTATAGCACATACACGTTGAATCCACAAGAAGAAAAATTAGTTTTCATATTTAAAATTGTTTAAAGAATTTAGGAGAAAAGTGAGATGGTTGTTAAAATGATTAAAATAACTATTAAAAATACAAAATCACTTATCAAATTCACTAGATATAATAAATCAATATGATCCATTATTCTTACCATGTACAATAAGTAGCACAATAAAAAGTAGATTATTATTTTAAATTAATCAATCATAATTCCTAAGAATGAAATATCAAATAATTCAACTAAATATAAATCATCAAAGAAATTTTAACAAATTAAATAAAACACATCGATAAATCAAATAACAGATAAATGAAACATCAATTCCAAATTTGACTTAACAAGAATAAGTTATCAAATTATCTCAATTTCTTAATATTAAGAATAAACTATCAAAGATTTAGATTTTCGAACCAATAATTTAATCTCAATTCCTTCCTTTTTTAGAAGTATTAAGGTAATAAATTAGAATAAACGCAAAACTACGATTGTCTATAAAAGACCAAAAAAAAAAAAAAAAAAAAGAATACCAAAATATAATAAAATTTTATTATCTTGACATTTTACTTTTATCATATTCCACAATATAATATGGTATGATCTGCCTAGAGTAGTTAGCTTTAAAAGTTATTTTCCATAGTTTTTTTAATATAGAATTATCTCCAATCTCTTATATTGCATTCTAAAATATCACGTAGTTTATAGGGGGTCTAATTGTGAATAAAATTCAATAGGAGTTATAAGTGGTACAACCCCATAGTATATGGTAGTTATTATAGTTAACCTTACTAATAAATATGAAATGATATACATAGATATCGAAATTTTGTGCATGATGCTATAAGAACCTTCATTGTGTTATAACTCATATGACTAATATAGCAAGTGATTTTTGTAAACTAACTGTTATTGAGCATACTATATCTAATATATTTGAGGATATTTTAATATATCTATTTTTATGTGAGCATAACTTACTATATTTGAGTGTAATTTATTAAATTTTAGCATATCAAATTTTATCTATATTTGAGAATAACTTATTATATATGAGCATAACTTACTAAATATGATTTTATATTTATATTTGAACATTATTTACTTATATTTGAGTATATTTGAGCACAACTTATTATATTTAAGCATAATTATTATATCTAAACATAACTTATTATATCTAAGAATAAATATTTATATTTGAGTATATCTAACTATATCTTGATATGACTTATCTATATTTTAGAATAACTTATTATATTTTAGTATATATGACCATATCTGAGCCTAAGTTACAATATATGTGGGTATATTGTAATATTTTGAGATTACTTATTATATCTAA
Organism: Dracaena cambodiana; assembly: GCA_036321105.1. Taxonomy (NCBI): domain Eukaryota; kingdom Viridiplantae; phylum Streptophyta; class Magnoliopsida; order Asparagales; family Asparagaceae; genus Dracaena; species Dracaena cambodiana. The sequence continues at coordinate 5,482,384 of JAYEPQ010000013.1, forward strand.
GTATGGCTTACAATAATTGAGCATAATTTATATTTTTGAACATATCTTACTATATATGTTAGTATATTACTCTATGTGAGGTTACTTATTATATCTGAGTATAACTTAATATATCAGAGCATATCTTATTTGTAATACTTCACTATCAAGAATACTTGAGAGATGAGTCATTTGACAATGTATTTGCGGAAACACGCTAAGATTTAGCATAATATTAATCATTTGCCATGATTAATAAAATAAATAACTTTTTTTCAAGAAACTAAACTGGATTACAATAGATAATGACATAAATAAACATAGAAAAACAACTAAGGATAAACGGTTAAGGTGAGTTCCTATCAAGTATTAATATTTGATCATAAATTTGAGTGTAATATATTGACAAACACATATTCAAGCTTAGACAAGTTTCATATCCGATTCATTTTTTACACTATTTATATAAAATATGAATAAATTATATTTCAATTTTTATTAGATAGAATTGTTTATGCATACTCATGACATAAAGTATATTTCAATTATGATAATAATTGCTTAAATAAAGTTGTTTCTTACTTCCAACGTTTCCCTCATTCTTAATTTATACTTAATATATTGTTTTAAATTATTATTTATGTATATTTATATCATTAAGTGTTATTTCACTGCATATAATGAGGTAATCTCATAGATTTTATTCAAAAAAAATATAGATTACAAATTGCCTAATCAATCATTGTAAATAGCAAATCAAAATCCTAATTCATAATGATACTTATTGTAATATTGTATTATATATTGTTTTGAAAATAATTCCAAAGAAAAGAGGTTATATAATTAAGGAATATGGTTGCATGAAAAATCTTTTACTTTCATACTCTTACTTGGTCGTATTTCATTATGATATGTAGTCGGAAAACTCCTGAATTAATTATTAGATTTCAGATAACATGTTAAAAAGAGACCTTTTTTTTTTTGTAAATATCATTTGACTATAATGAGATTGAACTATACTTTGAATTCAAACTGAACCTGGATCATACTTGATTAGAAATGAACTTAGACTTGTTATGTTATTGTTATCAATAAATAACATTCAGTTAGAGGAGATATTATTGATGTGAAATACTATAATTGACCGTTCTTGCCAAGTTGTACAACTAATTTTTGTGTATACTATGGTATATAGTGATTTCTAGATCATATTTAATATTACCATTTAATATTGCGTAGATTTGGATCAGCTCCGAACAATCATGGAGACCATTTTATTGGGTATATGTGGAAGAAAATCGAAACTTAGACATAATATTAGTCAAATTCTTCAATAATATATGACACCCTAGATTAGAAAAATTGATAAACTAAATCATAACTATAGTTAGAATAACTACTAAGTCCATGTTTTATAGTAGCGATTATATAAATCGTTGTCCTTTATATTATTTATTTTTGCTCATGTTAAAATCATTATCCATTTTATACTTGTATTATTTTGTTATCGGTCACATTATTGATTATATTGGGTGTGCATGTCTAGACTTAAAGAATCTAATACCTCTATCTCGAATAATCCCACATCGAATATAAGACAATAGTTAGTGTAGTTTACAATGATTTTTATAAATTTATAAAGTAACAATAGCTAGTCTTTTGGGAAGAATCTGTAATAATTATAAACTATTTTACTTATATGTATTGTACCGAAGACTTAGTATATTTCTACGTGAATATATTGCCGGTGTTCTGCTCTCCAGTTTTCAAGTGGGGACATCACAACTAATATCAGAGTCAGACACTAGTAGGAAGAGTGCGGAATTAAGTGTCATATAGAACTAAGTATTATCTGGAATAAAGTGTCACACAAAAGTGAGTACCTATTAAATCTGTAGGAGCCACCTCTAGAACCAATAGGGGACATATTTAGAATTCCATATTACTAGAGAAGAGTTATATATTATTTTGCCTCTCTGTTGAGAACGTCAACTCTTGAAATGGGCAAGTATATAATCCCGTAACTCGAATAGCCCCATATCGAATATGAGACAATGATTATTATAGTTATAATGATTTTAATGAATTCATAATTTGATTGTAGCTAGATATTTTGAAGGAAAAATATGTGATAATTATAAACTACTTTAGCTATTGGTATTGTATCATATTGGATATCAGATAATTATAATCTAGTCTCATATTGGATTTGAGACAAGAATTAGTGTAGTTTATAATAATTTCAATAAATTCATAATATTATTTTATCTAGTCTTTTCAAAAGAAAAATTTGTGATAATTATAAATTATTTTAACTATTCATATTGTACCAAAGTCTTAATGTATTCCTACGTAAATATATTGTCGGCATCTCACTACCTAGATTCTGGGTAGGAGAAATATCTATTTGAGGAATTAGACAATTATAGTCCCCTCATAAGGCCTTTAGAAGGTTATAGTATACCCAATTACTTTGGGAGAAGGGTTATATATGTCTGAGAAATCAAACGATTATAGTCTCCTCAAAAGGCCTTACAAGTTTATAATATAACCAATTGCTTTAGCTTTTCTAACTAAGCTGTTCGCCATAAAATCGTAAATGATTCTTTTTATTGGATTTTCTCAATAAAAGATCACAATTTCAATGGTTTTCCATTTAAAGAAAATGAGGAAAATATAATTTCCTTTTTTGTTTAAAACTAGGTTCTAAAGTAGTTATGGAGGACGATCTTGCTCTCTGTTGACACTCCGTATAAAATTTTAGTTGGCAAGAGTTTCGAGTTTTTGATAACACCAGAACTTGGATGGAAATGACTCTCTCTATAATATTGATCTCCAGATCTCTTTTTCCATCTAAGTTTCTGCTATTTATAGAGCTTTGGAGACTCTTGAGTTGATGTAACTGTTCAACTATTGGCCTCCATAATCTAAGTATTAATTTCTCGCTTTTTGATCTGGTGAATTGGTATTAAATCTCCAAAATTTGTAACCGACGTCTTTAATTCTCTAGATCATAACTGAAATGTGGATCTCAAAGTTTAGATTCACGTTTCTTCTGAATGACAATTGAAACGTGAATCTCAGAATTTAAATTCACATTTCAATCTGAATGGCAATTGGAACGCGAACCTCACACTTTAGATTCGTGTTTCAATCTGAATAACAATTGAAATACGAATCTCAAAATTTAGATTCATATTTCAATCTGACGGCATGTTTTCTGCTTGCATGATATACTTAGATATGATGATGAGACCCTTTTGGGTCTATTCTCATTATTAAGTCTATGAATATAGAGAAAGAGATTCGCACTTTAGTTTTATTCGTGAATCAAAAATCGTGTCTCAGCTTCTATGGAAAATAAAGCACAACTCTATGAAACCATGTCTTATTTTCTCTGTAGTTTATATATGCGGATCTCTCTTTATGAAAGATGATCCCAATAAAAGAAAATTCTGCTAACAAAATTTCCTCTAAAGTTTTCAAAACTCTATGGTTTTGGAGGTGTTTTGAAATACGTTGGATAGGGGTGAGCAAATTTTCAAAAAAATCTGAATAAACTTGAGAAACTGACCCAACCTGAACCGATCAGGTCGGTTATTTCGATTATGGGGTCGGGTCGATTTTTAAACTAAAGTTTTATTCAGCTTTCGGGTCGGGTTTTGGTGGCAAAATTGCCAACCGAAACTGACCGATAAACCCAAACTTTCACCCCCATCCGACCCGTTAACCCATTGACCCAATACCCAAATCTTAAGTAATTCTCCTGAATCTAGGGCTCGTTAGTTCTTCGCCTCTGTCTTCGCCTTTCGCCCGATCGCCTCTCACCCGATCCTCGCCCGTCGCCTCCAAATCATCTGCCTCCGCCTCAGTCTCCTCTGCCTCCTCCTCTGCTCGATCGCCTCTCGTTTGTTCTTTGCCCGATCCTCACCTCTCGCCCGATCCTCGCCTCCAAATTTTCTGCCTCCACCTCTTCCTCCGCTAACCCTCTCCGGCCTCCTCCATATTTTGTTTATGAGATCGGTACGAAGTTCTCTCTCTATTTTTTTTTCTATTTTTGTTTATTTTTATATGTAATTAGTTTGTCGATAAATTTAGTTTTTATAAATCGAGAGTTTGATCGGTTTAGTTGCTATGATTTCTATTTTTGGATAGATTTTTGATCTCCGGCGAGTGATGAATGATTGTATATTGACATTATGATTTTTTTCCTTTTGGCAAGTTGGAAATTTTTAGGAAATTAGGTTTAATTTCATAGTTAGGGCTTTAAGATCTTTGTGTTTGTTGCTTGCATTAATCAATTTTTGATGAATTTAAGTAGTCGGATTTTAAGTCATTGCTGCTATATAGACTGTAGTAAATTCTAGTCCGCTGCTAGTACTCTTGATCCATGTAATTGACAAAGTAAAGCCAGTATATAATAACATTATATCAAGATATTAAGAAGGTTGAAAGTTGTAAGCCAAAGCCACTAAAATCTCTTCTAGGCTTCATTCTTCACTACATTGTATTTTTTGGCTTCATTCCATTAAAAAGACATCCCACCTATTAAATTTTCTTTGGAATTCTAAAGTCTTTTCTAGGCTTCATTCTTCACTGTACCTATCATCTATCATCTTTATAATGTTGTCTTTTTAATGTATTATCAATTGTTATCTAGATGAACTTCCTTTATTATTTTTTTAGATGGTTAAAAGTTGTGCTGGTGAGACAACCCCAAATAAAAGAGTTAATATCAATGAAGATGCTACAAATCCAACCACCGACGATGCACCAACAGGTCCACTGATGAATATCATATATTGTATTTTTCCTCTCATACTTTATCTATTTTTGTTTATAAATAAATGCTACTTGGGTATTTTTAGTGTTTTTTTCAGGTAATTCGATTTGTACAAGGAGATGACAAGAAATCAATGTTGGAGTAGGAAATCAGAGTCCGAAAAGTTTCTAAAGTGAGCAAAACTACGAGACTATGATGTTGCAGAGACTCAAAGTCAAATACAGTCAAGGAAATATAATGTACAAGACACGAGACGCGCGTGGAAGAAACTTATAAATTCATCGACTCATCAATAACCTAACAGCGAGATTCCTCCACAAGGTGTTGAAGTTCAATTCCATAGTTCACATACAAGAGATCTCCTCTGCAAATGTCAACTATGATCTGTTTAAAGTCCTTAGTGGATTATCTGAAGATACTTCTACAAGAATCCTAATGAAGATGCACAAGTTGGATTCGATATGCTACAAGCCCTTAGATGATCATCTCTGTCACTTTGGAAAGCAACAGAGATTGTCATCTAACAGAAATGATCCTCAAGAAAACTTAATGAGCTGCCGCAGAGTTCTTGTAACTCCTTCAAAAGTTTATCTTTTGGAGCCAGAGCTTGAAACCTGCAACTATGTTGTAAAGCATATGCTTCTGACTTCCTTAGAGTTACTTTTGCTGACGAAGATTGGTAAAGCCACATGCACTCCTCTTCAAGAAGGATCTGGTCCAAGTACTTCACTGCAAAAGAAGAATCAAGAGTTAGAGAAAACTCGAAAAATCTTCTAAGTATGAAAACACGGAGCTAAGGATAAACTCCGCACGCAATTAAGGAAATAGCCTCGCGATTGAAACGCGACTGCTAATCAAAATAGCCTCCCGATTTAAACGCGACTGCTAGTTAAAATAGCCCCGTGTTTTAAAAATGCGAGGATGACGCGATAACTTCGCGTAGAGAAAGATCAGAGTTCCTCTTTGACTTCTCCTTCTCCTTCAAGCCTTACGGCCGGAGAACGGCGGTCTCGCCGGTTCAAAGTTGGCTGGTCGGTTAAAACCAAGCCAAAACACTCCAAAATTGATTTATGGAGTCTAAAAAGTTCAGAATTTATACCTTCAATTGGTAAAGCATGGATTGGCTCGCCATTGTGGCCACTGCCTCGGCTGCTGCTGTCACTGTTAACGCCGGCCACCGATGGTGAGGAGGCGCGCGACGCCGTACTCTTCTTAGATGACATCCTAATGGTGGAAGGTCTATAGAAAATCGAAGGAAGATCGGTTGAAGATCATTCCTTCAAAATGATTTGCCTGAGTCGCTTGAAGCCCTAAGCTCTCGAATTCTTCGGATGAAATGAAAAAGAAGATGAGTCAAAGCCTCTATTTAAACAAGATTTCCGTCGTTTGGTATTCGGCGCAGAAATTCAGAGTAATCAATGAAGCAATTACTCATTTCCCTGAAAAAGTGAAGCTGATTAGCTCTGCGTAAGCGAGCATAATGAGAGATAGACTTGGTATTCTAAATCCGCGTTTCAGTTTAAAAGATCCAAAGTATTTCAAAATCTGCTAAGTTCTAAGCCATTTTGAAAACTTTGGAGGGGGTTCTGTTGGCAGTGAAAATTTCTAAGGATTTTCCACAACAGAACGCGGAGCTAATTCAGTAGCCCCGCGTTTGGCTATATTAGCCTTGCGTTAGAATAAAATGCGGAGATGTTTAATAGCTCCGCGTTGATTCCGCAGTCTGACTAGTTTTAGCCTCGCGATGAGTAAAACGCGAAGCTATCAATAGCTCGCGTTAGCTTCGTATGCTGGTTATTTAGTCCCGCATTTTGATGCGATTAAAGCTCCGCGTGAGCAGATAACCAGAATCTCAAATTGATTGAGATTATGATTTGGACTTATCCAAATACCTAAATCAAATCCAATCAGAACTCTAAATCAAGAGATTTAAATCAATATTAAAGATTTGATTGGAATCCTTGATGAGAGGGAATTCTATTTAGATAGAAACTCTCAAATTAACCTGGGGATATAAATACCTTCCTGGTGAAACCCTAGGGGAAATTGAGATCTTTTCCTCTTGGAGAATTCAAGTTATGCACAGAGCTTTGAGTTCGTGAAAGACCAGAGAAGATCTTCTACAGTCGGCCGATATCTTCAAGAGAGAAGAGTTCAACGTTCGATCGTCCAAAGGAACTACTATAGATCCCATCGCCACTGACCCCACGTTTACATTGTAAAAGAGAGCGATTAAAACTATAAAATCCTCTCGTTTGTTCTTCTTTTTATCTTGTTCGCTTCTATTGTAATTTAAGTTAATTCAATGGGAGGAAGCAAAGAATTTCTGCTACGAACACTGGCAGTTGAGATTTTACCTGTTACTGTGTCTTCTTCAGAAAGACCAGTTCAATTGGTACAGGAGAAATCTGCTGCCCCTACTCCTCCAGTAGTTCAGGTTATTAGTAATGATGATGATGATGATATTGATAGCGATGTCATTCGCTCCTCTACTCCTCCATCAGACTATGATAAATATACATTTCTAACGGCAGAAGAGATGTTTGAGGTGTACGGCCCTGAAGAGTCCAGTTCCCAACCTCAAGGTCTATTATGAACTTTACTCATTTACATCTTTTTTATTTCTTTTATCATCATTTAATCATTTCTCTCTTTTCTTTAAAAATATTTCCCTCTACTCCAACTTCAGAGTATGTACCTGAAGGTAAAACTTTATTTGTTGATACTGAAATTCAACTAGAATTTGCACCAGAAGCTGTTATGGCTACTGGCTCTGTTAAAGCCATTGATGTCACTAAGGTTGAAACTGTTGATCTTACTACACCTGTTGAGAATACTGAGGCTACTGCCTCTGCTGAAGTTGGAGCTGTTGAAGCTGCTGCTCCTGCTGAAGTCATAACTACTGAACCTGTTGCACTCATTGAAGCTATTGTTTCTTCACCTCGGAGTCCAGTACCATCCACATCTACTCCTGTTGTTACTTCCATTGCAATTACTTCTTCAACAACAAGTTGTGTAGAAGTGGATGCTCTTGAAGTGGATTTGCTCCAACATACTATTAAAGTTTTTCTTGACTTTCTGGACCGCTGTATTGATAAAATTCTAAAAAGGAATTCTTTCTCCTCAATTGCCAATGTTCTAATATTTATGCAACCGGCATGTAAGTATTGGTGGAGAAGAAAATGCAGCTCCGTATAAACTAACGGTAACTCAACTTCAGGCTCATGCATAATATTTATTGAAGATCCGCAATGCAGATAAGTTAGAAATGGTTATACCATTTTCCAAAAACTGATGGAGGAACAATGCAAGCTCCAGAAGGAAATTAAAGAAAAATCTGATGCTTGTCAAGTCTGTGTTGACAAAAATCAATTAACCAGCCAGTCTTTATCTGCTCAGATAGAAAATGCTACTACAACTGTCAAAGGCCATGATGCAGCCATTATCAGAACTCAGAAAACTATTGTCAAGGCTCAAGCTTTTCTTGAATAACTCTCTAAAGAGCGTGAGGAGACAATGAATAATCTTACTACTTTATCAAGACAACATGATAGCATAATCAAAACTCTTTTGGCTAATCAAGCAGAATTGGAAGCTTTGAAATCTGCTTCAGGAGGCAACATAACTATCAGTGAGGAGGAACTGCACAGGTAAGCAAGCTTATGAGGCCATTCAGTTGGAGATCAGTGATGCAGAAGAAAAGATCAAGGCTCTCTTGAACCATTAAATTGTAAAAATTTTAATATTGCCCAAGGAGCTCTTGTATCTTGTCATTTTGACAATGCAAACTGAAGTTAGTTTCATGGATGTAATATTTTCTTCTGATTTTGTCCAAAGAACAATTTCTATTTATCATCTCATTGAAACTTTGAGCTTAATTAACCTTCACCTATCTCTGAACTTAATTTTGACAAATTTATGTATCAGACTTGATTTTGTGCTAAAAAATATGACACTACATTTGGATTTGCAAGTTTGTATAAGAAACGCGACCCTGCATTTAGATTCATGCGTCTATAGCTTTTGAGTTTAAATCTGCGAGTTTTTGATCCAAGTCTATGAGTTTGTATATGAATAAGATTCTGAACTCTAATTTACGATAAGTGCAACTCTGCATTAAGATCCGCTGGTTTACATATAAGTGTAATCCTGCGTTAAAATCTGCGGGTTTACATATAAGTGTAACCCTGCGGGTTTGCATATAAGTGTAACTATGCGTTAAAATATGCGGGTTTACATATAAGTGTAATCCTGCGGGTTTACATATAAGTGTAACCCTGCGTTAAAATATGTGGGTTTATATATAATTGTAACCCTGTGTTAAAATTCGTGGGTTTACATATATAGAATGACTTTCCATCAACTTGATTGACTTTTTGGTGCAAAGATCTAAACACTGCATGCATCCATTAATGATAGAATTTTAATCAAAGATCTTAGCCGAAGATCTCATTTCTTTTGGTGTAGATACCTAAGCATCTCATGCAATAATAATAAATCTTATTGAGATTCGAGTCAAATATCTCAACCGAAAATTTCGCCTATAAAATCTCTTGGCCGAAGATTTTGATCATGAAATTCTCTATATAAAGCGCTCAGCCTTTCTTCCAAAAAGCCGTCCTGACTTGAGAATTCTTCTGAACTCTCTACTTCTCTAAAGTTCTTCTCCAAAGCCAATTCTATCATGGAGTTCTATTCTTCTTCCTTTTCCTTGATTGAGGTAGTGGACTAGAGTTGGCATGTTACAAGAGCTCCAAATAATGTTGGCTTATTTGTGCCTGGTTTTTTACCAGGTTTGTTAAAGAAGGAATATCTCATTGAAAAGATCCTTATGACCGTAATCATTTTCCTTAACTACGGTAAGTTTGCTTGCTATGAATATAAATCAAGTATTTTCTTTTATATTTCTTAACATGATGCTGGATATGTTGCAAGATATAATCGTAGTCATTTTCATTAACAATGATTCACACCCGTCTAGTTCTCAAATTTTTCTAATATTTTTGAGAACCAGAAGATCTCATGTACTTTTCATGAGAGAAAAGATTTTGGGTGTGTGGCATTGTTAATTTCCTGCCTAGCATCCTTAAAGTAAGGATGGTAAATGGTTATCAACAACCCCCAATTTCAACTGTTCAACAAGTTGTATACTTGAGAACATGCATTTGGTACACCCAGCTTTGAACTAATCAAGTTACTAGCAACATTGATCATGGCTGAGCGAGCAAACTTGAAAGTTCTTTAACTATCGGTAGGAGGAGGTTACAGAAGCAAACTTTTTGTTTTTACTTATGAAGCCATCCTATTAGGGATAATAGATGTTGATGAAAATTTTTAATGTTCTCTTGACTCAATGATTTGTACCCATTTCTATTCATTGTATGATATCAAGGAACTCTTTGTAATATTGATTTGGTAGAATAATTTATTTTTAATTTCAAGAACTTTATTATCATTCATTCAGAGGTAGCTGTTAATTTGATGAATGATTTTGATATTAATCATCAGAGATAACTGTTAACTTGATGAACATTTTAATTTTAATCATCAGAGGTAACTGTTAACTTGATGATTATTTTGATATTGATCATCAGAGTTAACTGTTAACTTGATGATTATTGACTCTCCAGAATATTGTTCAGAGGTAATTATTAACTTGGACAATATAAAGTCATTATTCAAACGCCCAAAATGGATTGTGCCATAAATGAAAAGTTTTTTGAATCAGGATAGAAGTAACTATTAACTTTCCTGAACAAGTTAAAATTAACGTTGTTCAGTGACTTATAGTATAACAGTTTTTGAATTACTAGAGATAATTTTTAACTTAGCAAATTTGGAGGTAAGGAAATTTTGAATTGGTAGAGTAATTTTTGACTTAGCAAATTTGGAGGTAAGGAAATTTTGTTTGCTAGATGTAATTTTTTTAACTTAGCAAATTTGGAGGAAAAGAAATTTTATTTGCTTGAGGTAATTTTTAACTTAGCAAATTTGGAGGTAAAGAAATTTTGTTTGCTAGCGGTAATTTTTAACTTCGCAAATTTGAAGGATAAAAGTTTTGTTTGTCAGAGATAATTTTTAATTTAACAAATTTGAAAGAAAAGAAGTTTTATTTGCCAGAGGTAATTTTTAACTTAGCAAATTTGGAGGAATTTTTTTTTTATTTGCTAGAGGTAATTTTTAACTTAGCAAATTTGGAGGAAAAGAAGCAGAGCGCGACTTTACGAAAATTTGCGCTTTTATAATTCAAGACTGCAATTTTAAACTTCTTTTAGTATTAAAACACGACCTTATGACATTTGCGTTTTAGAATCCTTTGATTCCAGATTCTCGAATCTCAAATCTATCCAAGATAGGAACTTACCATGATAAGTTTATTAGATTTTTAGCAAATCTCTAGCTATAAACGGATTTGATTAGTCTTTACCAAATGCCGTTTGTGTTGGACTAGTCATGCTATTCTCCTCAGCATGATGAGTTGTCAAGAGATTTATTTGGATTTTAAATGTTGAACTTTTCTCTTCTCTAAACCTTAATGGATTAGAGTTATTCATGCTTTTTACCCCCAGCACAGTAGGGTGGTCGAGGATGTCATTTAAACTTTAAATACCAAACTTTCCTCTTTCCTTGGTCAGAGAGGCATAGATTTCATTCGATATTTCATGCTAACACTCGTTGAGAATGGGCTTTTTCTTGTAGATGAGTTCTATTTGATTGGTGGACAAATTGATTCTGTTTTGGAGATAATAGTGTCAACAATCTGACACATTCATTAATATCTTTATGGTCTTCGAATATCCGGCATTCGAATAGATCAATAATCAAGTTGTAATGTTGAATTTTCCTATTGTTAGAGGAAAAATTCAAGTATGTATATCAAATGATTTGATACTTCTATATTCTCATCTTCACGGTATCAGTCGGAGATGTAATTGAGGATTATACAGGAAGATATGTATCTTAAACCAATCAACTTTTAACTTCGTTGCTTCTTACTAATCAGTTAGGAATAATATTTTTTCAGAAATTTTTTATTAATTGGCATCATTATTTTGTCGTCATTTTGTTTTGTTAACTGATAAGCGCCATTAGAATAGACTACATCAATGACAATTGGTCCTTCCCATTTTTGCTGGAACTTTCCTTTGTATTTTTGATTAATTATGATTGGTCTTCTTACTGAAAAGACTAAATCACCTTTCTTGAACGTTCCCTGCTTAACCATTTTATTAAAGGTCTTGAAAATCTGCGCTTGATAGAGTTCAATGCTTTGTTGGGCTTCAAAACATTTATTATCCAGAGCTTCCAATTCTAAAAGTTTTTGTCGATGTCTTTCTTTTTTTAGTTGCGAATGTGATTCGTAATGATGAAATTTGGATTTCCACAGGTAACACTGCTTCAAACCCATATACCAAAGAAAATGATGTAGCATTAGTAGGAGTCCTGACAGTAGTTTGATATGCCTAGAGACATTCTCCAAGCTTTTCATCTCAGTCTCGTTGATCGGATGAAATGAACTTCTTAAGAAGCTTCACAATGGTTTTATTAAAAGCTTCTGCTAAACCATTGGCTGCAGGATAGTATGGAGATGAAGCCACACTTTTAATCCTATATTTATTATAAAACCTAGAGAATGACTGACTCACAAACTGAAGTCTATTGTTATGAATAATTCTCCTAGACACTCCAAAGTGGTATATAACATGATATTTGATGAACTTAATAACATTTGACAGTTAATGAAACAATTTCAGTCCATTTTGAGAAGAAATTTGTTATAACTAATATGAATCAATATTCCCTTGTTGATGGTGGGAAAACTGATCCAATAATATCCATTCCCAATTGTTCGAATGACTATGATGTATCCATTGGGTGAAGATATTCTTGAGCTTGATGTATGAAGTCTGCATGTATTTGGAAGACTCTACATGTTTTAGCATAATTAACTATATCTGTCATCATCTTGGGCCAGTATTAACACATTCTTCGAAGTCTATCCCATAGTTTTGGTCTTGGTTGATGTGCTCTGTAGATGCCGCTATGAGCTTCTTCAAGTGTTTTTTGAGCTTTTTTGTTAGAAAGACAACGAAGTAAAATCCCATTATAAGATTTTCAATATAATGTCTGAAGCTCGGTATTATAATAGAATTGAGCAACTTTTCTTTGAATTGCTGCTGCTTCTTTAGGATCTTTTGGCAATATTCCAAAAAGAATATAATCTATGTAAGGAAATCGCCAATCTCTTGGTTTAAGATTAGACTCAAGAGTATATACTTCATCTTCTTGTTTCTTTTCTAAATTTAATTATGCTTCAAGCTCATTTTTCGAACAAAACAATTCCTTACTTCCTACTGTTATTCCCTTACTAGTGTTTTTAGGTAATGCTAAAGTAGCAGTTAAGGAAGCTAACAAATCTGCATAATTATTCTGATAGCGCGTTACATGACTGATAAAGAAACCATTAAAACTATCAGCCATTTTTATGACTGCTTGGTAATATGGTAAAAGGTCCTCATTTTTAACTTCATATTCCCCTTTAACTTGATTTATGACAAGTTGGGACTCTCCATTTGCTTTTAAATACTCCACCCCCAGCTGTTTGGCTATTTAAAATCAATTATTAGGACATTGTATTAGCAACATTATTAGAACATGAGTTTACCAATGAGTATGCTCGAGGAATGATGCAGTTGATGCAGTTGTAAGGATAAATAAAAACGAATCCTACCCCTGCTACCATCTTTCCTTTGAGTCATATTCTAGAAGCACAATTGAAGAAAAGTTGCCACACATCTTCTATAACAGTATTTACTTCAGCAGTTTCTTGTGGAACATTTTGCTTTGAAATTGTATTTCCTTCGATTATTTCGCCAGAGATATCTTCATATAATTTTGAAGATGCTAGAATCAGGTGTTCAACCAGAAAATCAGGTATAGCTTGTCCTTGAATTGATTTTTGTGGGATAAAATGTATATCATATTGTGATAGCAAAATAGCCCAATTGGATAGTCTTGAATTTAATGACCCTGGCTTAGTCATTAGTATTCTTAAGGGATTAATTCTCAATATAACATGAATTGTTTTCCCAACTAAATAGTATCACATTTTCTGTATTGCGAACACCAAAACTAAGTATTCTTTTTTCACTGGGTATATCGATGTTTAGCTCCAATCATCATTCTGCTGAGATAATAAATGGCTTGTTCATATTCCAATTCATTCTTTTGCGCCAATAAAACTCCCAAGGAATGATCCATAGCTCTCACATATTACAGGAAATGTATTTCTGAGACTGAAACTGCGAGAACAGATGGTTTGGTGATATACTATTTGATTTCTTCAAAATCTTTCTGACATGCATCATCCCAAATGAATGATACCCCTTTATTCATCAATCTTGTAAAAAGTTGACACTTTTCAGATAAATTTGATATGAATCTGCGAATGTATGCCAACCTACCTTGTAGTCCTATCAATTTTTTGAGATTCTTAGGAGGTGACATATTTTGGATTGCTTTAGTTTTGTCTGAATCAAGATGAATTCCTCGGAAAGTGACTACAAAGCCAAGAAATTTTTCAGTGAAAAATTGCCAGAAAAGATTTAGTATGGTTCATTTTAAGCTGGTGTTTTTGCATAAGGTCAAAAATTATTCTCAGATCATGAAGATGATCATCCTTATTTTTACTTTTAATTGCCAGATCATCTACATAGCATTCTATTGTCTTTCATAGTTGTTCTTGGAATATCATGTTCATAGCACATTGATACGTGGCGCCAGCGTTCTTTAAACTAAATGGCATGACTGTATAACAGTATATTCCAAGTGGCGTTCTGAAAAATGTATGCTTTTCATCATCAGGGTACATCTTGATTTGATTGTATCATGAGAATCCATCTATAAATGACATCTTTCTATAGCCGCAAGTGTTGTCTATCATGATATCTATAATAGGTAAAGGAAATTCATCCTTCAGGCATGCTTTATTTAAATCTCTGAAATCAATGCAGACCCTGATTTTTCCGTTCTTTTTAGTTATAGGGACTATATTCGCGACCCAGTATGCATGTTGTTCTTTGCGAATGAAAGCAGACTCAATTAACTTTTTAATTTCAGCTTCGATCGCCTCCATAATTTCATGACGGAATCTTCGTTGTTGCTGCTTTACTAGCTTTACATCTGGTCGAATATTTATTTTATGAACCACGACTTTTGGGTCAAGTCCTGGCATATCTTTATAATTCCAAGCGAAAAATATCAATATATTCTTTAATGAGAGATAACATTTTTTCTTTTTCCTCTGAAGATAAATTTTCACTTATAAATATGGGTTTAGGATTAACTTCGTCACCCATATTTATTTGGATCAGTTTATTTCAGCCGGAGGTTTTCGTTGTTCAAACTGAATTTTCCACTTCATATTGAGCTGTTTCGCCAAAGAATCATCCTTGATTAGTGATATTTCGTTAGTCTCTTCTTTTTCTTGGTCTGCGGAAACTATATTAACAGAAACCTCGCGAAAAATGGCACCAATGCTTACATTTGAATCCCAACATGATGATTTTGATGAATGAGTTTGTTGCCTTTCTTCAGATTCCATATCCAAAAAATCTTTAGAAGTGATAACATATCCCAATCCCTATCAGTTTTATCGTAATAATCTGACATCTTCCCTTTTGGAATAAAAGGTTGAAGGATTGCTTTTCTCTCTTTTCCAAAATTTAACCACCCCCCCTGCTTTTGGCTAGGTTATACGCCAATTTTCTCATTAACTTATGAAATTTTTTATCATAATGGAAGAACTCGAGATTTTCCTATTCTTCATCAGAAACTAAATATTTTCCTTTATTCTTATTATTTGCTTTTCTAAATATTATAGGTTTTTTATCTTTATTTGTAGGAGGAACTTCAAAAACAACTACAACTTTATTTGCATCTCCATCATCATCACTTTGTATGTAAAAGGATGATCGAATGGTGATTGAAATGAAGCTAAAGAATATATTTTATTTAGGTGATCACTGACCACATCAGTACTAGTACTTGAGAATTCAGAATCAATATAAGAAGAATAAGCAAACTCTATATCTTCATTGATTATCCACTCGCTATCAAAATTGATGGTGTCATTTACATCAAGACCTTTAAGGCTTATTACAATGGGCTCTCTATCCCAATTTATATCATCAGATTTGAATTTTTAAATCCTGATTTAGTGTCAGCTTTGTTGCTGTTATCATATGCCTCTGGAGCAGATTGTTCAGTTATTTCAAATGTGTCATGATATAGAAACACATCTGTAAAATAGTTTTCAACTCCTTTAAAAGGTTTTTTCTCTGCAATCAAGGTTTTTACATTTCCATTTTTATCCACATACTTCATGCATTGATGAAGTATAGACGGAACAATAAGATTGATATGAATCCATGGCTTTCTAAGAAGAAGATTATAAGACGTGTTAGCAAAAAATTATAATCCATGTGACTTTCATTTTTAGATCACCGATCTGACATTTTAACTTTATTTTGCTAGGTGGCCTACTACCATTAGCATTGCATCCAAAAATGGTAATATTTATTGTTACTAGTCTATTCATAGGGACCCCAAGATATCGTAATACCCGTCTCGACATTATACTTAGAGTAGATCCAAGATCAAGTTGGATTCGGTCAATCTCTGATGACCCTGTGTATCCCTTGTAATATAAAGAACGATGATGCTTATTATTCTTGACTTGCATATCTTCTAGAGAGAAGGTTATGCAAGAAATTTTTTTGGAAGCCTGATGACATACTGCACAGACTTCTTCCTCTTCGACTATTTCTGACATTTGTGCCAGAAATACTTTAGAATCTTACAGAACTTCTCTTAAAGTTTTTCTAGTTTGTTTAGAGAGCTTCAGGAGCTCATACAAAGTAATTCTTGCTAGAATATTAGCCAATTGCGCCAATACGTCAAATTGAAATGGCATTTTAGAACTTTCTGCAAATTCTTTATTTCTATTTTTAAGAACTTTGTCAAATTTAAACCCTTTTTACTTGTTCTTCTCTGGAAGTGGCTGAGGTTCTACTACTTGATCATAATTTTTCAAGTAATCTTTCCCTGAACGAGTCCCAGAAGGTTTTGGCTAATCTGCATTAACTGTCAAAGAATCTTTAATTTCTTCTTCTGAATCCGAGAGAGGAGGAACTTCTGTATCATCTTCGAAAATTGCAGTAACAGTATTAGAAGTAAAAACTTTTTCTTTTGGTTTCTTCTTAAATGAACTTAAAGTCCATTACTCATCTTTAAGGAGATCTGGATATACCCACATTATTTCTCTTTTAAAAGTTTCAAAATGACATAACCCTTTCTTTTCTTGTTGATAATGATCATAATTCACAATCCTTATCGTACATTTAGGAATGGATTGAATTCCATCTTGAACAGTTGATTCTATCCAATTGGGAGCTTTTCCAAATCTAAAACTCACCATGTTTGCGATTATTTTCTTCTGATCTTCCTGCAACTTGATAACTTTGGCATCCAACAGAGCTTGAATCTTATCTTTGAGAATATAACAATTTTTGGTAGGATGATTAATAATCCTATGATACACGCAGTAATTAGGATCATTAACATTTCCTGCTTCTTCGGGTCATTTTTGTTCTGGCAGTTTGAGCATATTCTTTGTCATGAGCAAATTAAAGATAGAGCAAATTAAAGATAGTAATGGTATTCTCATCGTTGAAAGAATATTATTTCTGAGGAATCCGCGATTGAGGAGGAGCCTTTGGAGAAGATTTCGCAGGATTCAGAGTATCAGTCGCCATTGTTTCTTTCCACTTAGGTCGAGAAGACTGATGTTGTTTAGAATTATTTTATCTTTTTTCTCTCCTTCAGCTTCAACCCTCTGTGTAATTTCTTTAGCTTGCTCAGCTTGTAATGAAAGATCTTTCTAGATAGAAGACTTTACAGCCTCTATCCTAGCAAGAACTTTAGTAGAAAGATTGTGTCTGCAAGTTTCTACCAATATTTTCTCTGGCATTCCATGTGGACATCTTAAAGAATCATTTCTGAATCTTTTAATGAAATCTCGAGTGAATTCTCCCTTCTTTTGTTTTGTAGCAAGAAGCGCTGGCATTGTGATTTTCATATTATCTTCATAAAATCTTGTCAAGAAGGCTTTTTCCAAATTATTTCATGAATTGATGGTTCTTGGTTCTAATTTCTGGAACCATTCAAATGTTAGACCTGTTAAGCTAATAACAAAGATTCACGTATGATTGGATCATTCCCAACCAAGTGTCCCATCTGAGATTTGAAATAGTAAATGTGTTGATTTGGCGATCCTTTACCATCAAATGATTTGAATTTCAGTGGTTTGTAATTCTCTGGGAATGGTATACTTTTCCATTCTATCGGATATGACCTCACAACTCCCAGCTCTTGCAAATCATTTTTGTGCATGAGAGCATTCATTTGATTTTTAAAACTCTCCATTCATGCAGTGTTTGCATTTCCTTCCTAATTTGGATTTTTTTTCTTAGTGATGGGAATGCACGAAACGATTATCTTCTTCTTCATGACGGTCTTCATTCTTTTCATTATCATTTCTAGGAGGAAGGCGAGATTCATTTTCTGTATTCTTCGCTCTATCATTCCTCAAATCATGAGTAGTTTTAGAAGAAGATTCGCCTTTCTCTTTCCTTCTTTCTTTTTCTAACTCCAGCAAGACATGCATCATATCTCTGATTTTATTAATAGTATTTTGCTGTTATTGGATGGTTTTGTCTTACTCATCCATTCTTTTCATGAACTCTTCTGGAGTTCCTTATACCATATGTGCAAATACAGAATCTTCGACGAACGAGTCCGATGTCTGAGATTTGGTCACTGCTGAATTTATTATTTCTTCTTTATAATCAAAAGAGACTCCAGCCATACGTCTGTAATCCACATGCATTATTACTCCTTTCTTAAGTCGGATATTCTGATAAACACCCGGCATCTCACTGAATACACTCTTTAAACTTGAAGAGCATTCAGAGTCAGAAGAATCTGTTATGTGGGAACTTTGTCTTCTTCTTCTTCTTTCCTGTAAAGTTTATCATATTGGATGATATTTCGGGGTATTCAGATTTAGAAAATTCTTGTTTGTTGCATCTCCTTCTTTTATATAGTTGAAGTAAAGATGTTGTAAGTCAATTAAAAACTGACTATTTAGCAAGAGCCGCTACACAACAACAATGCGATAGCACCACATTGATCAATCGTTCATAATGACATTGAGACACTCGGGATTCTTCTCTCTTTTTGTTGAGAAGTTCTGATGTGTAAAATCTACTGCAAGTGCACAATATCGATGTAGCACTTACAGGTCATCTCACAGAAATCTCAGGTATTTTTGCATTCTCGCTATTCCTATTATTCTAACGGACTAACCAAAAATTCTAATTTGAAGTTGAGTTGATCTAATTAGTTTAGGATATAAAATCCACTAGTTTCCAACTATGAATTACTTCTATTATCTTTTTCCTGTCATAAAAATTTGATCTTTTAGTTTTAATCTTTACTTAAAGTATTCTAAATATGAGATATTAAGTGATGTGCAAGTACAACTTATCAAAGAAACTACTTTTCATAAACATACTAAATCATTAGATAATTAGATGAACAAGATAAAAATCAACAATTCCAAACCCTAACTAAGTATAGACTATCAAGAAACTTAATTAAACTATAACCTATCAAAATATTAATCTACGAGTTCTGATATCTTAATCTTTTCATAGAAAAATCATGTCTTTATTATTTTAATTAGGAAAAAAATACTGGAGAGCAACGACATGGTAGATTCTACTTTCATCTACATTCTAGAGCTAAGCTAAATTAGCTACTCATAGTTCTACTTAACAAAATCCTTTTTTTATTTATGAAAACAATTAAATCTAATCTAGAAAGCAATATAAATTTAAACTAGAAAGCAATTAGAAGAGATTACCTAAGAAAAATTGATATGCAGCAAAGATTACCTCTGGAGTCGGTATTGTGACCGTCACTCCTTCAGCAAACTCTAATTTTTATTAATTAAAAGTATATTTAAAATTACATCTAAAAATCTCTCTTCAATTTACAAGGATTCATAAGGTATTTAAAATCCAAACACAATCCTACTCCTACTCAAATTCAATACAAAAGATATGATCATAATCTAATACCAACTAATCTCAAGATATATAATTTTAATCCAATCCATAGGTATTAGAAACTAATGGTTGAGATTAAATGTCATAAAATACTAATTTTCGGGTCCAAAATTTAAAATTAAGTTCAGCACACTCGTAGCTCGTTGGATCGGATTTTTCACTCTATAACGCTTCAGTAAAATAACCATAACTTTTGTATACGAAGTCGAATTAATCTATTCTTGGACTCGTTTTGAATATAATTCCGAGCTCTATAAAGTTTACCTACATGAATTTCTCCAGTTTAAATTTTATCTTGGCCGAATATGCTCTATAAGTTTTTGCTGCTACACTTGAGTTTTTGTTTTCGCCTTAATTAACTTTCTTTACTCATATTCTTAATAAATTTGCATCTTCTTCTTATTTTCCTTGTGAATCCTTTATTTCCTATAAAAAAAACACTAAATATACTCGAGTAATAATTATTTATATACAAAAATAGATAAAATATGAAAGAAAAATGCAAAATATGATGCTAATAAAGTTCGCTAAAGTCTCTTGTATTGAAACTCATTGTCTTGTTAATGGAAACGGCATCGCCTCCAAATGATATCTTTGAAATAGGATTTTCTATTCCCTTAAAGATTCTAGGAGGGAATTTTACTTTAGCTGTGGTGGCAGATGGATGAGCTTCTGCCAAAGTTGGAACATGGATCTTAGAGGTTGACTCTTTTTTAGAAACACAATTTTACAAATCATGTTTTCCTATTGGTGTGCGAATTTGAGATCCACATCTATCTGCGAAAATGCGATCTTGAAAGTCGCGTATTGTTCTTGGAGCATAAGAGTGGGACCCTCATCTTATTTGTGAAACACAGATGTAAACTTCACGTTTGAAATCATAGATGAACTTAGTTGGTGTACGACGTTTCTTATAAGAAACACGAGCAAACACATCTGCATCTTGATCTTTCTTTTTGTTTGGAACCACTACTTTATTTTTTGGTCTCCATACTTGAACTGGAGGTCCACGCAATTGTGGTTCAACAACATTCTTTTGTTTCATGGCTCTGCGGGAAGCGTAAACCTTGCTTCTTCTTAGGTTCCTTCTCATTGTGCGGGTGAGAGAAATCTTATTTTCTGAATCATCTTTTTCAGAATCAGAGAATGGTCGTTTCTCCTTGTTGTTATGGGGATTCTGGTTCATCCTCTTGAGATCAATGTGGGTTTTGAGTGGAGCAGGCCCTGAGTTTTGTGCTGGTTGTACTGGTGAAGGAGACGATGCTCCTTTGAGACCAGATTAGTCTGAAGAGTTCTTTGACGGGACCATCATCTTTGGAGCCTCCTTGGAGGCTGAGTTGTTAGAGACCTTATGGTATTTCCGTAAGAAGTTAGGGCTCCTGGAGCCAGAGGAGAGAAATTTTTCATACTTTTCCTGGTCGAATTTGATGACGAGTGACTCGACCATGATGCTAACTGGAATCTTATTGGATTGAGCTATAACTATATCATCAGAGATGATAGGTGTCCCCAACGGAGTCACCAATCTTCTGATTGCCATAAAATCGTAAATGATTATTTTTATTGGATTTTCTCAATTAAAAAAATTACACTTTCAACAGTTTTTCGTTTACAGAAAATAAGAAAAATCTAATTCCCTATTTGTTTAAAACTGAGTTCCGAGTAGCTATGGAGAATGATCTTGCTTTTTGTTAACACTCCGTATAAAATTTTAATTGGTAAGAGTTTCAAGTTTTTGATAGCACCAGCACTTGGATGGAAAAAGACTCTCTCTATAATATTAATCTCCAGCTCCCTTTTTCCGCCTAACATTCTGCTATTTATAGAGTTTTGGAGATTTTTGAGTTGATGTAACTATCCAACTATTGGCCTCCATGATCTGAGTATTAATTTCTCACTTTTTGATCTAGTAGATTTATATTAAATCTCCAAAACTTATAACCAACATGCTTAATCTTCTGGATTGTAACTAAAATGCGGATCTCAAGGTTTAGATTCACGTTTCTTCTGAATGACAAGTGGAACGCGAATCTCAGACTTTATATTCGTATTTCAATCTAAATGATAATTGGAACGCGAACCTCAGACTTTAGATTCACGTTTCAATCTGAATAACAATCGGAACGCAAATCTCAAAGTTTAGATTCTCGTTTCAATCTGATGGCATGTTCGCTGCTTGCATGATATGTTTAGACATGATGATGAGACTCTGCGGGGCCTATTCTCATTATTAAGTCTATGAATCTAAAGAAAGAGATTCGCACTTCAGTTTCATTCGCGAATCAAAGATTGCATCTTAGCTTCAATGGAAAATAAAGCATAACTCTGTAAAAACCATGTCTTATTTTCTCTATAGTTTATATATGCGGATTTCTCTTTATGAAAGATGATCCCAATAAAAGAAAATTCCGCCAACATAAGCTAGGTGGTGTCATTTAAAATGCCATTAGCATCAAGAGCACTAAATGGCTATTCAACAAGGCTGTGAAGCGATGTGCATGTATAAGTTCTCATAGGCTATGCGGAAAGACAATATAGTTACAATTGTAAATAAAGAAGAAAAAAAATAATAGTCTACAAACAAAATAAACGCAAAAATAAGGTATTTATATTGTACAATTTAATATGTTTATATGGTCAACAGTTAGTTACACAAAATGAATGGTTGAGTTTGATTTAGAAAAACATTATTTAGTTGGGCTCAGAATTGTATGCTCTTGAACAAAGCGAATATTCTGAAACATTCAGTAATTCCTATATGATTTTCTTTGGAAAGTTAACTGTGATGTTTACAAACTAACAGTTCAGAATTACATCAATATGTATCAACTAACTGTTCACAAGTTATTTTGTTCATAATTGTAAAAGTCATAATATCAACAAACATCTAGAGTAGTTTAGAGCCAAAAACAAAATAGTGGCTTTAGTTATACCACTTATCTTTAAACTACATGCTCACATTCACCAGATCAATGTAAAGTTTCACCATATACCCAAATCATGAATGTATCTTGATGCTCCACTACTCACAAACCCTTGGCTGCCTCCATTTCTTTAGTTACAAATTGCACATCAAAATAGAATTACTAGTGAATCCCTTATTACTATGGAAAAAATCATCCCATTCCAATCCATCTCCTCAAAATAATCCAAACAATTTTTGCAATGCTTGACTAAAACCTCATTCGGTATGAAGCAGCAAGCCCTCCACTCCATCATCTCCCAATCCATCTACCAAATCCCGCATCATCATCATCACCGTCTTCCACTTCCCAAACTAAAGCTTACGATCATAAACCAAGATATGCAAGCACAACCATACTGGGAGGCAAATGTCCAAGACCTTTAATTAGCGTCCAGCCAGATCAAACACTAGTAGAAGATTCAGATCTCGACTTAAACAACATACTGGCACATTGAAATCACACCCATTAGCAATGAGGGTAAACTGACGATTGAGCATACTGTTTCATCTCCAAGCCTCCAGTCTTTAAATTGTAGATCACCAAGGAGAGGTGGCTGGCAATGTTGGTCGATCTTGGAATTTTGGATGGTTTTGAGGATGAGGGCAATGGATAGAAGGGGCCAGAGTCATGGAGGGTGGCAATGGAGGTGATCGAGATGATGGGGGAAGGGAAGATGAGGACAAGGAAATATAGATGATGAAACCGAAAGGAGAGACGAGGAGGAGGGGCTGGCGAAGGCAGAGATATAGACAAATAAGAAGATAATCCTAATTTAGAAACAAAAGAAATTAAAGAGAGGATTGCAGGTTCATTTTATTTATTTATTTATTTAATGCGATTAGTAGAGGGATACTTTGGTATACTTACTCCATATTACTTTCTTTATGTAAGTATAATACCTCTTGGAATATATACATAATAAAATAAGTTTGGGATATTAAAAAAAATTCCTTTACGGTTGGGATATAGAAATAAATAAATTCTTCCGAGCACAGAGTTCTATAATACTAGTTGAATTTGTTTGTCATTGTAAAAAATAAAGGAATTTTTGCGATCATTTAAATCTTCAATATTTTGATATTGGTTTCTTAAAACTTGGTATTTTAATATTAGTTCTTCAAAATATTTAAGTTACTCCGATTTAGTTCTCAATTAGCTATTCCATCCAAATAAATGACGAATTTTAATTTAAATATTAAATAGTAAGGGGAAATGATAGGTCAACCCTCACTTAATTTTATTCATCATCAACTAGCTTTATCGTGATTTGGGGCAAGCCGTTATTCCAGGACGAAGAGGAAAGAGTGGCTGGCTCAGGTGATCACCTCCGCCTGCATTGGTTCAGTGGCCATAGATCATAATTTTGTTGTTGCCTCCATTGCAGCCGAAGTCTGCATCGTGTTCTTGGGGTTCTTCATCGAAATCGTCGCTTTCATCTTCATCAAAGTCGTCGTAGGCAGAGGAGGTGGAATTGTTGGAGAGGTTGATGGAGGATCGAGAGATGGAATGACAAGGATCAAGATTGGATCGATAGAGACTGGGTTGGGGTGGGGACTTGTGCTTGATTCGGAGCTTGCGAGTAGCAGATTTGATGTTGTTGGTTAGATTTTGGGGTTGGATTTGGGTTATGGTAGCCATGAGCTCCTTTTTACTTGCTGCTGCGAGAGGAGGAGGTGAGGTGAGACCGGGAATACCAAGAGAGGGAGAGAAGAGGCTCGATCAAAGAAGGCAAACTAGGGTTTGATAGGAGAGGGATTGGTTGTGGTTCGCTATCCATGACTATTAGTGAGTTTTGATGCTTGATTTTGGATTTTTAGCATGGTAATTGAAACTAATTTTACTGTCATGCTTGCAGTCCATGTCTATAGTTGATGCTCTAGACCTGAATAGGGTTAGGGCATGCTAATTAATATGTTGAATGGTTATTGAGTTTTTTTCGTTCAGTTTGACTGTCCATGGGGTTAGGACATCACTGTCCACGACTATTATTGAGTTTAGAGTCATTATAGCTGCTAAATTTGAGTTTTTTCCCCCAACTATGGGGTCATTGTGCTAGTTTGTTATTGAGTTTCATTGCCTTTCATGCGAATATTTGAGTTTTTTTCTCATGCTTAGCTTACTATAAACTTGATTTAACTTTCATGTAAACATAAGTGTAACTCATAAGTTATATTTCAGTTAATGTTAATGTGTTTATTGTGTTTGTGGCTTGAATGTGAAGCATAATTGATCTAGAGGAAATTAGGGATTGGGTTTGGGAGGAAAGAATTTGGAGAAGTGAAAGGAGAGGGAGGAGAGAAAGGTTACGGTTCTCGGGGGAAGAGATTAGGAATTGGAGTTTTAGAATTTTACCACAAATATTAGGAGAGAACCTGGAGAGAGAAAGAGAGAAAAAAAGAGGATTGGACTAATTTAAGAAGTGAGAGGAAGAAAGAGGGTTGAACTCATCTAAGAGAAAACAAAATCTAAGAGAAAACAAAAACAAAGAGGCAGGAGGAAAAGGGAGATAAGAAGGGAAAAAAACTGTTCTTACCTTCTCTGTACTAGCCCAAGAGTATAACAGAAAGAGTCGAGTTAAATATTCACTTTTTCAACAAAACTGACCTATGGGGATTTAACCGGAATAACTTAAATATTTTGAGGGACTAATATCAAAACACGAAGTTTTTAGGGACCAATATCAATATTAAAGATTTAAGGGATTGATATGCAAAAACTCCAAAAATAAATCACCTAACATGATCCATTCTCAATTCAAATGAATATTAAACCAATTAGCTAATAAATGATCCACAAAAATTACCCAACAAGAGGCCTAAAGCAAGCCAAGAATGAAGTCCAAGTGAGATCTTCCATGAACAGTCCAACTAGGCCCACTCAAAAATATAAATCCCATATCAAATGACCAAACTATCTTTCCATTGCCTTGTAAACAGGCGCAAGATATAATTATTCGGATGCTATTCTCACTTTCTCATTTTAACATTGTATTTAATTATTCGGATGCTATTCTCACTTTCTCATTTTAAAATTGTATTTACTGTATCTAACCAGCTTCACCTTGTACAGGCCACTGATTTGAGCGTCGGAATATTTTTGGTAGGTAAGTAGACTCGACCACTGATGCGGCGCTAGAGAGTCGGTTAGAAGAGTGCTATCGGCCCTCCTCCTCAGTATCTAATTGACCCGCTTGACGGCTCGAGATCCCAAGTTTTTGTTCTGTTGACATAAGATTTCAGTTGCTTTCTTAGCTAAAGATTGCTCCAATTGAAAAAGTTTGCGACAACCTGCTCACCAATTCAAGAAAATTTGCAACGGATTCCCGACCAATTAAAAGCTTATTTTATTGTTTCTACAATGCGCAATCCAACTAAAAGCTTATTCTATCACTTGCAGAATACATGCATGCAAGAAATGTTGTTACTGATCTGACACCAACACATCACCCACCTGCAGTACACAACTATTACACCATAAGTGCTTCTCGGGGGTTATTTCATCTATAATATCCATTATCTACAACATCAATTGCTGTTGCAGATACTCCGATAGAAACATCATACAGAGTCAGAATTCTCAATCATCAGAGCTCCCAATCATCGATGAAACTTATCAGATTTGGATTCTTTAGATCCCAAACCATAACATCACATCAAAACACAGTTCAGTCATGTAAAATCTTCATAAAGCCATAATTTTGCACTGGCTGATGTCTTGCAGCGTAGGAACTTGCTTGCACATACTTTGGAATGAAACTAACACTCAACAAAATTGTACGCGACAAAATTGAACTGGCATGTAATATGAACAAATGGAATTTACTCTGGCAATACGCATTAAATGCAATATTACAGTGTTCATTTTATTTGCTGACAGGCCAAAGAAGCACAAGTGTCAGAAGTTTGGATTAGTAATTGTTTTTTTCCTCAACAGGTTCACATCAACAATTATCTTTTTCAATCTCATCATAAAGTATGAAAGGTAGAAAGGAAAATTGCTGCGGGGATCACGTCACCCTCTCTCTGTTCAAAAGCACATTAGCTTCTTCTTCCCCTGCAATTTCTGTGACAGTTATATCAGGAATAAATAATCATGAATCAGCTCTATCAAATAAATTAGAGACTCATAACAAGCATCGATAATCCAAATAAGTTACACTAACCTTCAATTTAGCATCCTGTTGACGGTCAATATATGCAAGTAACTCCTCTTGTCTCATCAATGCTTCATGTAAAGCCTGCTTTGCCACAGTATTTATGGAATGAGTGTACCATGTAGACCAAAGGAATTAAAAACACATGTATCACAATAATCAGAAATTATAGTTTTCTTTAATGCTGAATGAATCATAAATACTTCTCCAAAGTAACAGTTATATTTTAGTAGATGGATAATTTATTTTAGTTTCTATGCACTGAATGGAACTTTGCAGAATCCTGCAAGATGTTCACTGGTTCTTGCATGTTCTGGATCAGTAATTAGGAAAGCACTTCATCTTATTACAAAATCATCTGATGCACCCTATATTCAAAACTATAACCACTGTATCTAGTACCTTGTATGTTGTCAAGTGTCATCACTGCTGATTTTTTTTTTTTTTTGGGTTCGTATAGCCTTCACACTTTTATAAATATGTTAAAACATAATCAAGAAAATTAAAAATCTTCTTCTTTTTAACTCTTAATTTCATCTCAACAATTATTAATTTGTGCAAAATTCTTTGCCGTTTTTCTGCAGCTTTTTAGTATCAGGTTCTGTATCAATATTTAATATTTAGAAAAGGAAGGGAGAGGCAGAAGGCCATGACTGATTGTTCAGAAAGAATTTTACACTAAAGTACCAAAAAAAAAAAAAAAAAAAAAACATTTTAATCTGGTCAAATATGGCCACTAAGGCAACTAAGACATGCACTCCATGTCCAGAAGAACTTCAGTATATACTTATAATGAATGATGGAGCGAATTTTGTACGTAAATAACCTTCTGCACGAGAACCTAAAGACCTACGAATATAGTAGTTTACCTTTTTGGCCGTAATGAGCTCAGCTTCCAATGCATCAACACGGCAAACTGCAGCATTAAGCAATTCTTCCTTCTCAGAGGGCATCTCAGACGGCTTTGCTTGAAGCTCCTCAACCTTTTCTTCCAGCTCCCCAAGCCTTTTCAGTACAGACAAAAGGAGGTCTGCTTCTGTGAATCCAGGAGCAGGTGATGGGGGACGAAACTCCTCTTTTGATCCTGAGTCTAGAGGGAGTGGTGGACTTTGGTAATCTGACTGAGTTTTGCCTGGGAGCTTCTTCATTACATAGCTAGTGGTCGATTGAAGTAGGGTGACGAGAGTCATGACGAAGGCCATAAGCAAGGTGAGTGCTTGCGCACAGACTCCCCCAGAAGGCTTATCGGTACCAGCTAAAGGAAGTGCCCCTGGTTCAATTCAAACAGTCTGTTTAGCATGGACCTCCAATATCCAAGGAGAAGAAAATGTGAAAACAGTTGCCAGAACCAAGATAGGAATACAATGTATTTAGCAGTTCGATGTAGTTTCCCAAGATAACTTGTTAGCTGAAGAGAAAGACTTTTGATTATCACAAAGATCATGCTTAACTAGAAGCATAGTTAACCATAAATAAACTAATCCAAATTTCACGAAAACACTAGTGCAAATAAATGAAATGACATCTATGGTAATGGGGTTAAATCAATGGACAGTCAACTCTACCATATATAAGAGAAGACTTTTTACGTTTAGGTGGTTGGCACATCAATTGAAATAAACTGGAAAAGATAGAGATACGTCCATCAAGAAACAAGAATCTTAAAGATGCTCTTTTTTTTCCATTTGCAAACAGGAACAAAAACCAGAAATGACCTCCCAAACAACTTACTAGAGGGTGGGAGATTGGAAGGCTTCAAGTCAGTTTCATGACATGTAGGCATGTTAGCACGAAACTCAGTTAACAGGCCTACAGCTGTTTATCAAGAGCAGATTCCTTTGGATCGGAAAGACAAATATTAGGAATACATCAATGAAAAAGCAAAGCTCAAAGAAACAGACAAAAATAAAAATAAAGAGTTGCAAGGAATTTTCTAAATATTAAATGGATTACTTGAGGTAAGCACCAGCCACACCACACACAGTTAACCAACAGCTATTTATCAAGAGCAGATTTGCTCTTAGAATATGTCATATGAAACAGTGAAGCTCAAAAAACAGATTATAATAAAAATAAAGAGTTGCACGAATTTTCTGAATATCAAATTGAGCACTTGTGGTCTTTCATATATGTGCATGTACGTTATTAGAGTATAACATAACAAAACAAAATCATGCATAGAAAATTTTAACTTCACAAACCTTTGAATGAACAGAGCTTTTGATTAGAAACTTCTTTCTTCCAACCTACATCAACAGCCTTGTCAACTATTGGAATCTGTTCAACAGATTCTGAAAAGCCAACAGCCTTCCCGACAACCTTCGTCTGAAAAGGGAGAAGCAGCAAACTATTGAGTTTTGTATAATCTTTACAGAATTACATATTGCAAATTCTTAATTCCATGCATCTACTACATCATCTTTCTGTAAGAAGACATATTTATCATATATTACATTGAAATAATAGACGATTTTCCTATATCTCAATTATCCGTGAGTTTGACAAGAGATTTGCACTAAACAAAAAAGAATCGGAACTAGTATACTCCTTAACTATTTTTTGTTGGAATGTCTTGGTAGTAGCTATATAATAATCCTATTATGAGGATACTGTGGAAGCCCTTGGTCAGATTTTGTTAAATCTTATAAGATACATAAAAGCAATGAACTCAGAATGTTAAACTGAAACTACATGTATGAAACATGAACACATGCATAACTAATTTCAGTAAAATGTTTAAGGAATGATAAATTTGAACAATGGTATACTAAATTTGAACAATGGTATACTAGATCATAAGAAAAAACCTGCAGTTACTAGTTTTGCAAACACTGGAATGGTACACAAATAGAAGGAACCATCATCTCAGAGGCCAAACCCATGCCATGCTCAATTCAAAATGAATGAACTACATAGAATATGTTCAGATCATATGCGTGACGCTTGTAAGAATCTTTTTGAATTAGTTTGGTCGGAATGTAACAATTAGACAATAGTCAGCAAATTCAAGAGTCTTAATGTGTTCATATATCTAGTTATTTGGGTTCTAATATGCAAAAAAAATGTTTGCTAGACAGAACACAGAATCCAATTCCATACAAGAGTCTATAGAAAATTAAATTACACTGAAGCAGGATTAGTTAAGAACTCATTATTGTGCCATCTTTAAAACTAATTAACAAACATTAAAAAAAACAATATACATACACAAGCCATCATGATCCACATATGCAAAACTGACTTGACCTATAATGATAAAAGAATGAGGGAAAAGGGCTGCCTAGGTACACCATTAACATTTTCTAGAATGACGGAAACTATCTAAGAGAGAAATACAGCACAAAGAACAACAGCCACTTGCTTGATAGCTTGATTTTACTGAAGAAAAGTTACGAGTAAGCCAATTATTATCAAGAAATGCAATCTATGTGATTGGCACACTTGGAATATATACATACAACAAATTTCCTTGTCCCCACAAATTCTCTTGAAAGAAATTCAACATACCTCCTCACGAACAGGGGTCAACCGAGCATGTGTAGTGTAACTCCTTGACAAGTTCGGGGAAGTTACGTCTTCCACTTCTGAACCAGACTCAGTCGTCGACGTATCACTTCCCTTTATCTGTTCGAAAATGTAAATCAATTGGGTGCCCCAAAAAAGGTGCAACAATTTAAAATAAAACAAGAGAGCCAAAGAAAAGGATCTTACTGCTGGGTACCGTGGCTTAGCATAAGCAACTATCTTTCCCTCACCATTGGAAACAGTAACTATTTGCCTGCCATATTGTGCTTGACCACTAAGGACCATCTATATAACAATAGAAGTCACCCAGAATGTTAGCACAAGATGTGAAAAATACACAAATAAAACAAGATGATAAAACGAAAACCTTTAATATGTTAGGATCCTTCCATGGCCCCTTTTCAGACTTGAGACAACCACCTATATCGGCACACGTACAGGTACCACCAAGAAATTCAGGCAACTCACTGAGACAACAAAATAAAGCAGAAGTAGTAAGGAAAATGCTATGTTCGTAACCACTACACCCTGCATAAGACAACAAATTTCACCTAGAATCAATTATTTCAAACAGCTTGCTCTGGTACTTATACCCAAGAACCTGAAGAAAATTCAAACAAACAATTTGATAAAATAGTTTAACAACCTTGGTAGAAAGAAGGGGTTGAATTGGTAAAAATCATTAATTACATGTATTTTGGAAGTAGTCTTGGGATCAAGAAACGATTTGACGGAGTTCCATAGCAGTCTAAAACCAGCTCCAGCATTGATGATAAACATCCGGTGTAAAGTCTGCAGAAAGATTGCTTAAAGACTGTTGGTCCTTAACCTTGCCAAGAAATAGCTAAAAATTATGAATATAGATTGCATACCTCTGGATAATTATCTCCATCGATTTTTTGCAAACTCATAATTAATTCTCGTGCTGTCTTGCTGAAGTTTTTCATTCCCTGTTAAACAATCACAATATCATCAAGAAAAATAAATGTACAGGGTGGTGCACCTTTTGCAATGAAATTCAAGCTAGAGTATAAAATAAAATGACAAGGCAGCATACCACGCCTTGTACATCCAGAATAGTTGTACTTGAATCGATGTGCTTCTTTGCAGCGATTGAGCAAGCCGGGAACTTAACTAAAAAGCTCCTTTCAAACTCTTTCACATGATATCTCACATAACGGTCCATCGTCGTCACATGCATAAGCTTACTGGGGTCAACTTTTCCTAACCTTTCAATATAAACAGGTCTCCCTTCTTTGTCCACACCATGATAACCATGAGGATAATACTTAAGAACTTCATTTAACTCTGAATACTCAAAATCCTGATGAGAAATAGCACCACATTAAATTCTATCCAACTCCAAGAGGATGCAAATATGCAATCACAAAGTTATTGTTGAAGTTCCAAGACAGTCTATAATGGAATAACTCTGAGGAATGGTTTGTGTTTTTAAACAAAGGCCTCCTTCAATAGTAGCTCAGTGTAGCAGCAGCTTAAGCAGGAGCGCAGATGCAGCAGTCCCAAAAGATTTCACAAACCGAGAGCACCAAAATGATGCCTGTAAAAATTGTACATATTATGATAAAATATTTTGTGCTCATTGAGGAACACATTTAACAAGTTTGCAATAACAAATGCAATACTGGGGAACTGACCCTTACAAAAATTGAGTTAAAATTAGTTCTTAACCACTGATAAATGATAGAATTGATAGAAGATGAAACTAAAATTTAACAACTACGGAGTAACCACAAGTAAAAGATTCTCGCAAAGAATGTTTCACTCACCTAAGAAAGTTGTAGAATGCAATCTGCATTCTTGCTCCTCTTACAAGAAACTAGAGACAGATACTTCACTAGTTTCTATAAATGCCAAGAGGGTAAGATATATGGTTAAAAACATTTGGAATGCCAGGAAAATCCATTTATTAAAATGAACGTTACAACAAAATGAATGAGCGTCAGATAAGTATCAAGTTAGGAGATGACTTGGCTTCACACTAAAAGACAGTGGGGATGCAATCTCCACGACTGTTCCAACACCTCCAAGTTAATCATATGTTTACATAATATCTAGATAATTCCTCCACATTAAGTAAATTGAAGTAAAAGTTATTATTACCTCTACAATAGTATCAGTACCATACTCCTTCCTCCATTGAAGCATTTCAGCCCACATATGTTTTGCTTTCTCGATATCAAATTTCCTTGCTTTCAAAAATCTAAAAATTTATAGAAGACATTCATCAGTGATAGGAAAGTACTATGTCCATAACAGAAATTTGATATTATGACAAAAATTAACTGCAATTAACCCATTTGGGGGAAAAATAGAAAGGATTTCATAGTTTTTATTTTTGCGTTTGGTCCACCAGAACTGTACTACTGTACTTTCCTTTGTTATAGCTTAGAACTTTGGCAAAGGCAGGAATAGGTGCAAGTGCTTGAAATAGGCAAACTGATCAGAAAGAACAAAAAGGTCTCTCCCATAGACTACTAGTTCTAAAGCATCGGACAAAAAAAAAAAAAGGCAACCAACAAGGATCATAGTGGTATAGGGAAAAGATGATGGGAAATTTGGAGAGGAAATCAAGCAAAGTAATGAAATATGCACAAAACATGTACTTATAGAAATATGTTTGTTAGGTTTAATCTAAAAAACATCACTGTATTATATTATCTCCCAATTCAATGAAATACTACTTAATGCTCATAAAAGAAAAGGTTCAACCCTTAGTAGGCATATAAGTGCTGTGAAGAACAAGGATAAAATTCACCAGAAACTACTTAGAAGTTGAGAGATTCGCAACCAACAGACCCTTCTCAGTGAGTTAATTTTTTCTATTAAAGATATATAAAAAAAAAAAATCAAACCATCAAATATCATTTCTCATATGACTAGAATACTTTAAAATAACGACATAGCATAGTGGTCCGAAAGAATCTTCTAATTTATTCATGTTTTACCCATAAACAAGTAGAGGGAGAGAGAACAATAGCATATAACATTATCAAAGTACAAACTAATACAGGGTTTGTGCAATTAGATAGTAAATTTGTTCGACATAGCCACGGTCATAGAACTGATGAGCATAATATTTGAATACCCAAATTATGGAAAAGAAGCTAACTTACCTCAACATCATATGATAATCATCATGCTGCGCCGGTAGCAACTCATCCAAAATCAGTGCCTGGCGGAATGCATCGACAGCTTGTAGATCTTCAACATCCCTTATGTCCTCAATTGAAATAGAAGTGACTCGATTCCCGCTCTTTCTCCTGCTCTTTTTCTTTAAAGAATGCCTGAATTTACTCGATGCATCTATAGCCTTTTTCTTCAAGGATCCAATCCTTGTCCTCCTTTCATCTTCTGAACATTCAAAGTCTGATTTACGCTCTTTACGTTCATCATGACCAGAAAAGCCCTCAAAGCCTGTAAACTCATGCAATAATGATTTTGACACATCAAGCAAATTGCAATTAAAGGGAGAAGTATAATAAGTAGTCTCTCAACAAGCTCTAATTGAAAAATTGCAAGAAATTTAAACAAGCAGTGCTTCTACCTTTGAGATTTCTTTTTGTTGCATCTAAAAAAAATACCGGAAGAATAATCCATCCTAAAATCCTAATTTGTCTGAAACCTTAACTTAGATTAATTCTAATACAATCATAGCAATCAATTATACCAGCATAAAAGTTTTAAAGTTTTGAACAATAAAAAGCTAGACTTTTTACAAAAGAATCGCCTATCCTAATTTTATTTCCACATATCTACAAAAGAAACTGCTCTATTGAATATATCTCAAGATTGTAATCTAGCCTATAATTCAATTAGAGGTATGAGCTCAAACCAGACTACAACCTCTTTAGCTACGCCTTCTCTGAACTTTCAAACCCTAATTTTTTCCCCTCAATTTTAGAAATCAACATCAAATCAGATCCAAACAGAAATTAACTCTCAAAAGTCTCCTAATTTGAAGCTCTGATCAGATCAAAACCTTAGACTTTCCTTCCTCAACCAAACCAAAAGCAACGCCAAATCAAACCGCAAGAAAAAAAAATCCCAATAATAGAAAGGGGCAAAAAGGGTCAAAGAAGCTTACAAGGCCTGGCGAATCGATCGAGCGGCCCTGACATGGTGATCCAATCCAATAAATCAACGAATCATAAAAATCCGCACACGATCCCTAAAAAAGACAACCTGCATTCGGATCAGAAACCCTAGATCGGCCAAAATCGGGCAAAATCGGCCAAAAAGTTGAAAAAAAGTTTCAAGATCCGAGTACCTCGAGAAAATCGACGACGATTTGGAGCTGGAGAACGAGAGAAAGAAAGCGGCGAGGAATTGGAGGGGGGGAGTATGGGGGAGATTAAATAATCGCCGATTAAAGGCAGTGATATAGCCGACGATTCGTTCTTCTCTTTTTTCTTCTTTTTGTTTTCGAGGAAAGCAGAGAAAAAGTAGGAGACGAGAGAGAGAGAGAGCGAGAGATTACAAGTAACATAAGCACGCGAGAGAGAAAGAGAGAGAGGTGAACGAGCTAGGTGGGGGGGTTTTGCCACGTGGTGCCCGTAAATTATGGGGGGAGGGGGGCCGGGCCCGTTGCGCCCGTGGACGTACCGGCCGCGGAGGGGAGTTTCCGAGGGCACATCATTTTTCACAGTGAGCCCACTTTGCGGGTATTCTTAGTTTGCCGAATAGTTATTAAGTGGGCTCTCTGGGAAAAATGGTGTGCCCATTTAGAAACTCCCTCTACGGAGGGGAATTGGACTTTTCTAACGGATCATTAACAGTAACCCGTTACAGAAGTGGGGCCCAGCGGATCGGTCCATTTATTTATTTATTTTAAGATGAAACCCAGTGTGGGATAGAAGGGGAGTAGGACGCAAGCTTTGGACATTTGATTTGGTCACAAAATTGGGGAAGACGACACGTTTTGAGTCCAATGCAAGGGAAATTGTACTTTAGTTTGTTGGAATTTTTTAAAATACAAATTTCAATTGCAGCTACTAAGTTTCGTCCATTTATACGCATTGTGAACATACCAAACACTAGAGTCAAAACACTAGAGCCAAAGTATGAATTGGCATATCATGTTGGACACACATGCTAGATCATAAAAATATTATGGCTCTTTCTCAGATAAAATTAATTTCAATTTTAAAAAATAAGAACTATAGGTCACCCCGTTGCTATTAGTCGAATAACTTCAAACAGATGCTTACGTTCCTTTCTTCTCTTCTTTATGCATTTTATTAGCAATAAAAATATGAGAAAATACGAAAGTAGAGGGTGATAATATACGTAAGTAAATGCAATCTATAGGAGAAGGATCCTCAACAAGAGATGTAAAAATAAAATCTAGGAAACCGAAAAATAAGAATGTAGGAAAACTTTGTGTATTAAATTATTATATATAAAATTTATTTAATAATGTACTATATTTGTAAATAAAAAAATATAATAAATAAATTATTGCTATATTTCCTTGTGATATCCGATATAAGTGGACAACATGATGCATATAGTGATATATGTTTTATTATATCGATTCTACAAGAGAAAATACAAACGGTGAGGGTGATAATATCTGTACGTGTTGGTAAGTTTGGCTAGTTAAAATTACAAAGTCAAATTTGAGTACCACACAGAAATTTAAGCCTAGAACCAGGTCCTAAGCTAATCATGTTCAAGAGGTTGTTCCAGACCACGAATAATCTGTAGAAAGATTATTAGATAATAAATAAAAGAGCACAAATAAATTACATAAATAGAGATGTAATGAGGTACGACCGAGTTGGAATCTTGGGCTTATATCCTCGGTGAAAGATAGTGTTCATGCATATACTTTATAGTGGAAATCAAGGTTACAATCACTCAATGTCTCTCTTTTATTTTTTGTTATATAATATATGTTAAGAGAATGAAGAGTGATCAGATCTTCCAGACCCCAACTTCTCAAAGAGATGTATCTATGTACAGTTTTTTGCTGATAGAGTCATCATAGTTAAATTTCAAAATAGTTTCCAAATACAATATGGATTCTATTTTCTAGGAGAAGGAGTTTCTTTCTTGTAGTCAAACTCTATGACGTCCCATTTTTCAGTTGCTTCTCCAAAAGGAATGTTACGTAAATACAAATCTATCCTATAAGTATAAAATCTTAGAATAATCGTAACTACTCTCATATCAGATAATCATTAACATATTAATAACTAGAGAAGAAATTTTGTTTATATATATATATATATATATATATGAAAAATTTTTACATGATGCGGCACATTGCTCATTTTATATGCATCAAGATAGCAAAAGAAAAAGAAAATGCCCATCAACAAAAGGAATACGAACAATTCAATAACAAAATAAGAGTTCCATATCTCCATCCATCTATCGCTCAGACTGGTCGATGAAGTATGAATCCACATCTAGAAGGTAGGAGATTAAACCCAACAAGTAATACATAAAAAAAAAGTATACTAACATAGTACAAGAGAGAGTGCATGTATGAGCATAATCTGTGGTGTCATAAACTACATAAACATGATTGTAAAATTGTAGACGTAAACTATGAATAATAATTATTTATTAAGATCCCGGTCCACATGCCAAATTTATTTGAAAATATGTGAAAGAGAAGATAGCATTGTGCCCGTACATATTCAGGTCCCGATCATGCATAGCGATAAACTATGTCATACCGTTAGGTACTATAATTCAAGTTTTGTGCTGCAAGGCCAGAGATAGAGATACCTTCCAATGTACTATTTTATCATGTAGTGGTTCAATACCATTCATGTCGTTGTAGTAGAGTTATCGACATATCAATTCATTAAATTATCCCTTATATAATATTGTTCTTACCAATCATATAGTTTCCCCATCTCTGCATTAATAACACATTATATATATATATATATATATATATATATATATATATATATATATATATATATATATATATATATATATATATATATATATATATATATATATATATGGAGGACTACTCCATTAGGCCATAAAGTTATATGGAGGAGCATTTCCTCATGCAGAATAAGTCATCAAATGTAACATTTTCTCTGCGATAAGAATATTATCGGAAATGCTCCTCCTAGGAAGGAAGGCCTCCGTTCCTCAGAGATTAACTTCAGCATGATTTTTTTGAGTCGACTAACTAGGATTTTAGTAATCAATTTATAAGAAAATTTGCACAAGTTAATA
This sequence comes from Dracaena cambodiana, assembly GCA_036321105.1. Lineage (NCBI taxonomy): Eukaryota > Viridiplantae > Streptophyta > Magnoliopsida > Asparagales > Asparagaceae > Dracaena > Dracaena cambodiana. The sequence continues at coordinate 5,520,214 of JAYEPQ010000013.1, forward strand.
TGACAAAAATCTTTAAGAAGCTTACCTTGGGGATTAGAATCACAAATTCTGCCTTCCATTACTTCAATAAAGAGGTCACTAAAAGAAATAATTGATAGCTGCCATAATATCTCGCTTGATTATCTCCTAATAGTGTTTGTAAAAGTATTTAGAAAATACATCTGGATCCGGGGTCTTACTAGCACTCATTGACCGAAGTATTATTTCAATCTTATCAATGGTAATAAATATGTACAAATTTGCATTTGTCTCTATAGAAATCTATTCTTTAATAGTAGCCCGTAACCAAGTTACATGCACACACTGTTGTTGGATCATCAACCCACCTAGACTTAAAGTATCCTAGGAATTCTATCATTATATCTTCAGTCAGTATACAATACCTCATCCAACTCTTGCATGTTGGCAATTAGGTTCTTCTATCTATATGTCGTAATCATACGATGAAAGAAACTAAGGATCCTCAGTCGATGCTAATCGCCTTTACTGTCCCTATAACCTAGGTTTAGAACTATGGGACAGATCAGTAAGGAAGATGTACTAACATAGTACTATAGAGAATGTATACATTTGCATGTTATGCATACTGTGTCAGTATTGGTTATATCCGTATGAATCATGAACTATATAAAATTAAAATGATTTGATGTTTAGTTATGAACTTATAAAGAACATATATCAGACTATAACTTGCCACTAAATATCGATCTTAGCTTGTGTCAGAATACAGATCTTTGTATCTCATGTATATAATTGGACCAAGATAGATAGGTTCTGTTTGTAATAACGAATATCCTACAAACGCATGAGTTAGATTTCATACTATTCAGAGTACTGAACGCTCTTAGCTAAAGACTTAAGATAGATTTCACATTAAATATGTGATAGACATCCAATTAAAATAATATTGTAGATTTGATACTGAACACTATAGGAATATTTTTGTTAAGAAAATAATATTGATTCCGTACTAAATACAGTATGGACATCCTGATCAAGGAAATACTGTAGATTCTACACCGAATATATTTATGAATATCCTAGTTAAAAAAAATCAAGTAGATTATGCATTAAATACAACTACAAACATCCCGATTTGGAGACTTGAGTTGATTATTTACTAAGTATAGTTATAGACTTCCTAGGTAAGGGATTTAGGTAGATCCTACGTTTGTTTCATGCTATCATGTCTCATTTACCATCAATCACTGTCAATTATTGGTGATTCACGTAATGAATTCAAATATCATCTACAAATAAGGTGTCATGCATCTATCAACTATTGTTTCAATTTACTATTTTTTAGTCAATTTATAACATATACTTCATTTAACTAAAGTTTATAAGATAATCAAACTGCATGTGAGATAATTCTTAGAAATAAGTTATAAGTTAATGTAAATAATAATTTATATCATGATATAAATGAAGAATTAAATAAAATTGTAACTTAATTTATTTCTATCGAATAGGAAAGGTGCATGAAAAAAGTGAGTTTGAGAAGTAACTCACTTTGGCCTGAAAATGCTTTCACCAAATAACTTGACAATCAATTTTCTAATTAAAATCAACATCTACATAACAAATCATTACGTAAATATTAAAATAGGTAAATCTAGATTTTGGTAATTTTAGAGATTTTTATTAAATTTATGAAAATCCATTTTTTAGATGTGAAAGGCTAGTGAGATTGAAATAGACAAATGAGAAAGTCATCTTATTGGGTTTATAAAATAAAGGAAGTAGATTTTAGTTAGGTTCTTATTACGGGTTATCTTCCTAAATCCAATAAGATATAATCTAATTAAGGAAGGAAGATAGTTCCTATTTCTTGACGAATTCCAAGGAAAACAAGGGAAATATGTTGACTTTGCAAGTGGTGCTCCGGCAAGAGGTGTTCCAACACCTTGGTTGTCGGTGGATTGGCTCAGATGGCGTGGTGTTTGTCCAGATAATAGAGAGCACTCGCTAGATGGCTCCTCTGGTAGTCAACGATGATCTAATGGTCAGCGACTCTCTAGCAGTCTACAGCGCTTAAGCAGTCGGCAAACTATTGCTGGCATTAACGGTGTCAGCGATCGATAGCGGTCTAGTAGTCGGCGATGTTTCCGCAATCGGCAGTGCTCCGATGGTCAGCGAAGGTGGGGAGCAAGAGAAAAGAGAGAGTTTGGTTTACAGGAGGAAAATTATGATGAATGGAGAGGTTTAAATAGGAGTTAAAGGGTTTGACATAAGGAATAGATTAATGAAATTAAAGAGGGTCTTTAAAGAAATCTTGAAATCAAGAGCTAATAAAGATGATTGGTTTAGAAGGTTTTAAAAATATATTTGAAATAATTCAAATGGTTAATAAATGGGATAAATTTAGAATAATTTTAAATAGAGATTTGAAATTAGTCAAATGATTAATAATTATAGTTGACTTAGAAGGCTTTTAAGTTATATTTTAAATTAAATTCAAATACGTCAAATAATTTATTAATATATTTCACTCATAAAATATTTTAGAAATTAAATGAGGGAAATGAATAGGCAGGCAGAAATGGAAGGTTCAAATGTAAATTATTCATATTTCAAATTAAATGTTAATTTAATGATTGGATATAAGACTAGTGAATGATTGGCATTAGGTTTAAATTATGGTTTAGACATTATTATTATTATTATTATTGTTGTTGTTGTTGTTGTTGTTGTTGTCGTCATTATTATTATTGTTATTATTATTATTATTATTTATTTTGAGTTTGGACCATGGGCATGGGCTCTAATCAAATAGTTCAAATATTTTTTTAGAATATAAGTTTAAAGGCTTTAGTAAAAAAAAGTAATGCATTATGGATATAAAATAATGGTTAAGTTAATCCATTTGTGAAATTTTATTTTAATATAAATATACGAGAAAAGAAATTTATAAATAAACAAATATTATATCGGGTTAGGGTAGTTACAAAGAAGAGAAGAGTTGTAAGGAGGATATTAACAAGGTAGAACTATTGGTAGATATGAGTCAAACCGGTGAAAATAAGGCAAGTTGGTGGAGTTGATGAAAATTAGTGTGTTGGTAGAGTTGAGTAGTTTTAACGGAGTTAGCAATTATGACTAGTGTCAACAGTGATTAGTTGTGTTAGCGGAGATTAGTAGTGTTGGTTTAGTTGACAGAGATGGTTATGCTAGGCAGGTTTTGGGTGATACGGCAAGAATCAAATAATCAAAATAAATAAAAATCATGCAAATATAATGGTGGTAGAATTCATAAATGGGGCCCGTGTTTGAGCGAAGCTCATAAGGCAGAACGATGAACTACGAAGAGTTTTAGAAACTCTATTATTATTTAGTCGCATATAGTTACTGTGACTTTAAATAATTTTTATTGTTATATAATTAGAATTAGAATAAAATGGAACTTGAAATAGTAGAGAATTGAGTTTTCTTTCGAACAAGTTAAGAATGGGCTTAATCAGTACTCAAAATCAAAAAATATCATGGGTTTATTGAACGTGACACAAGATCCTTGCTGCTGTGCAACAACTCCAATTTCAAGTTAAGGTTTAATTAGGATAAAATTAGAAAGATAGTAAGTAATAGAAGTTGTAGGTCATGGAATTTTCTTTCTGATGAATCCAAGATCAACTCAATTGAAGATCTAGATCCAAAGATACAAATATTTTAGCGAGGTATATCATACCCTATACTAGCAGACTCCTTCTTAGTTCGTGCAGGAAAGAGACCAGCTCGGTAGGAAACTCTTGCTCGGTGGAGCTAGGATTTCGCCTACGTGTTGGCAGGGCACCATCCTCACTGAAAAGTTCTGGCAAAGGTCCATCCTTATCGACAGTATCGGCGAAATAGCATCTCCACCTGGTCGGCGAAGGAAGCATCCGCCGTGTTAGAATCCTATGCACAAAGGTGATTTTGAGCACAATTCTAGTGGGTTTGAGGCAGAATTAGGGGGCATGTAACTAAATACTTGAAGGAAGTTGAATCATAATTCGAATGAGACCAAAATGAGCTTGATTAAAATTGTACAGAAAGAGTAATACCCAAAATCTCGAGAGGGTACATAATAGGTAGCCCCTTAGCTACTATCAATACTTTGACTTCTATCCGAGTTTAGACCAAGTCAAAGTCAAGATTAGCAAATTTGAAGTAGATAAAATTATGAGGAATTGATTTTTAACATGATCACAAAATGAATAAACAAATTTGGACTCTTAGATCAAAAGTTATGATCGAAATACCATTGGGGTGTTAAAGTCACTGTATGCCCGAAAAATTGAATCTTCCTTTATATGCCAATTTAATTTTGAATTACAGTAATAAAAGAAAAATTACAAAATAGAAAATCGAGATTACAAAAATGGGGATCGATTGATTTCGATTCCCCTTTATTTTTGTGGGTCTGGCAGCGGTGGAGCTTTATTTCTGTACTCCGTTGACGATCCGATCTCTCTGAATTGAGGAACTCCTCTCTGGATATTTGGACTCTGGAAAATTGGACTCTTCCCCAAAGAATCTCCCCCCAATCCAAAAGTCCTCTCTCCAGTTAAATTCCTGTGTTTTATAAACCGAAAAAGCTCCAAATCCGGTTCAATTATTCCTAAAAAACCGGATCACGGAATATTAGCGAAATAAAATAGGAAATAAATAATCGGAAAAGAACAGAAAATAACCCGCGGGTTGGCACCTGCGGGATCGCTGCCACCCGCGGGATCGCCCCCGCGGGTTGGCACCCGTGGGAATCCTCCCGCAGCCCCCGCGGGATGCAACCGACGGGTGCAACCCGCGGGTGTGCCCACTTAGCAATTTTTAATTTTTAATTTTTTTGTATCTACATAACCCCCTTCAAAGTTTTCGAAGTTCTGTAGTGAGCCGTACTGAATTTCGAAATACTTTGGATTTTTTAATTTTGGTTATAAACCTTTTAAAAGATTTGGTCGATAGAGATAACTGTTAACATATTCATTTATTCAATAACAAGCAGAGGTATGATTTTAACGTACTCAATAGAGAACAAACAGAGGTATCATGTTAACGTGCTCATTTTAATCCTAACTGTTCAGTGACATCTGGTATGACGGATTAGGGAAAAACAGAGGTGATGTTAAACGTGTCTTGAAACTCAACCTATTCAAAGGATCTGGTCGTGATAGGGACAAGCTGACTAAACAGAGGTGACGGTTAACGTATTTAGCTTTGGAATCGGACTATCAGAGGTAACTGTTAACTTGATAGGGAAATAATTTTCGTCAGAGATAATTTTTAACTTAATGACATCAAAAGCACGTTCGTCAGAGGTTGTAATGTTGGACTTGATGAAGTGTGAATTTTCTTTTCTGTCAGAGGTGAAATCTTAACGTGACAGGGGATCGATTTAATTAGGATTTTGTCTCATTTGATTTTGAATTATGATGTCAGAGGTATGATTTTAACTTGACAAATATTTTGGAGTGTCGCTTGCTCTGTTGGAGCAAAATGACAAGAAAAGTTTTGCTGTATGAGGTGAAATCTTAACGTGACAGGAGATTTATCTGATTAGGATTTTTAGCAAACCCCCAGCTATCAACGGGTTTGATTTGCCTTTACCAACTACCGTTTGAGTCGGGCTAGCCATGCTATTCTCCTCAGTATGGTGAGTTATCAAGGATTTCGTTTGGGCTTAAATGTTAAACTTTTCCTCTTCCCTTTGCTTTAACAGCTTAGGGCAGTGATGTATTCTTATATTCGGATAAGAATACTGTTGTGACAGATTTGTCGTGGGATTTTTAGCAAACCCCCAGCTTTCAACGGGTTTGATTTTGCCTTTACCAACTACCGTTTGAGTTGGGCTAGCCATGCTATTATCCTCAGCATAGTGAGTTGTCGAGGGTTTCGTTTGGGTTTGGATACCAAACTTTTCCTCTTCCCTTTGCCTTAGCGGCGTTGGAAAATTCATACTTTTACCCCTAGTATGAAGGGGTTGGCGAGAATTTTATTCTCTTCCCGTAACCTTATCGGCGTTGGGTAATTCATATTTTTTACCCCAGGTATGGTGGGGTTGGAGAGAAATTTATTCTCTTCCCGTAACCGTAGCGGCGTTAGGTAATTCATACTTTTACCTCCAGTATGACGGGGTTGGCGAGAAATCTATTCTCTTCTCGTAGCCTTAGCGGCGTTGGGCGGTTCATACTTATTACCCCCAGTATGGTGGGGTTGGCGAGAAATTTATTCTCTTCCCGTAGCCTTAGCGGCGTTGGGCGGTTCATACTTATTACCCCCAGTATAGTGGGGTTGGCGAGAAATTTATTCTCTTCCCGTAACCTTGTCGGCATTGGCTAATTCATCATTTTTTTTATTTTATTTTATTTTATATATACATTTTTATTTCTTTATCTCTCTCTCTTTTTTTTTGTTTGCAATGATGTCCCTTTTTTTTTTTTTTTTTTTAGGTGATGACGCCTAGCATTTTATTTTTTTTATTATTTATTTATTTATTTATTTTGGTAAGCGATGAGGCCTTGCAAATATATTTTTATTTATTATTATTTTTTGTTTATTTTTATTTATTTACTTTTCTTTTTTTTTTGTTTATATTTTTATATTTTTTAAATATTTTTTTTTATTTTAATTAATTTTTTTTATTTATTTTATTTATTTATTTATTTTTTTGGCATCCGCGGGTGCATCTGTGGGATACAACCCATGGGTAGAGCACTCATACTGAATGTTTTTTTTTCTCTCTGTTTTTTTTTAAAAATATTTATTATTATTATTTTTTAACTTTGTCAATTTTTTGTGGGCGATAACACCCTTTCTTTTTTTTTTTTCTCTTTTTTTCCTTTTTTATTTTTTATTTTTTGCCTTTTTATTATTTTTTTTTTCGTGCGGGAGAGAGGGAGAAAAGTGCGGGTGACCTAGGTTCCATCTGCGGGTTGCGTCCCGCGCTTCCATATGTGGGTTGCGTCCATGTGGGTCCCAAGATTCCATTTGCGGGTTGCATCCCACGCTTCCATATGCGGGTCCCAAGATTCCATCTGCGGGTTGCATCCCGCGCTTCCATATGCGGGTTGGGTTGCATCCCGCGCTTCCATATGCGGGTTGCGTCCATGCGGGTCCCAAGATTCCATCTGCGGGTTGCGTCCACGCGGGTCCCAAGATTCCATTTGCGGATTGCATCCCGCGCTTCCATATGCGGGTTGCGTCCACGCGGGTACCAAGATTCCATCTGCGGGTTGCATCCTGGAGTTGTATCCAGTTTTGTCAATTTTTTTTTTTGGCGATAACGCCTCAAATTTTTTTTTTTGACAGACGATGACGTCTTTATGGGCGATGACGCCTCAAATTTTTTTTTTTATGGGCGATGATGCCTCATAATTTTTTTTATGGGCGATGACGCCTCATAAATTTTTTTCTTTTTTTTTTTTTTACAGACGATGACGTCTTGTCATTTTTTTTTTATGAGCGATGACGCCTCATATTTTTTTTTTTTTTACAGACGATGACGTCTTGTCAAATTTTTTTTCTTTATGGGCAATGACGCCTCATAATTTGTTTTTTTTTTTGACAGACGATGACGTCTTGTCAATTTTGGTGGGCGATGACGCCTCACATGTATTTATCGTTACCCGGCGATGACGCCTAGGCTCCAAAAAAAAAATTTAAAGATTGGATTGCACCGCCCAAACTCCCACTGTGGTCGCCAATTCTTGTATGCCCGAAAAGTTGAATCTTCCTTTATATGCCAATTTAATTTTGAATTACAGCAATAAAAGAAAAATTACAAATAGAAAATCGAGATTACAAGAATGGGGATCGATTGATTTCGATTCCCCTTTATTTTTGTGGGTCTGGCAGCGGTGGAGTTTTGTTTCTGTACTCCGTTGACGATCCGATCTCTCTGAATTGAGAAACTCCTCTCTGGATATTTGGACTCTGAAAAATTGGACTCTTCCCCAAAGAATCTCCCCCCAATCCAAAAGTCCTCTTTCCAGTTAAATTCCTGTGTTTTATAAACCGAAAAAGCTCCAAATCCGGCTCAATTATTCCTGAAAAACCGGATCACGGAATATTAGCGAAATAAAATAGGAAATAAATAATCAGAAAAGAACGAAAAATAACCCGCGGGTTGCAACCCGCGGGTGTGCCCACTTGGCAATTTTCAATTTTTTTTTTTTTTTTTTTTTTGGTATCTACAGTCACAACATAGAGTTGTGTTGTACTACCAATCGACTTTCACTCAGATTTCTACTAGATTAAGGTCGTTATTAGTGACACGGTGTATGGAAAAATTATAGGGGATTGAATCCTAATATAAATTCAAAATGGATGATCTCATTTGGACTTGTAAATCAAAAGTTATGATTAAAATACTGGAGGGATATGTGAGTGATAGCATAGAGTTATTGCGCTCTGCCTCAACTTCCACTCGGATTCTGGCTATACTAATTTCAAGATTTGAGAAGATGCTAAGGAAAAGTTATAGAGAATTAAGTTCTAACATAACATAAAAAGAATAGACTCCTTGATGATTCAAAAGTTATGCTCATTATACCGAGATCACTTGAGCTGACGGTTAGATCTATTTTTAGATATGGATTACTCAGAGATTGAAAGTCCAGATAGTCGTTTTCTGTAATATGCCAAAATTCATATTATTCGTACCCTTAGGGTCAATATAGACACTAAAATGACTTTTAATGAGCATAACATTAAATCTATAACTACAAATTACATTTGATATTTGCAGCTAGTTTTCTAATATTTATAATTTTTAAAATTTTTTCTAGAAGCCCGAAAAATATTTTTGAATTTTACTAATTACAAAATATTCAACTAATCTATTAATTATTTCAAAATTTTATTTCTCTAATTCTAGACATTGAAATTATAAATAGATAATTTTTTAGAGCTTTTCTTGTTGAGCACTATGTTCTATATTAATTTGATAGAATTCAAAAAACGCTCATCGGAACCGTAAATATTAAAATATTAAATAAATTAAAAAAAAAATTCCGCACAACCCATCTTAAATAAATTTCTAAGAGCACACATAAGAAATTATGTTGGTTTGAAAATTGTCATAACAGAAGAGAGTTTGGCGAAGAAAGTGCTAGGTGGCTCATTTGGGGAGAAAAAAGTTGATGGCTATTTTACCAAAATGCCCCTTGGCACATATAAGCACATTTTCCTCAAAAATTTTATTTGGCTATCAAAAAAAAAAACCTTCACCTCCTTTTAGCCTACAATAGAGCGGCAAAAGGAGTGAGACAAAATTTCCCAAATAAATAAAAAAAATGGAAAAAAGAAAATAGAAAGAGAGGGAAACCGAGTAAGTAATATTAGAGAATTAATTACCACAGATTTTCTTTATATTTTAAATTCTTATAATTAGTTGTACTATACCTACAATTAGTTGTAATCCCCTAATTTTATGATAGTTTTCCTATTTTTTGAGATTTGAGTAACTCATGGCAATACCCAATTTTGTGTATATATATTCATTCTTAATCAATGAAAAAGTTAACCCATTGTTTCTCAATATTCCTCTCTATTTCAACATGGTATCAAGAGCGTAATCTTCTTGGACGTATTATCTTCTTTTTTTTCAAAAAAAAATCTTCAATGGCTTCTACTGTGACATCCTCTTCCACCAATGATCCTATCACCATTCCAAACTCCCAGGATCCTCAACATCCCCTCCTTACAATCAATCTCTCCAATATCACCAAATTTTCATCCACCAATTATCTCACATGGAGCCTTCAAATCCAATCTCTTCTTGAAGGTTATGATCTTCATCACTTTATCGATAGCACTCATACTCCACCACCACCCACCGTCATTGTCGATTGTGTTGCATCTCCAAATCCGGCATACACAATCTGGAAGCGTCAGGATCGTCTCATCTTTAGCGCTCTCCTTGGTACTATCTTTATTTCACTGCAACCGCTTATTGTTCGCACTACCACTTCACTTGATGCATGGCAAACCTTAGCTCATACCTACGCCAAACCATCTCGTGGCCATATTAAACAATTGAAGGACCAATTAAAGCAGTGTACCAAGGGCTCAAAATCAATTAGTGAATATATGCAGGCGATAAAGACTTGTGCGGATGAACTTGCTCTTCTAGGGAAGCCAGTTGATGATAAGGATCTTATTGATCGGGTTCTTGAAGAACTTATTGATGAGTACAAATCCGTCACTGATACAATTAATGCCCGTGACACGTCAATTTCTTTTGCTGAACTCCATGAGAAACTTCTCAACAAAGAAGCATCTCTTCAGACTGCTCAACCATCTTCTCTATCACTATCAGCAATGGCAAATCCCATAGCCTTCCGGACTCGTCCAAATTGGCGTCCCCCAGTAACCAATCCACAACAACCAGGTCCTACCACTACGCTTTCTCCTCATGATCAACGCCAACCCAAACCTTATTTGGGTCATTGTCAAGCATGCGACATTCAAGGACACACTGCCAAACGGTGCCTGATGTTTCGGCTTGTCACTAATCAACAATCCCCGACACCTCGTCCTCAAGGCTCTCAAGGATATCGCCCCTCCACACCCTGGCAACCATGAGCCAATCATGTTGTCCTCGGCAATAACACTACTCCTACTTGGCTGCTGGATAGTGGAGCATCTCACCACGTTACGTCTGATCTGAGCAATCTCTCTCTTCATAGCCCATATAAAGGATCTGATGATGTCATGATCGGCGATGGATTGGCCCTTCACATCACCCATACTGGTTCTACAACCATACCTACTTTCTCTCGCACCTTTACTTTACAAAACATCCTTTGTGTCCCTTCCATAAAAAAGAACTTAATTTTGATTTATCAATTTTGCACTAATAACCATGTTTCTGTTGAATTCTCACCCTCTGCTTTTAAGGTGAAGGATCTAAATACGGAGGCAATCCTTTTGATGGGTGAACCTAAGGATGACGTATATGAGTGGCGACCACATCCCCTTCAGTTACCTATTCACCGTTGCTTGCTTTTTCTAGTGTCAAGACCACTTTGTCCGAGTAGCACTCTAGACTAGGTCATCCATCATTGACTATTATGAAAAATATTGTTTCCAGGTTTTCTTTACCATTGTCTAGTCCGTTATTCTGTTTCCCACATTGTAATGCCTGTTCATGTAACAAAAGTCATAAAATTCCATTTTCTTCTTCCACTTTAACCTCATCCCATCTGCTTGAACTTCTCTTTTCTAATGTATGGACATCTCCTATTTATTCTGTTGATGGTTTTCAGTACTATGTTATTTTTGTTGATCATTATACCCTGTACATTTGGTATTATCCACTTAAACGGAAATCCCATATGTATGATGTCTTTGTGCGCTTCAAGGCATTAGTCGAAAACCAATTTAAGTACCGAATTATTACCCTCTATTCAGATAATGGTGGCGAATATCAAGTCCTTGATCGTTTTCTCTCTACCAATGGTATATCCCATCTTACTACACCACCCCACACACCCGAACACAATGGTCTTTCCGAACGACGTCATCGTCATATTGTTGAAACCGATTTATCTCTTCTCACTCATGCATCGATGCCTCTAACTTATTGGACTTATGCATTTGCCACTGCTGTATATCTCATCAATCGTATGCCCACACCCACACTACATTTTTCATCTCCTTTTGAAAAACTCTTTGAGTCTCCACCCTACTACACTAAATTTCGAGTGTTCGGTTGCTTATGTTATCCGTGGCTTCGTCCTTATTCTCAACATAAACTTGACACTCGTTCCACTCATTATGTTTTTCTTGATTACTCTTCAACACAAAGTGCATATATCTGTCTTAATCTATCCACTTCTAAAACATATATTTCTCGTCATGTCAAATTTTTTGAAAATTCTTTTCCCTTTTCCACTCACCAATCCCATCTATCTTGTCCCTCCCCAGAGATCATTTCCAAATGGCTTCCCCCGATCCAAATTCTACCCATTTCCCGTGGCTCACTCAATACGTCTCCACAAAGGGAATCCTCGTGTCAACATCCGTCACAACATGCCCAAACGGTCGAACGACCCTCCTCACCAGCCGACCGACACAATTCGGTTGACCACTAAGAAATCACAGTCGACTGTTTACCACTCGAACCACATAATTCTGAGACCTCTTCTACTTCAACCACAGCTCAACCTACCCATCAAAATACCCATCCCATGACCACTAGATCGAAAAACAACATCCGCAAACCCCTAACCAAGATGACTCTCACTGCTGTCCTTTCTCAACAATCAGACATTGAGCCTCATACTGTTAACCAAGCCCTAAAAAATCCCAAATGGAGACAAGCTATGAATGATGAATTTGATGCTCTTGTTCGGAATGGAACTTGGGAGCTTGTTCCATCTACTTCTCTGCAGAATCTTATTGGATGTAAGTGGGTTTTTCAGATAAACGGCTTGCAGATGGTTCTGTTGACATGTACAAAGCCAGATTAGTTGCCAAAGGTTTTCATCAACGACCTGGAGTGGATTATCATGACACCTTTAGTCCAGTTGTCAAGCCAACAACAATACGCCTTGTTCTAAGTCTGGCAGTCAGTAGAGGTTGGCAGTTACGACAGTTGGATGTTAATAATGCCTTCTTTCAAGGCCATCTTTCTGAACATGTCTACATGGCCCAGCCTCCGGGATTTGTTGATCGAGACAATCCAACACATGTATGCAAATTAAAGAAGGCTATATATGGACTCAAGCAGGCCCCACGGGCTTGGTACCTTGAACTTCACCAATTTCTCATTGAGTCTGGGTTCACAAACTCTCATGCAGACACTTCTCTATTCATACTCCACTCAGGTGACACTACTATATATCTACTTGTTTATGTGGATGACATTATTATCACAGGTACCAACACCAACACTATTCAGCGCTACATTGACCTCCTAGCATAAAGATTTTCAATCAAGAATCTTGGTGCCTTGTCTTATTTTCTCGGCATTGAGGTTCTCACCACTCCATCTAATTTGTTGTTTACTCAAAAACGCTACATCACTGATCTTCTTGCTCGGACAAAATGTTTGGTGCAAAACCTGTTGTTACACCACTTGTTACAGATGGAAATCTCACACTTCATTCAGGTATAACATTGACTGACTACACAGAATATAGAACAATTGTTGGCAGTCTACAATATCTTTGCCTCACTCGCCCAGACATAGCCTATGCTGTTAACAAGCTTTCCCAATTCATGCATCGCCCAACGTCTGAACATTGGAATGCTGCAAAACGACTGCTTTAATATCTGTGTGGCACACTGACTCATGAATTACTTCTTCATAAGGAAAATCCACTTTCTCTTCATGCCTTCTCAGATGCAGATTGGGTTGATAACAAAGACGACTATACATCTACGAGTGCATATATTGTCAATCTTAGTCGTCATCCTATTTCTTGGACATCCAAGAAATAGCGTACAGTTGTTCGGTCATCCACAGAAGCTGAGTACGGATCATTGCCGCTACTGCTTCAGAAATCAATTGGATTTGTTCCCTTCTCACAGAGCTTGGCGTCACTCTTTCTACACCGCCTGTTATCTATTGTGACAATATTGGTGTCCCCTAACTTTGTTCTAATCCATTTTTTCATTCATGCATGAAATATATGGCAATTGACTATCACTTTATTCGGGATCAAGTTCAATCAGGCGCTCTTCGTGTTCTCCATGTTTCCTCAGCAGATCAACTTGCTGACGCTCTTACCAAACCGCTTCCACGAAGCCGCTTCCAAGAATTAAGGGTCAAGATTGGCATCTCCTCCGGAGCTCCATCTTGAGGGGGCATATTAGAGAATTAATTACCACAGATTTTCTCTATATTTTAAATTATTGTAATTAGTTGTATTATACCTGCAATTAGTTGTAATCCCCTAATTCTAGGATAGTTTTCCTAATTTTTTTTTTATTTGAGTAACTCACGGCAATACCCAATTTTGAGTATATATATTCATTCTTAATCAATGGAAAAGTTAAGCTATTGTTTCTCAATATTCCTCTCTATTTCAACAAGTAACACTCCTCTTTTCTATAATTTTTCCTCGAAATACTTTATATATTTGGTAATTGTAAAAAGTGTAGTGCATGAAGAATGAATACATATTTGTATTATTTTCTTGGTTCAACAATTTGACTTCAAATTATTTTTTAAAAATATTTCTCATTTTGGGTATTGAAATAAAATATGAATATTTCATTGTGTTTCTCTTCTTGAGTAGTACGTTTCTGTATTAATTTGGTAATATTTGGACAACGTTAAATAGAATCGAAATCAATAAATAATAGTTTAATTTAATAACTTATAAAATTTTACTAAACTAAAGTGAGGCAATGGCATTTTGTTGTATTGTCACAACAGATGGAAGTATGGCATGGAGGGTGGCTAGGCGACTAAAGGCGAGGGATTTATTTAAATGAAAAAGTGTATATTAATATTTCTCCTTCTTTACTCTTCTATCCAAAATTATTTTGTTCATTCACCTGGTCGTCTCACCATCTCATGCCAAAGAACACATGCAGAGAAAAAAATTGAGGAAAATAAAAAATAAAAATAAAGAAAGAAAAAAAATGAAATCAAGGAATCAGAGGAAGTAAAGAGGAATTCGGTGTAAGTAAAACTGCTATTCTTTATTTTTTCTTGAAGAATTTATTTAATTAATATTTTTTGTACACAATTTATTTTATTTTATGAATATTCTTGGCTCACATTTTGAATTATTTTTTGTGAATATACTTGGCTCACATTTTGGACTATTAAATGATATTGGAAATTGAACCGGATTATTGGATAATTTGATAGTTGAACTTTAAACATGCCTAATAAAATTCATATTTGGTCAATTTTGACATATACAGATATTGTATTGTTTATATTTCTGAACATGTAATACTCATATTTTAATAATTGAATTATTTAGGAATGGTATATTCAATTGCACATTTAAATAATTAAAGTTATATGAATAAGTTAGCTATTATTTTTATTTGAATTAATGTGATAGTACAAACAATAACAACTAAGCCTTTTATTCCAAGTATTTGGGGTAGGCTACATGAACCAAAAAGAGAATCACACCGGATCGATCACTTTGATAGTCCTTCTCCATTTATTTCTATCAAGTAATATCTCCTCATTTAAACCTCTAGAATCCATATCTTTTCGTATTAACTCTATCCATATTTTTTTTTGTCTTTCTTTCTTTCTTTTAACTTGCCCTACATTAATAAACTCTCATTATCGAACTAGTGCATTTGTAGGCCTATGTTGCACATGACCAAATCATCATAAACGATTTTCTCGTGAATTGATGTGATAATACGATGAATAAAATAAAGTTTCATTAACTTTATCTAATAATCATATTATTAACTCCAATGGTCCCTTTGAGGGTTCGGATAATGGTAGTTATGTTGTATTAATGGCAACGGTACCTCGAGTATCAAACTCGGCATCAATGGCATCATCGGCTTATTGTATTTTAATTATATTAATTAATATTACTTACGTTGCGGATATCAGGTATTGTTGGAAATAAATATTAATTAAATATGTATATATGATTGTATGGTGATTGACACATTGTAGTGTTGCATTTAAATGTGCTGTGATACTATATTTTAATATAATGCAGTGAAAAAAGTGAGAGATATGAAACTTTATTTAAATTTATTATTATCATTACTCTTTACTATAAGTTGTCTTTATTTTGAATTGAATAAGAATCGGTGATCTAAATCATTTCATTAAATCACGATCATGTAGCATAGCATGCGACACTTATTTGTAAATGATATATTGTACTAATATGAACGATACGTGGACATGATAGTGAGTATAGTGACATGATAGAGGAATGAAATATAGCAATATTGCATATACATGATCCAATAATTTATTAATGATATCATGTATATATATATATGAACGAACGAGTCATATCATGATATCATTATAAGTCATATGTACTATGTATCATGAACTTGAATATGGCAAGAAGCTATGTAATAGGTAAGAGTCATGTCGTATAAGAATTAATAAAATATTATAGCCGACCACAGCAGCTTGAGTGATACTAGATCACGGACTGATAATCAGTACCCAGTGTGGTATGTTCGCTGCTGTAATATAGTACATGGTGTGAATTATAATACCTAGTAGTATGACATAGTTCAATGCCATGCAATTGAAGTTGGGACATGAATATATACGTACACCTATACGACAATGGAGAATAGTGTTATCTTATCCATTAATAAATTTTCTACAACTAACTTGGACAATAACTAAGACCAATAGAATAAATGATTAAGATATATAGAATAATTATTCGTTATGTTTATTTATTTATTTATTTATTTTATTTATACTTGTTTATATGCTCAATTTTATAAGTTCACGACCAACACTAACATGAGTATGCCCACGTGAACTGATACTCATGTACTATGATAGTACATTTTTTTCTCTCTTAAGGTATTACTTACTGCGTTTAATTTTTTGGGTTTTGAACTCACATTTTGAGGAAGTGGAAGGAGAGCCGTGGATCTAGTCTCATAATATTGTATATATTATTCATATTTCTTTTGTCGGACACTGTTCCTTCTTTTAATTCTTTTATTGTACATATCTAGTACAGTGCGCCCTTTCATATAATCAACCTATGTGCTATAAATGCAGCTCTAATTTCAAACATATTATTTATTCATCTGCATGGCAATGGTTACGATTATTCCAAGATTCTGTTGGATAATCTAGGATCATTTTTAGTAGCATCCTCCATTTTGGAAAACAATTGAAGAATAAAAGCATTACATTTTCTTATTAGAAAAAGATAAGAGAAGAGTTTCTTGATTAAAAATTATATTTTTATATAGTTAATGAGTGATTTCTTGCTAAGCATCTGGTGTATATGCATAACTCCTTTGTAAAAATATGTAATTTCTTGTCTTGAGCTCGAAGAAAAGGCTCCATGGAGGTTGGGTTCAGTTGGAGTTAAGCTTAAACTTCAGTGCTATTAGAACTCTAGCAGAGAAAGAAGAAGAAGAAGAAGATACGAGAATATAGAGGGTGTTGAAAATGAGAGGAAGAGAGTATATTGAGTGTGTACGTACTAAGTCCATAGAGAGTGTAGAGGGAATGTTGGAGTTATTGAAAAGGTATAAGAGAAAGCATACTATCATAGCCACTCCGTGCAAATTGTAAAAGTGATATTAGTATCATTTGACGCAAGTTAAATGATCACACAATGAATTAGAAATTTTAGTTAGAGAAAAAATAAAATTAAGAGGGTTAAAAGATAACACAATAACTCATTGCCGACTCAATAAATGGTGGAGGAAATTTGGGATCTTCATAATAATTTTTTATTTAAATAATTTAATAATTATTAGTTCTAGGCAATACTCTCCAAAAATTACCAAATCAATAAAGAGCATAGAATTCAATGAGAGAAGCACTAGAATAATTCCCCTACAATTTTATAAGTTCTGAAGGAGTGATAAATATTATTGAAATAATTACTAGGATAATTCAATATTCAACAATCAGCCAAAATTGAGAATTTTTAGAAATTCAAACAAAAAATCCTTAAATTCACAAATAATAAAAAATAATAAATACGAAGACTGGAAGTTTTTTAGAGTTATGGATTTCAAATTATGGTCCAAAATTCATTTTGGTATCCGATTAGACCATAATATTCCTAATTTGGCCTAATTTATTCATGAGATAAATACAGAAATACAAGAGAATAAAAACATCCTAGAACCCCATGACCTTACGAAAATTAACTTGGTGAGCTGACTAGTTAAGTGTACTATAATTATGCGAAAAGCAAAAAATCCTAGACCAGTAGTATGTGCCTCTTCATTTTGTGTGAAGTAATACTTCATAATTATTGGTTCTTATCTCTGAATCTTCCATAGTTTTGAGAGTCTCTTGAGTGCTTAGCTTAAGTATCAATAGTAAAAGTCAAGAGAATCCGGATCTAAGGCCTTAGACTTCGCATGTGGATCAGTCCATTATAATTGGACAAGTGTCTAGAGCAAGGAGCAAGCCTTCATCTGGATAGGTTAGTTTAGCTAGACAGAGTGATTGAATTCGTCTTTTAATTATAATTAACAATTATCTTGTGATTGCCACTAAATGAACGAAAAGTTGGACTTTTGCTTAATCATTGGTTACTTTTTGTTGAGCTGTTGATTGCTTCTATTAAGTTGTTAAGTGGCTTGACAGTAACTCATTTTTGGAATTACTAAATACTTTTTTGGCATAGAGCCAAGTATCATTTCTGCCTTATCCTATTAGTTTTTACAAATCTTTCCAATTTATTGTTAAGTATAGGAAAAGAGAAGTTTGGTTAGTGGGAAAAGATAAACTCATAAAATTAAACATTTATCTATTTGGCCGAGTTGTATTGATTCCCTAGGCGTTAGGTAGTTACCTACCTGAAATATGCCAAGTTCACAGCAATGGTCTATCTTTGTACTGCAGTAATATACCTTAAATTGATATCTTTTGTATCCATAATGCATCTTTAAAGTGGTGACTTTTATCCCTTGACCATTAGGATTTGGTATCGGCCCTCTAAAAGCGAATGAACTCACTACGGTTGCATTATAGTTCTAAGAACTTGCACAATATAAGTGAATTAATTACTATAGTGGTGTTGTCTCTGCAATCTTCAAAGGAGCATGGTCATATCCAAATCCCTAGAGGACTTCTTATATTACCAGGGTAAGTACTAAGTAGTATGAAAAGCTTTATTGTGATATATATGCTAGGTACTCACACATTAACAGCGATGACCCGTTGTTATGCTCGATTGTGATCACCTGGTGAGTTATAGGACTTTTATTATTATATCATATTGCCAAGTGGCAAAAGATTTATAACAAAATTGATGAAGACTTGGTACTCGCTGGTTAGAATAAATGGAACTCACTACAGTGGTATCGCTATTGCACTCTTTCATGATTGCCTGGTAAATACCAGATTCTCATGAGATAGACCAAGTGTTGCCCGATGGCGAAAGGTTTTGTAACATATTGCCTTAACACTAGGTGTTCAGATGCTAACAACAGTGGCCTATTGTTGTGCCCAACTGTGATCATCCAGTGAATTACAAGACTTTCTTATTGCCACAATGAGTACTGTCAAATAAAAGATTGTCGAGTGAGTATTATTGGGGTGTAGCTGCTGAGTACTGCCAAGTGACAAAGACTATCAAGGTAAGTTCTTTTAGGGTATAAACTATCGAGTACTACTAAGTTGTGGAGATTGTCGGGGTAAGTACTATTGAGGCACAAATTACCAAGTATTACCAAGTTGCAGAGATTGCTGCGATAAGTACTATTAGACATAAACTATCGAGTACTGCGAAGTAGTGAAGATTATCAGGGCAAGCACTATAAGAGCATAAACTGTTGAATACTCCAAGTGGCAGATAAACTCAGAATGGATTAAAAATATTGGTCAATTTGCATATAAAAGGGGCATATTGAGTACGAAATATAGTTAAAAGTAGAATTTGTCAAGTGCTTTAAAGAACTAATGTTCAACAATGAACTTATCACATAGTCTAAGTTGTTTAAAGTATGGCTATGTTCAATATTAGACTTATTATAACTGCATATATCTAAAAGTTGATTAGAGTATCTAAGGGTAGATTGTTGATCATATGACCGTAGATGTCCCTTTGTTAATGAGGCATCTTTCTTGTCTTGGCTCTTATTAGGATGATCTCATTGAGTCCTTGCATCTATGTGGATGAATTTCTCAGATGTCTTATTCGATGAGCTTTTTAATATCCTTCTTTAATTGGATGTACTCTTTAATCTCATAGTTTTGACACCCTTGTATTGTTGCAGGTCCCTCCTTTTGGCGAGCATAGTGATCAGGCAAGGAGTAATGAGAGAGAGCCACTTTTTGGACTTGGTTGAGGACATGAGTTTGGATAGAGTTGAGGAGAGTAAACTCAACTTTTTTGATGGTGATGACCCTGATACCTTTTCGATGGGCTTCATCTTCTTTTGTATTATTTTCCTCTTCAGTCAGAGGGTTCTCTGGCCCTTTGAAAGACATGATTCTTAAAGATTATCCTAGAATCCTCCTAAGCAGTATAGTTATCAATGCGCTTGATGAGTTCATCCAAAGAGGCGACTAGTGCTGCTAATAATATATCAGGCAAACAGTTCTCTGTCTAGAGTCTTACCACATTGAACTATTTTAAGAAGTCTCGGAAAGGTTTGGCTTGTTTTTGCTTGATGCTTAGAAGAGATGTCATGATTCTCTATGTATTCTTACTCATCAAGAATTGTTGAGTGAATACTTATGGGAGCTGGCCGAGTTCCTCGATTGAGCTTGGGAGAAGATTGTTGTACATAGCATGTGCCCCTTTCTCTAGGGTCATAGAAAAGCACATCACACGACTCCATCTGTTACTTTTTTGCAAATGCATGACAATATGATAGTTGGCAATGTGAACAAAAGGATAAATGGAGCCATCATTATTTCCTGCTTAGGTTAGGAAATTTGAATTTAAGCTCCCTCTGGAATATGGTGCTATAGAGAGATTCATGGTAGCCAACGAACTTGTCACCATAGTGAGTTGGGCCTTCTTCAGATAGGAAGAAGAGGCTTCACTATCATAGTTTTCGCGCTTCCATAGGAAACGAGAGGTTGGTCTTGTCACCCCCTTGGTGTCTTCATAGGGATCTTCAACCCAGAATGGTTTCGCTGGAGTAGATTAGATTCAATGGAGTGTTCGGGAGGATTTCACCATCTGGTCCACCGAGAATTAGAGTTATGCTTTGATGACCAGAGCATCCAGATTCGGTCCTAGTATGGTATTCATTCCCTACACCAACTTATTTTGGAGGGAGTTCTTGTTTTTGCTGCTTTTAGTATGTTCTTTTTTTTCCATAAT
Source organism: Dracaena cambodiana (assembly GCA_036321105.1). Taxonomy (NCBI): domain Eukaryota; kingdom Viridiplantae; phylum Streptophyta; class Magnoliopsida; order Asparagales; family Asparagaceae; genus Dracaena; species Dracaena cambodiana. The sequence goes on from JAYEPQ010000013.1 coordinate 5,541,144, forward strand.
GACATCAATTGTTGATGTTAATTTTGGTCAGTTAAGATCACATAGCTAAATTTGAGCACCATATAGAAATTTGTGCTTGGAAGGAGGTCATGAACCAAGTCCGACTCAAAAGTTCATTCCTAATTTTGAATAACTTACAAGAAGATTATTAGATAATAAATGAAAGAAGATAAATAAAATACGTATACGAAAATGTAATGAGGTTCGATCGAGATGGGATCTTGGGCCTACGTCCCCAGCAAAAAATAATCGTTTCGGTATATTTTCTTTATAGGGGATTCATATTTTAATCACTCAATATCTTTTTTTCCTCTCTCATTATAGAACATATATATAGAGGGTGAAAAAGAGATTATCAGATTTTCTATCTCACTCTCCTCATGGAGGAGGGGTGTATTTATAGTTATTTTTTGATAGAATCGTAGTTGAATTCCAATATAGTTTTTAAATACAATATAGATTCTCTTACCTAGGAGGAGGAAATTTCTTACCATAGTCGAACTCAATTTCTATTTCAAGGGAAGTCCAAGTTAAACAAAGATTCTTGAGTCTTATGGGCTACGTATGCTTAGTAGATTATCGCTCGATTGACTTTATTCCTATGAGGTTTAGGGACCTTTGTTTGATGGAATTTTATTCTTGCGGGCATGGACTGTTAATTTGTGACCCAACATTACGTAAATGCAATCTATGCTTTTATAACTAACAGGATTGCACGACAAGAGGTACAAATAAAATCTAAAAGAAAAAAGAATGAGAATGTAGGGAAAAAATAATAATAAGAGTTATTATATATATAATAGTTTTATTTAATAATGTACAATCTTTGATAATAAAAAAATATACAATGTTAGTGGAGAGCATGACATGTATATTGATATATATTTGAACTCAAATACTACGATTCAATATTACTGCTATAATACTAGTTTAAGTCTTTCATGTTTAAAAAGGCTAGTTATAATGTACTTGTAAATGATTACCACATGATATCTTTATCACCCAATCTAACAGTTAATATTTTTTAAAACTTGATTTCCATGCGGCATTCATCAAAAAACTGTTAACAAAGTTACCTTATTCTAGATGCCAATGACAACAATCGTATCCATATGTATTGTCAATCATCCCCCTATGCATGCATAATGTTTCTTGAAAGAAAGAAAATATCATTTTCATTTAATTTATTATAAGGTGTATATGGAATATAGTATCTAAAATTATGAGATGATTAGTTTCTTGAATCTTGTTCATGCTATATATAACATGAAAGACATGGAACCATTCTCATGAAAATTTATAGAGTAAAATTTATGAAGAGTCATATCTCAATCTGTTTCAGTGTACTACAATGTGGCAAAACTCATCTCATCTCATGTAGTATGAGAGATGGTGATATAATATTAAGAATTATCAGGAATCCTGTTACATAAAAGAATCAATGTCTGGTCCTAGAAAGAGATGAAACCAAGATCCAAATAAAAGAAGAGACAATATGCACCAGATAAGAATTGTAGATATATCTCTCAATCAGAAAGAACGTTCACCAAAAAAAAAGTCGGAATTGTTCATCTGTCTTTTTCGTGTTTTATTTCTAACAAAGGTCAATGTCCGTTTGTTAGAAATGTGATATAAAATATAATAAGAGGAGAGACATGCAAGTTTTGGTCGAATGTCATAACAAATCGTATACAATACATACGCTACAATGCTTGTGATTTGTTCTGAGTTTCTCCACATTACTTCTTTTTATTAAAAATCTTACCTCCCATCCTTTCTTTCTTAATGGTATAACACCAAGATTACAAGACCTATATGCTTCTTGCTTCCATCTTGTCCATTTTCAAATTGTAGAATGTTAGAAAGTTATTTAGCAAATGTTTGGTGACGGAACAAGATTAGCAACCAAGCATCATAACCTTGAGTGAATCATTTTGACTAGTTCAAAACTCTCTCTTATGCTTCTTTAATTGTTATTTCTTGAATGATAGTTGACCTTTTCCAGTACATCACATGAGTGTGTCCAAAAATCAAACCTTTGACACTTCAACATTTGAATGAGGCAGTCAAAGGTGATGACTATTGAGGAACTGCAGACTTTATATAGTGGATGCCCACCAAAATAATTGATACTAGTAATAATGTTACTAATGATTAATTTTTATTCTCAAGTTCTGACTAATTCTCCATTTGACTAATGATTATTTCTACTAATTGTCTTTGAAAGCAATTGGGAAAGCTCAGCTCACACAAGTTTGCATAGAGGGTGAGTTTTTTGACTTCAGCCTAGAGCTATTATATGAATGATGGCCTCAGAGAATTTCAACTGCACAGTTGTTTTTTTCTTGATGACCAGGCAGCATATTGCACTTCTATAGTGTAGAACATTCCGAAACCTCACAAATCTTGATCACAAGTTCAATACCAGACTACGACCTTTGTTTAAAGCAATAACTATGAAACAAAATACAATACAATAGTAAACAACATTACACCTTGAGATAAAAACATATACCTGCATAGCAATCTATATATTCAATGTATTCATCAATCCACTTACGTACAGATTCACCTAAATTAACCATGGATCAACATAAGAGATTTATTCATACCAAACTATACAAACTGTTATAACAAGAAACAAAGAAACACAGAATCACATAAACAAAATCGGAAAGAAACCAACCACAGATTTAAACGATACATTATAGCAGCTATGTACCAAGTATGGTATTTATACAGAAATTTTCAAGCATTTAGTATGTACTTTGTACAGAGACTTTCATTCGCAGGCACAGATAATTATACAGACATCTACTATGGATATTATCCTTATATATACATATAATTTACTGAACAAAGCGAGCAGTGAGGACTAGGGTTTAGCTTTTAAATGTAGCTTTTTGTTCATTTTCTTGATATAAGCCACTGCCTTCTAGCAGTTTAATGCCTGAGAAGGAAGGCAGTGCTGCAGGTCCTTTTAGCAGAGCAAATGGCGGTGAGCAGAACGAGAAGGTACTAGGAGTTATTATGCCCAGTTCTTCTTCTTGGCCCGGAGCTGGGTCAGCTTGTCTCTCCATTGTGCTGCACAAATCCAATGATGCATATATGAAGAAATACAAAAATTCTAGACTTCAATTTAGATCGCCTTTTTTTCTCAAGACAATAGGCAAGAAGATGATACTTGATTATCCCTAAAGAATCTCAATAATGATAAATCGCCACAACATATACCACAATCTGACGTTCCATCAAAACATCCTAGTGTCAATAGAAACTAAATCATGCTGCAATTTTACTAAACCATATGCAATTTGCTAAATAAACAAAATTACCTCGGCATGCCGCCCCCCAAAATGAATAGATTACAAGAAGTCTGTTACAGACATACATACAATATTGGAATGTCGTTTCAGCTTCTGTGATTTAATACATGCTCGTAAATTCTTTCGTACATGCAATTTTAGTATGTTAGCTCCAAACTTGCAACGTCCTTTCACTGGAAGCAGTTTTCTGTGATTTAACAATAGTTCAGGCATGACACTTAAAATTGCTAGGTTTTCAATTACCTTGTCTAAGGGAATCTCTCCCTTCCATCATGTTCGACATATTTAGAATAAGTCTGGCTCAGATCTGCATCCATCGGAGAGAGTGAGAGAGTGAGAGCTTCATCTTCATTATCATCTTCATCTCTCTCTCCATCCCCATTTCAATCTATGGTTAATCTTCAATGATTCTTGGAAGGTTTGGATATGTGTTCGATTTCATTGGAGCTTGAAGGTAGGCGTTTCTTGTTTAGTTTGGTGAAGTTGTTTGATGATGATTTTTATTCTTGGATTGTTTGGTAGTAGTTTGTTGGATTGATCAATTTTTACAGGAATCATGTTGAATTCTTTTATGGATCAAATTTTTCTCATATATACAAATGGTACTATCAAAAATAAGATTCAATTGAATCAGCTAAATAATTCCTCAAGATATTCTATGAATAATAAGAAGGTATCTTTTGCTGATCAAATGGGTAAATCTGGTATTTCAAATCAAAAAGAATTTATCTCTAATTTTTTTTTTTCAGTACTAAGTGAGGATATGAATTCAAATGAGTTTGGATTAAAATTAGGTCGAATCAGCAATTCGTTTGCCCAGTTGATACAGTATGGCGGTGGATTTCTTGTAAACTAAGCGACCCATGGGAGGAGTCTAGGAAAGTAGAAAAGGAAGGTGCGAGGAAGTTTCCTCGGCTCTTCTCCTTCATCTCTAAATCCTAATTCCCTTTCTTCTTCTTCTTCAAGATCTTCAAGATGTAAGTTCTTATTTTCATTTGAAGATTCGAAAGGTAAGGATTTGTGTTTTAGGTGTGGTGATAGATCTCATCGTGCTATGAATTGTCCTAATCTAGTGAAATGTCGGAGATGTGGTAAATTTGGGTATAAAATTAACACCTGCAGGATTTGGTTAAGAGATCAAGGTTATTTTGATTTTCCTAATACTTGAGATTTGGAAGTTCAAGGTAGAGGTAGGGGAAGAACTCCTTTTTATGGACATGGTCGTTTTAGAGGAAGATTTAGTGGCAAGACTGGTGATCTTAACGGTGGAAGAGGTGTTCAAGTTGATAGAGCTGAAGGATCTGAAGCTAGTGGTGAAGTTCAAGGGTTTCAAAATGTCCAAATAGTTATGGCGATGATCAAAGATCTAGGACTGAATCGGTTGAGAAAAAATGAGGAGTTGCTGAGAAATTTGGAGGTTTGTTAGGTTCTAAAAGGCCGAGATCGTCTTCAAGATCTGAATCGATGCCCGCTAGGGATTGGAGGCCTGTGTAGAAGATCTTGTCTATGGAGGAGAAAGGCAAGGCAATTGATCTTTCTAATAAAGATTCGGTAGATGAGAAGGTAAAAAAAAGTGTCAAGAGTCTTCTATTTCTTTAGAGTAATATTTAACTATGGCTTCCGCTATTGCTAGATTCAAGAATTTTGTTATAATTACTTCTCATAGAAATTTTGCTCCTAATATTGTTGATTTCTTGGTGGAGATAAAAAAAACTTTGGTCATGAAACCTAGAATGGGAAGTTTATCCTTTTTAGGGAAATAGATTTTTGGTGAAAATTATGCCTGCTCATCGTTTGAATACTTTGGGTTTGATAAATTGTTCTGTGGACTGCTTCTCAATTTGTCAGTGGTCCGCTATGGAGGGTAATTTTGTGGAAAATAGAGAAAGGAAAATTTGGTTAAAACTGAAGAATCATCTATTATTTGTTGCAATAATGATTCAATTAGTAAGATTCTCAAAGGTTTTGGTGATGTGATGTTGGATGATTTGACTAAAAAGTTGATGTTGTTGTTCAGATTTTATGCCTTTCTCCTTACTTTATTCCTTATAAAATTAAGGCTTATATTGAGGAATACACTTATGAGATCAAGGTTGAAATTCTAGGAGAAGTGATTGAGAAAAATAAAAAAAAATCTGGTGAAAAGATGGATATTGGTGGCAGTGATGATTCTACTTCATACAATACTTCGTGGGATTTAAGTGGTGATTCTTTGAATGAAGAAAAGTCTTCAAGTTTGGAGAGATTGCATTTTGGTCATAGAAAGTGGGTGCCTAAAGAAGATTAAGAACCCTTTGGATCCTAAAGCTAAAGGTTTAGTAGCAGTTACGTTTGATCGTAATGTGATTATTGAATTGCTTGATGCTCAAAATCCTGTTTATGTTGTTGATAAAGACTTTATAGCTAAATGGGACTTCATTAAATGCATGAAACAGAGTGTTGAGGAATATAGTGGTTTGGTTGCTGATCTGGTTTCAGATTTTCATATTGATAACAGTGGGGAGTTGATATCTATGAAGGCAAAAAAAGGTTTTGCCTGAAGTTCAAAATAAGCAATGAAAGAAAAAGTTTCCTGGTAAGGAGAAGTGGTAGACTGATGATATCTGAATCAGTTTCCATTTTGAAAAATGCTGATCAGAGTGATTCTACTAAGAGTTAGGAGAAAGTGAGGACTAGCCTTCCATACTTGGCTATACTCTTGTTAATATTCTTTTTGATAAATGTAGTAGGAATCATTTAATTTCTATTGGTCATAATCGTGGATTAAATTAAAATTCCTCTTCTTCATTTAATCCAATTGATAAAATAATTGGTTTAGAAACGAGCAAAGTTGAGGCTCTTAATCATAAATGATTATTCATTCTTGGAATGTCAAGGGTTTAAGGAATCCTTTGAAGAGATGTGGGATTGAGGATTTTTGTCAGTTGAATAAAGTAGATGTGGTTTGTTTTCAAGAATCAAAACTGGATAACATTGACAATGGTATTATGAGATCTTTAGGAGGTAATTCTTTATTAGATTGGGACTATAAGAATGCAATTGATTCAGCTGGTGGTATTATGGTTGGTTGGAAAGGACATTGCTGGAATAAAACTTTGTCCGTAAGAGGAAGCTTTTGTATTTCAATTATCCTGAAATCAGTTAACAAAGATTTTGTATGGGTTATTACCATGTTTATGGTCCACACAATTTTGATAACAAGCAAAATTGATGAAAGGAACTTAAAGATTTTAGAGATCAATTTGATGGTGCAAGATTAGTGACCGCTCATTTTAATGTTACTTTGACAGATAATGAGAGAAATGGTTGAAGATCTCATGACAAAGATAGTAGTAATTTCAGAGATTATATTAGAAATGGAGCTTATTGTTCCAGCTTATTGTTCCTGCATTAAATGACATTTATTTGGTCTAATAAAAAGGATTGCCCTTCTATGGCTTTACTAGATAGATTTTTAGTTTCAATTCAATGGGAGGACAAGTATCCTTTTTTCTAAACAATTTGGTCTTGCCAGTCAATTATTTGATTATGTTCCTATTTTGTTGGATACCTTGGAACGAAGTAGAATGAAATCTTTTAGATTTGAAAAAGTTTGGCTGCTTCATTGTGGATTTAAGGATTTTGTTCATTTATTCTGGTCCAATTGTCATAAGGAAGGTGATGCTATTTTTAGAATGTTTTCTAAACTTAAATTTTTGAAAAAGGAGATCAGAAAATGACAGAAATTTTTTATAGTATTAAAGACATGAAATGGAAGCTTCTTGATTCTCTTAAGAATTTGGAAGCTGTAGAAGAGATGAGATTGTTGTCAGAAAATTAATTAATATTCTTATGCAAGAAGAAATTTTGTGGAGACAGAGCTAAAACTACATGGTTGAAAGATCTTAAAACAACATATTTTCATAAAGTTGCTAATGGCATATTGAGACATAATAATATATCCAGTATCAGTCATAACAATGAGATTTTAATTGATCAACATGACTTGAATATTTATTTTCCTAATTACTATAAAGGCATTTTTGGTATGATAGAATTTGACAGAATTCATTTGGCTTGGCAGAATCTTTACCCTGGCGAAAATTAGAACTGGCAGTCTATGGAATTGCCTTTTTCTGAAGAAGTTAAAATTGCAGTCTTTTAAATAAATTCTAATAGTGTACCTGATCCTAATGGTTTTTCAGTCTTATTCTATTAAGAATTTTGATATGATATTAAAGGTGAACTAATGGATATGATGCCTGAATTCTTTTATGGATATTTTGACATTAATAGATTTAATTATGCGCACGTGATTTTGCTGCCAAAAAACAACTAATTATGTTTCTGATTTTAGACCTATTAGTTTGTTGAATGATATATGAGATCATTACTAAGGTCCTGACTAATAGCTTAAATCCCTTGTTAAAGGATTTGATAAGTAAATCTCAATCTGGTTTTATTGCTGAGAGATTTATTTTTCATGGTATTGTTGTTGCACAAGAATTAATGTCAGCATGGGTGAGACAGAAGAAAAGTGGAGGTGCTTTATTGAAACTTGATTTTGCAAAAGCTTATGATATATTATATTAGAATTTTATTTTGGAGGGATTTCGGTTGTAGATGAATAAATTGGATTAAAAGTTTACTGGTTGGTGGTGAGTCACAAATTCTGGTTAATAGAATATTGGAATTGCTGGTAATTTGATTAATTCCAAAAGAGATTTGATACAAGGTGATCATCTTTCCCCTTTATTGTTTGTTCTTACTGCAAACTCATTTACTAGGATGTTAGATTTGACAATTCAAAATAGCTCATTGTCTAGATTAAGGTCATATGATTATATGGGTGATTTGCTGAGTCTTCAGTATGCTAATGATACTTTGTTATTTGTTAATACTGATGTGGATTCTATTAGAAATGTGAAATTGTTATTATATGGTTTTAAATTAGCATTTTGCTTGAAAATTAATTTTCACAAAAGTTTGATATATCAGCTGGATGTTAGTCAAAGTAGACATGAGGAGGTGGCCTATATGTTGAATTGCCAGGTTGGTTTTGGTTCTTATCCTTTGAATTATCTGAGAATTCCTTTAAGACCTTATAAATTACATCATGAGGATTACCAGTCTTTAATAAATAAAATTGATAATATACTGGCAGGTTGGAAAGGTCCTTGTTTATCAAGAGGGGGAAGATTAACTTTGGTCAATTATGTTCTTTATTCTATTCCTTTGTATATGATGTCCTTTTACTTACTACCAGTTCGAGTAAGGAAAGCTATTGACAGGCTTAGAAGAAATTTCTTTTGGAAAGGAATGATTGATTGTTCTAGATATTCTTGTTTAGTAAGTTGGAAAAAAGTATGCAAGCCTAAAAAGAATGGAGGATTGGGTGTATTAAAGTCTTAGTATATGAATTATGCCTTGTTAGCCAAATGGTTGTGGAAGTTTAATCTTAATACTGCTTCAGATTGGATTGGGTTAATCAATTCTCAGTATTATAATGGCAGAATTTTTAGAGATATCATTTCATCTTCTTCTAGTGTCTTTTGGAAAGGAATCTCATCTTCTTTAGATAAATTTCTGAATTCTTCCAAAATCAATATTAATTCTGGTAGAAATACTTCCTTCTAGCTAGACAATAGGAATGATGGTTCATGTTTCAAAGACAAATATCCATATTTATTTGATATTGTCATTAATAAAAATTGTAGTGTGCAAAATTTTATGAATTTTGGCATAATACAAATGGGGAGTTTGTTTAGAAGGAATTTAACTGTTCTTTTAATATGCCAATAGGATATAATTTGTTGACTGATATTGCTCAGATTTCTGACTATGTATCATGATAAAAAGAATTGGTTATTAACTAATGATGGAGTTTTTACTGTGAAATCATGCTATGAAGATTTCTTTAGAAATGAGGAGATTGTTCCTTATACATATATTTGGTCTTTGTCACCTCCTCTCAAAGTTTAAGATTTTGTCATGGCTTGCTTTTTTGAATAAATTAAATACTAAAGAAGGGCTGATTCATAAAGATATACATAATGTGGATACTCTGTGTACTATGTCAGAAGGAGATAGAAGATAGTTTATTAAATATCAGTTTGTTGCTTCAATTTGGGCCAGTATTAGACACAATTTGCAAGTTCTCACATGTCAGAAGACTTGGAGGTTTGCACTAATTGAAGGGATGTAAGGGTAAAAAAAGTGTCGGACTTGAATGGGATGTTCCCTTGGTGGCAATTTTATGGATAATATGAAATGAAAGGAATAGAAGAATTTTTCAGAATACGCATAGAAATTCTATTGCTGTATTAGCTTCCATATATTCTTTTAGAAGTTTTTGGATTAGAAATTTTTCTAACAAAAATTAGTGCAGTTTTATTAATAACTTTGGCCCTATAGGAGTTGCTGGAAAAATAAATATTTAGGAAAGAGGCTCTGTTGTTGTTTCGCGAATTCAGAGTTTTGTTGTTGATTCTGATGAAGTCAGTCGAAGGAATGGTCATACTTTTGGGGATGTTACTGATGTTGTTCAGAATAGAGATCAAGGAGCTAGTGGTTATATGCAGAGAGGTGTAGGATGTTACTGTCTCTTCTAATATGGTGTGGGATCTTGATTAATGCTTGAGAAAGGAATGTTGAATACTTTTGTTATAAGTTGATATAGTCTGTATATATTTTGATAGACCTTTATGTTAGTCTACATGTTGCGGGTGGAAAGTTGGCTAAATTTCTTTAATGATATAATCAGACTATATGATTGAAGGTTGTATACCTTATCTTATGCTTTAATAGGAGTTTTGGCTAGGGTGATCAATTTGGTTTCCCCTACCTTTTCTCAAAAAAAAATAATTATAATAATAATAATAGTTCAGGCATGGGCACTAGTACGTTGGCCGGTGGCTGCTTGGAGCCTTGGATGATTATAAAGGTGATTATTATGTTATCTGGATGATAATAAACATGATCTTTATGTTATCATATTTCATTTTTCTTTGGTTCTCAGTTCTATGAATTTTGCTAAACCCCAATGAACTGCAGGGTGTTCAGGGAGAATACATGGTGAGCAAAGTACAAATATTGGAATAGGACCTTTAGTCCACCAATTCTCAAAAACAGATCTTTCCTTATGAAACTATAACTTGTGGGCGCCATGCTTAGCACCTATACTTTTGTAAGCAGTCCCAAGCTAGATAAAGGAAGGTTGCATTAGGTAATTCCTATAATGCAATATTAAGCAATGAGTTCAAAAAATGCACTTGTCATAAGTGAGAAACTTGAGATGGATGAGCATAGAGGAAAACATAGGTAAAGGAATATGTTAGAGGGAAACTAGAAGGAGCTTGAATTCATGTAGCAATCCCAAGAGTTTTGGATAAAACAACTTTGCTTTCCATTGTTGTGCCTAGAGATGTTCTTCAAATCATTTGCAACTTGCTCGACAAATGTCTACGGCCATGACCAATAGAGGGAAATTTTGAGGTTTCTGACTTACTCGTACCGGAAGAAAAGGGTAGAATATAGATGTTATTGTATAATTTGTATCATCGAAACAAGAGAGTCAAATAAAAAAAAGGACATAAATCATATGATTTAAAATGTCAAATATTACTACCGTTGGTTGTCTACAAGCAGCAACTCTTTCCACTATTATAAATGGCAAAAACTATATCCACTATTATTCCCGTGCAACACGTTTTCTTGCAAACTCTTAGTGATTTAGAAAAAATAATCACAAAATCATTCTTTTATAGAAGAGGATTTGATTCAGTCTCTCCTTCGTTTAAAAACTGGCTTCTTTGACCATCCGACAGGTGGGGTGAAGCGTCCCTCTAAGAAGAAGTTTCTCCTAAAGCTTGGGAGATCAGAGTCTGTGAAAAGCTTCAAGCTTTGTTAATGGCGGCACTAGCCTGAAGAGGAGAGCAAGAGGTCTTGCTAGGATTCTCAATCCTTAGGGTTTGATCAACCAAGGCCAACAAACCCCCTATTTGCCTTGTGACCTGCTATTTATAGGAGAAAATCCCCTCATGGTAAGGAAATTGAATTCCATCACATGATACGGAAATCAAATCTTCCTAAGATATGGAAATTCTTGTGATAAGGAAACTACTTCCTATTCTTAGCCAAATATCATTCTTTATTGAGCACACACGTCTGATGGCAAGGCCTAGAAATAGCAAGCTTTGCAGCTGAAGGCGAGGCTCAGATTTGGCGAGCCTCATTATGGCAGGGCTCAGGATATAGCGAGCCTTGTTACAGCGAGGCTTGCTGTGAGCCTCGTGGCTAATGAGGCTCGCAGCCACAATGGCTGACCACAAGCCTCACCATTAGCTTGCCAGCTGTTTTGCCTTTAGAGTAAATTACTCTACATCCTATTAGGAACCAAATCATTCTCAATGACTGATTCTCCATTGGCTTTTGGGTTCTTGCATTTGTACCCACCCTTCTACAGTTATATAGATAAGTATCAGCCAATAAATATCAATCAAATTTTGGATACCACCAAAAGATGAGTTAGTTTCCTGAATATCAAACAAATCAAGTTTCTAAATATCGGCCAAGACTGATAGGTATGGAAAATATTGTAGGCATATCAATATACACCCTTTAAAATCGGTATTGATATTGTTGATATTACCTATAAGATTTATTCATTGTTGCAGATTCCTGCATCATAACCATACCAATAGGTCCAATACTGATTCTGAGAATATTCCAAACCAATTATTCTCAGATTAAAGGAAGGTAATCAGCTTAAGGGGAAACAACCAAACAAAAGAAATACCATACCAGCATCTCTGTATCGTTCTTCAACGGCAGCAATCAACATGTTACGAACCAGGTCAAACTCTTTGGTTTCCAAGCAAGGCTGGTCATCAGGTCTGAAAAGCCAAAACTTACATCAGACAAGTAAAACAATGGGAAACAATTAAATCTCTTAGCACCACACTCATCGAGATGACAATTGTCCTCTCAGGAATAAGAAAACTAAGCAGCAAGAATAAGATTGATGTTTAGCTTAGGCATTATGGCAAAAAATAGAGCTCATTATGGTCAATTCGAGGTAAACCAAGGGGAGGGATGAGAATAGACAGGTCCAATGGCCAATTTTTAGCACGTCCTATTCAAAATTTTGAATTAAAAATGAAAATTTTATTTTTCAAAATTTTGAATAGGTCGGACCAAGAATTGGCACTTGGATCAGCCCATTCTCATCCCTAACCAAGGGCGAGCAACATGCATCAAAGTTTCACCTGTATAGCAAGCATATACTTGCTTTACAAGACAGGTAATAGAATCAGCTGGCAGACATGCATAAGCAGCATAAGATCTAATCATATATTGACTTTATAAAAGAGAAAGTAATTTTGTTAAAATTTACAAGCTATGTCCCGTCACTTCACCTTGGATAAGCAATAAAAGATCTACCTGTCAAGTTCTGTAAATAGTAATCCATCCAATAAAGGGGGCTGTACTGCCACCTTGCTAGGCTCAATGACTTTCATCCCATCACTATAAACGAGATGCTTGTTTACTTGTATGGCTACCTGCTCCAATTCAAAAAAGGAATTAAGGATGCATACAAACAGGAACAGCACAAAATTGACCTAAGTGAAAACCAGTAAGCTGGATGCAATTTTAAAATACTCTAATCTTGACACGTATTCAAATGTGGATGTCATGTGAGCTTGGCTGAATCAGAGGCCTCATATTACTTCATTCTTAGTAGTCAGAGTTCTAGGGATTTTACACCTACCAGACTTTTGCACACATGCACAAACACACACTTGCATTTGTGGCCTGCGCGTGCGGCGCACACACTCTCAATATTTTCTTCTGACATCTGAAATTGCTAAATTATTATTATTATTGTCCACACCTAAACTAAAAGTTTCAAGCATGAACTTTTAATGTTAAATGGTTAGAATTAGTAGATACATTTCAATTAAGTGTTTAAAAAGATAATCTGTCAGAACTGTAAATCTGGTTTTTTTTCCAACAAAAAATGCCTCCGATCAGACAATATGGTAAAAGCTTGACATCATCATCGATGCCAGGTTCCTTAGTCACATGACAACATCATAATCTCTCAAAAACAGGTCAAAATAATAATAAGCAAATCAAATCACCAGAACTGTACATGCACATAAGCCGACAACCAGTGTTCTAAAAAACGCCCTATGCGGGCGCATATGCGCCCGCATATGCGTTTTCGCCACCAAAACGCATAGAAAAAGCAGAATTCGCTCAATTATGCGGACAAACGGGTTATCGGGTTTCGAACGTTAAAAATTCGCCCGACCCACACCGAAAACCCGACCCGTACCCGCAGCCCATTACTTATTTCCCTTCCTCCCCCTCTCCCGAATCGTGTTCCCGAGCCCAGCGAGGGAAAAAATAAACCCTAAATCTCCGATCGCCCCTTCACCCCTCCGATCTCACCGGCGACCCGACGACATCTCCTCCGGCGACTGCGGTCCTTAAGGGGAGCTCTCCGGCGGCGGCGGCGGCGACGACGACAACGCAGGTAATTTTTTTTTTTTTTCAGTTAAGATTTTGGATTTCTTTAGGGTTTCGATGGTTTTTTTTTGTCTTGAATGCTTTTTATGATTATTTTGAGTAAACTGAGTTGATTTTAGGGTTTAAATTTTTTAGCAAAAGAAATATTCGGAAAAATTAGGGTTAGGGTTTTATTTGTGGAAAATTAGAGTTAGGGTTTTTTTTTTTTGTGTTAACTGTTAACTGAGTAGAATTTAGGATTTGAGTTATTTTGAAAAAAGGAAAGATTCAGCCATTGCATTATTTTGATTCTTCACCTCCATTAGCCACTTTTTTGTTTTTTGTTCTTCACCTTCAACAATGACCACTTCTGCAGCACAAACATCAATAATTTGAAATAATAGCTGAATTCTTTTGAAATAATTCTGCAACACAAACTTTTAGGGCTTCTTTTGATAAAGAAGTTGAATTTTGCTTAAAATTTGTTGGATTTAGTTATTAATGACTAATGTACAGTTTAGTGATTTGAATTATTGTCATATGTTCATTGTAATTTGTAATTTTGTACATGCATCTTGTAATTTTGTAATTTGTAATTGGATTATAGCCAATTATCTTCATTTTACATGCTTACAGTTATTATTTATAATTTTTTAGAGTTTTATAGTACTTAATATATCTAGTTTTATAATTATTATATTAAAATATTAATATTCTGCATAATTCCGCGTAATCCGCATAATCGGCGCGTAATCCGATTATGCGTTATGCGGTTCTCGACCGCACGCATACTGAAAACGCATTTTAAAACATTGCCGACAACTAAACATCCATCTGTATGTCGGACTTGATTTATTTATAGAATGATTATGCCATAGGATAAGAAAATAATCAATGAAAAGAATCACACCTTGCACCTCACAGCCAAATTAATTGCATCCGAAGGTCGGAGATCAAAGGTGATACATTCATTTTCATTTCCGTCCTGCATGTAACAGCAACATTTAATCTTCATTACAAACATGTTCTGCTAAAACAGTATAAAAGAGATTGGATTGCCTTGGTAAGGTACATCTCCGCAAAATATGCCTCATGCACTCTTTTAGTGACCCGAACAACTTGCACCTAGAACAGGAAAACAAACAGGCAAGGAATTTAAATTCATCAGATATAGTTCAAGAATTGAGTTCCACGAATATGCATTCTAATATAATCTAGGGAATAGGGGGAAAAGAAGACTAAATATGTTGGGCATTACCAACATGCTGATTAGCTTTCCAAGTTATTTCCAAAAGAAGTCATAGTAAAAAAGCACATGCATATAAATAAATTATTAGAGTAAGTTATACTAACTCACTATAACTCACCTGATATCCCATTTTATCAATCATCTCTTTTACAACTTGATATATTGTTGGTCTAGCCTGTAGGGGAGAAGAAATATCAATAACATCTTCCAAAGTTTTGCAGCATAATTTCATAAAAGAAATCATATGAGGCCAGGAAAGTTTACAATTGGAACATTGCGAACTGCAGCCATAAGCAAAATGCTTGGCATCTCCACTGGGAAAAGAAAGTAAGAAAAATCAATAATGGGGATATATAACATTCACAAGAAAATGATTTATAAAATATATAATTTACTTACAGACAATGATGGGAAGAAGAAGATCACTTCCATCTTCCATCTTCAATACAATAGCTGGATGAGGAGCATAGTTCGGCAACGGTCCACCATGGGGATTGTTGTGGACACACCTTAAGTTTCTACCATCACGCATTTTGATCATGAAACCGTCTGAGCCACTTCTCACCTCAACTACATGAAAGGTGTAAATCGTCAACTTGATGCCAAAACTCAAATACATTCTAACCGCTCAATGATGACAAATTCCATTAATAAATATTTAATAAAGAGAGAACTAGGATTGGAAAATTGGAAACCTTTGGGGGATAATAAAATATAAGTGCCATTGTTTTAACTTCTTCTTTTCTTAGTGACAACAGCATTCTGAAACAAGGATTAGATAGAAAAACTATATGTTTTAACTTGTAAGATAAGATAAACACAATTGGATATTTACTGAATTGACTAAAATTTGGACAGAAAAATAAGGCCAAGCTTTCAATCTCAAAAACTGAACTATAAAAAAATACATAAGCTTCTTCAAAACTGATTATGATTACACTGTGTAAAAATTTAAGTTTTGAATGTTATAGCAATTGGACCCTCTAACTTTGTGAAAGATTGCATGACCTAAGCACCACAAACTCATACAGCCTCATAGCTAATCTCTCTCAAAGCTTTTTACAAGTTCACAAGTTGGTGCTAAATTGGAATAGCTGTCTGCACAACTCGTTTTAACTAGGGCAAATTACTCAGTCTACCATTGAAATAGTTTTTACTCAGTGAAAATACCATCAATACTTCCATAACTTGTCTGTCAAAACTAAATCCCTGAATGCCTAGAGGCCCTTGTATGGATCCTCTAAGAGACAAAAATGCCTTTGGCTAGAATTCCTGTATTATAATCATTCCACAGAAAATGGAAATTTTTAAGCCCATCTCAGATAACTAAAGATGTCAATTAGAATTTTTTTCCCCCATGTTCACATTATTATTTATTCACCAGTCATATTAAATAAGTTGATCTGGATTAAGTAATAATCGCACTGAGTACTTTCCTTGTACCATTTTCTTATCCTCAATACCAGATTTTTTACTTCGCCATATTCATGTCAGGTAGCAAAAGGAACCAACTTGGCCTTCTACAGAATCCAAAGCATGCAAAGATGGGTTCATTTCTGCTACATAAGATACATAAATAAGCATTCTCTGGAATGGTGCATGCTGATCTTCTTAAATAAGAATTAAGCATTTCTACTATTCATTTGCTTCGTCAACTTATTAATCAATTTCAAGAGAAAAGTATAAATTGCATACGATATTTATTGATTTAGAAAAAGCCTAATTATAAGGTACCGAGAGAGGTAATATGTGGCCATTAATGAAGAAGGGAGTATTCATCAAGTATACGTACAATGGAATAGCAGCAACTGCCAAAACTTGTGATAGCCTAACAAGTAATATTTAGATCACAATTGGCTTATATCAAGTATCTGCATCGACCACATTCTTATTTACCATAGTGATGCATGAACTAGAAGAGTTATTAAAGATAAGATGCCTTGGTATACATTAGGTTAATAATATTGCCATATTTGATAGCATGAGAGCAAGGGTAAATGCCAAAATGAAGCTATGAAAGCAAATCTTAAAATCTTGAGATTTTAAATTGAATGACTAAGTATACTCAAAATATAGTTCATGAAGCTCAAATTCAGTAAACGAAGAATTCAAAACTATAATATTGTGACACTGACTGAATAAGAGATATTGATGAATAATCAATTTAGATACCTAATTCTATCCAAGAGAATTAGAGATTGATAGTGATATCAAAAACTAGCCAATTGGAATGAAAGAGCATAACAGGAGTTCTATTCGACCATAACACATTCTATCAAGGCTAAAGGAAAGATTTTATCGGACAACTATTAGGTAAGCTTTGTTAAATAGCAAGGAATTTTGGGTTATAAAGAGACATCATTCATAGAAGATAAGCGTGGCAGAGATACACATGCTTCGTGGGATTGTGATAACACTAAGAGAGATAAGATAAGGAAAGAGAATATTCTTCATAACTCCCACATAAGAAGAGATGTGCGAAAACCTCTTATGATGGTTTGGTCATGTACGATGTAAACCTATAGATATACTAGCCGAGTGAGTGGAGCTTATAAATATAGGGCATGTTGTAATAGCAACAGGATCAGTGGAAAAACATTGATGGAGACGACACGATAAGTTATGGATGCCAAAGACCTTAATAAAGACATATTGCTCAATTGGAACGAGTGGACAAGGAAGATCCATGTGCTCTATCCAACATATTCTCTTTTTGGTTCGTTTAGCCTACCTGAAATACTTGCAATAAAAGGCTTAATAGTAGTAGTAGTTGTTTGATAGATGCATGCTGATTAACAGTTTCACATCTCCAGTAGAAATGTAGATATCAAAAGATTTTGTGTCAGATAGAATGAGATAGCCATGTTCAAGAACATGATCTTACAATGTCATTAGCAAACTATTTCTACATAGAGAATGTAAAATTTAGCTAGATATAAAATCAGGAAATATAAAAAAACAGTTTTGTGTAAATAGTCATTACCTGCTTCAATCACACTAGAATTTACATACTCCTCATCACTCAGACTGAAATTCTCAACTGTGCCGCCATTACCATTGGAAGAGGAGCTAAACTTGCAACGAACTAACCCATTTTTTCTGACACATTGTTGGTAAGGTAAAGATCCCACTCTAATCATGATTCTGCACTTCTTTCTAGAACCCAAAAAACCACTTGTCAGAAACCCTCTCTTTGTTGTTGACAAAGGGTTTATTAATGGACAGGGGAATCTCCCATTTTTTGCATGGACATCAGGACGGCAGATTACAGGTCCATGTAGAGTTCCCATTTTCAAGACTTTCTTACCTAGGCAAATGAGGTAACTAGTAAGTATAAACACATCAACTTTCATTAAAGGAGATCAGAAGGACAAGCAATACAGAATCAAGAATGTGAACTGGTATAAAGAAGAAGAATAAATTAAATTTAGAGACACAAGAATTTTAATTCATCAGAGTAATAAAAACATGTTTCAATGAAACAAATATCAACAATATAAACAAAACAACAGTAGAATAATTAGCATTTTTTATCACATGTAATCCCTAATAAGGATCGTATAGCTATGTAAAAGTCCTCTACGAATGAACAGAGCATAAGTATTAATAGCTTAGCAATTGTGATATCATTTAAATCTATTATTTTTAATGCAGACCCTTAAGTGGTCAATTACTAGATTGGGATCGGATTTGTCATACTCACGAATGCCCCCAAAAGATTTCAAAAAAAGCTCCACATATTTACAAAAATATCTATCTACCATGTCTAATGCAAACCCTTACGTCGTTGGCAGTAGAATTGTGATTGGATTCATCTTCCTCACAAAAGCCTTAGATGTCCAAATGGCTAAATTTATTTACAAGTATACCCTAATTCAAATCGCCTAATTAATAACACCATGTGGGTCTTCTATAGCAAGAATGATCACAGAGCCTGTGCAGGGTGGTTCTGAGGGTGGTGGCAGTTGGAGTAGGCGAGGGGTGCAGGGTGCATTTAGATTGCCTAAATCTAACAAATAATATCTATCAAATAAATGCAGAAAAATGCCCCCAAAATCCAGTGTATACTCCAAATTAAATTTAATATTTGCAAACAAGACTTCAAGTGTGCCTTGTCAATTGTTTGCAATAAACTCAACAAATAACACAGAAATCCAAGGACTTCACGAATAAATTATCAGAGTTACGACAATGGAAGCCTTTCATATAGAGATCTACAATGGAAGCCTTTCATATAGAGATCTACATTTATTGAGATAAAGAATAAATTAACAAAAATCAAAACTTTAAAAGAGAAAACAAATCAAGAAGATTAAAACGGAGAACATCAAGGATTTTACGAGATTGGGAGCAAGTCCTACATCCACGGTTCAAATCAAACTTCACTATTGATGTTGTTTACAATATAATCTTGGGTCACTCAAATGTCTGAAAATTATGAAAAAAAACTCTCAATTAAGACGACTACAAAATCTCAAAAGGATGAAAAAGAAATCTCCGCACCACCTAAAAGCTCTAACACCCTTAAATAGTTTAGAGTTGTTAGGCACAAAATCGTAATAGAATAGGGTTAGATTTGACAGCTCACGATTTTCAAAACAACTGTGAAAATTGACCTAGTGCATCGCACCATCGGTGGCAAATCAACCTGAGAACCCCATAGCTACATAGTTCATTGGTCCTATTGATGGCTGCCCAATTGATAGATAAAGCTTGCCATGGATGGCACCTAGAAAATGAACCGAATTTCAACAAAACCCCACCTTAGCGAGATTTCCAATTCCAATAACTCTGAATATCAACATATGAGCTTTCGCTAAAAGATCCAAGACACAAATAAAATGTGAATGCAAATATCAGTTATAGTCACATTAATCCGGAGTTTTCAAACTTGCAAGATATTGGTCAAATCCCTACAATGTTAGAATTTGACTCCTGACACTACCTTGGTCAACATATCAGCCGCGCTATCTACAGTGCCAATTTTCTTCAAAAGAATACCTTTTTTTATCCAGTATCTCCCTAATGAAGTAAAATTGAATATCAATATGTCTTGTCCTCAAATAATATACTTGGTGCTTTGTCAACTGAATAACAATCTATCACAATGAGCATCTACAAGTTCCTGAAAAACAACTAACTCATTAAGCAACCCTAGAAGTCAAATTATCTCATTAAAGGCCCTTGTCACTATTATGTACTTTGCCTCTATAGTAGACAAAGCCACAATAGACTGCAAAGTTGATCTTCAACTTATTAGACCTCCAGTAAATAAATAAATACCTTGTAGTCAAATGATACTTATTTAAATCACCTACAAAATGAAAATCCAGGTATCCAACCAACAAACCAAACTTTTTATCTTGCTCAAATTTCAAACCATCTACGATACCCAAAATATACCACAAAATCCACTTTACTGCTTGTCAATATCCTTTACTAAGAATGTGCATGTACCTGCTCATGATGCTAAAGACCTGAGAGATGTCAGGTCTAATACACAACATTATGTACATCAAACTGCTAACTTCACAAACATATAGGACTCGAGCCATAAAACTCCTATTTTTCATCGATATGCAAAAGACAACTGGAAACTCAACTTAAAGTAAGAGACTAATGTTGTGCTAATTGGCTTAGCAAATTTCTAAAAATCAAAGTTACTCAACACTTGCTACAAATATTGTTTCGACAAACTAATTGTTTCCTTCACTCTACCCCTCTCCATCTCCATACCTAGAATTTTCTCTGTTACTCCAATATTTTTTATCTCAAATTTGTTTTTCATCTCTACCTTCAACTCCTCTATATTCACATTGACTCTTTGATACTATCAACATAAATGAGCAAATAAACAAAGATCTATCTTTCAACATCTTGAAGTAGATCCAATGATCAAAATGACTTACGGTATATAAATTCTTAATCATAAATTGATCAAACTTCTTATACCACTGTTTTGAAAACTGGTTTAAACCGCATAAGGACTTCTTCAGACCAAATCCTCTTTTCCAACAACTTTAAAACAATCCGACTGACTAATTTAGATATCCTTTTTTATATCACATGCAAGAAAGCTGTTTTGATATACATCTGAACTATTCCAATATCAAATTGCACAACCAAAGTTAAAAAATTTCAGATAGAGGAATTTTTTACAAATTAGAGATTGTCTCATTGTAACCAATTCCTTCCTATTGTAACCAATTCCTTCCTGATAAGCATAGCCTCTCGCTACCAACCTAGTTTTGTATCGAACTCCTTGTCAAAAAGATCAACTTCCTTAGCAAACACCCATTTGCATCCAATGGCCTTCTTTTCTTTCAGAAGTTTTACCAATGCCCATATGGAATTCTTATGATCAGAATCCATCTTCTCATCCATTGCACCATTCTGATTCTTAAATTCACTCATTTTCATTTCCCTATAGATGGAACATCTTCTTCAATAATTAAAAGTATGTATGCCAATATGTCAACAAACAATACAGGCTCTTTGATTTATCTTCTGGATCTACTAGCTGCAGTAGTCTTATTGTTGTTCATCAATGTCTCCACGACATCACTTGCATCAACGTCCTCTATAGCAACTCCATTTCTATCCTGCTATTTTTTAAATTGGGTTCTTGAACTCTACCTGATGCAAAGCACTCCCATGGTTGCCATCATGTTGTTTCTTTAACATTGAGGACTCATTAAAAATCACATCTCTACTACATATTATCTTTTTAGACTAAAGACACCAAAGTTTATATTCCCTCATACATATGCTAAAGCCAAGAATATGACTTTCTTAGTTCTAAGATCAAGCTTATTTTCCTAATATGATAATATGCGGAACGAAATACATGTAAGTAATCATAGTCAATATCAAAATGACCAGAGTATGCCTCAAGTAAAGTCTTCCCTCGTTTGCAGCTGCTGGCAATTGGTTAATGAGATGGCTTGCATCAAAGTCTCAGTGTTTTAAATATCGGCCACAATATCAATATTGCGGCCGATATTGCGTCTTTGAATACAAAATGCAACGATATATGCAATTTCATAGTGTTTAGCGATTTTAGAAAAATATCGACGCAATTTTGGGTCCAAGCTGATATTGTGGCGGCCGAAATTATCAAAAATCGGCTGAGTTTAATTTATAATTTATAAACTCATGGTTTCGCTTGCATGTTGTTTGGACTATCAATTTATGATTTTAATGTGGAGTTGTGGATATAATAAGAATATGTGATATTTAATTATTTATTCTTTCTTCTTTCATTATGTAAAATTTTATATATTTATTGATCCATTTCATTTTTGTATAATTAAAATTATCATTTATGAAGATTCTATAATTGGCTAGTGATTATGCATTTATCGGCTTAATGTAAGTTGTCGAAACAAGTATATCATAAACTTGTATAATTTTTTACATAGTTTTTTATGATATATACATGAATTACCTTTATATTTATTTTCTATGATATATGAATGTATATTTACATTCCGATATTGACATCAAATATTTGAAAAATATCCTTGATAATTCCTCGATAACGATAACTGCTACAAAATTTTCCAATCCGATTATCTACTATAGCTGATATTTAAAACCATGGTCTCAGTCCAAAATTCCTTACTCAACCCAACATTGGTCCACTTTTTACAACTCAGCAAATACCTTACAAAATTCATTGATTTGTCAGCTATAAAAGTACCTATTTAGTGTTGGAACTGAAAACGATTCTCTATGCCCTTCATCATGTACTTATCTTCAACTTCCGTTAAAGATCACTCACTACTGTTTCTCTCATTACAAAACACTTTTGGTCTTTTGCCTGACAAAGTCTAATTGTTCTATATTTCCAAACCATTTATTTTTTTCCATTCAGCTCCTAACATGTTTAGGGACTCATATTTCTCCAACACCATCTGGAGATCTTGTTAAAACAAAACATTCATAACTTCATATTGCTATATGCCGAAGTTATTAGCTCCATCAGACTTCACAATCTCGAGCTTAGCTTCTTCACCATGGATCTTGAGGTCAAAGAAGACTTCAATGACTCCCCCTAGAGTCATTTGTGATACAGATGCTGAAAAACTTGAAGTTGAATCTCTTGGCATAATTTTACTACAAAGGTGTTGCCTTTATGAATATCCAATAAATCCTAAAATCAAAACCCTAGGAATCAAGCATAAGGTGTTATGATACTACTTGTTACTAATTATAGAGTTAAGCACAATGGAAGTATCTCAGATAAAGATATAGGATTATTAAAATAAAGAATAAATCGATCAAAATTTAACAAAGAAAACAAATCAAGAAGATGGAACCAAAGAATGCCAAAGAACGTCCATAGGCCAAACCAAATTTCACTATTGATAATGTCTATAAATATAATCTTGAGCCTCCCAAATCTCTCAAAGTTATTTACAAAATCTCTTTCAGTTGAGAAGACGACTACAAACTCTTAAAAGGATATAAAAGAGTTATTTAAACCACCTAAAAGCTCTATTTAGAACCTTTAAATAGTTTAGATTGATGGGCACAAAATCTTAGTCTGAATAAGGGTAGATTTGACAGCTCACGAGCCCCAGAAACCACAAAAAGGGACCAGACCCAGCACGTAAGTCTGAATAAGGGTACATTTGGCAGCTCAAGAGTCTCAAAACAGCCACAAAAATGACCCCAGACCCAGCACGTACTGCCATCAATGGCAGATCAACCTAAGAACCCCTCGTTGACCCCATCGAGGGGTGCCCCATAAATGGCTAAAGCCTATTCTTGATGGCACCCAGAAAATGAGCCAAGTTCCAACACTCTCATCAGTATCCCTTTTAACAAATGAAAGAAGCACGATCTTTTGCAGGTACAAGAAATTGCCAATCCAACCACAGAGCTTCCAATTTAAAAGCAAACACAACAAAGTCGAAGAAAAATCAAACTCTGATCTCAACTTTTTCCAACGAACTATCAACAATTTGCAGCGGAATCGTGTTAAAATAAGAAATAAAATAAATACAAATTTCAATACCTAAGCCGATTGCACCAGCACGATCTCTTCCAACTGCAATCAGCCGACGGCGATCTAACCAAAAAAATTTTACGAAATTTCAGAAAAATCCCTAAAATTTGAGGGCAGAGAGACAGAGAGAGAGAGGTTTCAAATAGAAAGGGAAGGCGGTGGATTGGAGTGGAAGTGTCGGAGGAGAGATGATAGAGAGAGAGAGAGAGATAGAGTGTGTTTGTTACGACGCTTTTACTTATATGCCCTCAAGTCGTCTTTTATGACAAGGACCCATCACCATTTCTCCAAATTTGATATTTTTCTCAGAGATGATCTCTTACTAGCTCGCTAAAGCATTTCAATATAAAATTTCTAAGTATGTTTACATAGGCACATCTAAATCTTAATATTGAGAGTTATAATTTATATACTCTAAATAAATTATGTATAAAAAATCATGTGATTTAGACATTTCTTCATCGATCAATAAGTCAATTTGTTCTACTGTTGAAAACTGTTCATTTTTTATCTGTCTAATATATGATCAAAATTTATCAAAAATGCATAATTTTTTGTACACCATTATTTTATATTGTAGAGATCGCAACTAACAGTTTAGATCATTTACATAAACATTTCATATTGAATTTATAAGCACTTCTATAACCAATTTCCTATAAAAATACCTTAGGTAGACCTTCTCACTCACTCACACACACACACACATATATATATATGAGAGTAATGGAAATGAGTCACCGTCTCATTTAAGTTATTTCAGCTGCAGTCCATTTCCACTATCTCTAATAATTATTTCTAAAATTTTTCTTTTGAATTATGATCTCGACCCATCGGGATTCACTCATACCCAATTTTTTAGATTTTAATTTTAATTTAGTTCTCCATAAGTCATATATAAAATTAACGATTTTTTATGAATATAACATTTCGTATCCACTTGATGAAAAGATAAATAAACTTCAAAACCGATAAAATTTAATATAAAGAAGTTAAAAAGACAAAGATTATGATCCTAAGAAAATTTATTTAAAAAATAATAGAATCAATATTTTTTTACCGCTGACTCACATAACTTATCTAAGCTGGTGACTCGGATACAATAATATCATATATGCGTGTGTGCGCGAGCGTGCGAACACACACATGTATATGTATGTATGTATAGGAAAGAGATATAAATATTATTCAGGTATTCATTCAAAATATTACATTTGAAAATTTAGCAGAAAAACATATTTTTAATATTTGGACCAAACTTGTTGAAATATTGAATTTTACATTCACATAGAATATTATTGATAGTTATTTTTAGTGAAAAGCGAAAAAAATGTATTATATAAGAATTAGATGTGTCAATAGATAAATCCACTTAGGAATATAATAAATAATTTTAATAACGATGAATAAAATATCCTTGAAAACCCTCATATATCTTTCTTTAAAATGGACTAGTTAAATATGCTATAATGTCTAGATTAAAATTTTACCATGACACAGGACATGTCCAAACTTAAATGGATGATTTGGGATGATCTCTGACAAACTAGGTTGTAGGCTACACAGGGAAAAAGTGAAGTTCTCTCCTCTCTTTTTTTTTTCAAGGGTATTTATAGATCTGCCCCTTACATCTTTATAAATTATAATTTAGTCTTCAAATTCTTCATATTTAGGATTTAGTCCTCCAAATCCTTTAAGTTGCTACAATTTAGTCCCTAGTTTATATTTTGGTTCGATTTTTCTATTTTACCCTTGATTTTCTTCACTTAATTCCCCTTCTCTCTTCCCCTCTCTTCTTAGTTCTAATTGGATTCTCTCTTATTCTTCTCTTCTCTCTCTACTCATTTATTGGGTTCTCCCTCTCTATATTGAAACCAAATGTATTATTCTCTCCTAAATGTATTAAACATTTAAGTCTCAATATAAATTCATTTATTAGGTTCTCCCTCTCTATATTGGATAAATTCATTTCTAAATTTAATACATTTAGTGGAGAATAATATATTTGGTCTCAATATAGATAGGGAAAACCCAATAAGTAAATAGAGAAATAAGAGAGAAAAATGGAGAACCCAATAAGAATTAAGAAGAGAGGGAGAAAAGGGAAACGGGAAAATCGGGCCAAAATATAAACTGGAGGACTAAATTGTAGTAACTTAAAGGATTTAGGGACTAAATCTAAATATGAAGATTTGGAGGCTAAATTATAATTTATAAATATAAGGGACAGATCTGTAAATACCTCTTTTTTTAATATATTGCCACAATAAAGTAAAGAGGGTAGAGTTGTAAATTCAGCATGTCCTTTTATGGAATTCGGACATTTCTGCAATTGGATAGTGTCTTCAGGAACCGAAGAAGAGGGGAAATTCTAAATGCGCACCAAACTATACTTCGTGAGCACCACATCCTATTGTAAAGTGATTTACACCCTAGGGGAAAATGGTGCTCACTATGTCAATTGTGGTGCTCAGTTAGAATTTCCCAGGGAGTAGCGAAGCTCGTAATTCTCCCAGAAGACAATAATGCCCTTCATCATAGGGAATCTGAATAATCTTTTTGGGGGTATTTTAGTCTCTTGCGATTGGCAATAGAGTTTGAGGCGAGGGTTACCGGCTGTAGCCTGTCAACCTAATCAGAAGGAAGAGGATAAATGTCTAGAATTGAGCAATGTGACACGTGGTCAAGATAAGGAGAAGATTTTTTTTTTTTTTTCCCTTTCTTATATATATATATATATATATATATATGAATTTTGAACAAATTTTATTGGGATGTTTGACAAGATATTAAGAATATGTCAATTTTCTCGACTTGCAACCACATACAAGGGGAGCTTTCAAAGGAGCACACCAATTTTCCCAGCCACTTTTCTGCGTTTTTTTATCCGAATTTAAAGCCTGGAGTTTTAAAGTGTACTCATTAGGAAAAATGGTATACTCCTTTGGAAACTCTCCAGGTAAGTTAGGTAAAACTTTCATTTTTACAAATTGGCAGTTTGTAAGGCATAGCAATAAACAACAACAACAACTAAGTTTTTTATCCCAAGTATTTGGGGTAGGCTACATGAACCAAAAAAAGAATCACGTCGGATCGATCACTTTGATATTCCTTCACCATTCATTTCTATCAAGTAATATCTTCTTATTTAAACCTCTAAACTCTATATCTTTGCGTATCATCTCCATCCATATTTTCTTGGGTTTTTCTTTCATTCTTTTAACTTGTCCTACATTGATAAACTCCTATTTTCGAACTGGCGCACTTGTAGGCCTACGTTGCACATTTGTAAGGAATAGCAATAACAAGCGCAAAAGCTAATGAAGGTTGTCTTTGGTGACATCACCATTCTTCAATTTATGAAAGGTTTTAAATTCGACTTCCAATAAAAATTCAATTTGGACAATATTGTAAAAATAAAAAGGTAACATTGCAAAATTAGTTTGTGTGAGTTTGATTAGAAAAAGCAATCCCAAATGCAAGGATCATATATATATATATATATATATATATATATATATATATATATATATATATATATATATATATATATATATATATATTTAAAGAACCACAAATGCAAAACAAAAGATGTTGTTTTCAAATTACACATTACACGTGAATAGCCTGTAGTCGTTCAAAAAGAAAATCAAGAGTAGTTTGTCATAAATCATGAGCGGATCGCACAATAACTTGAGCAGATTTTTTTTTTTTTTTTTTTTTTTTATATGAAAAGGACCGTTATAAAGAATTATCTATGATATAAAACTATATTAGTGATTGTTCCAAAAATTATCGACTAATTAAGACCTAATACCTGTTATAGAATCAAAATAGGAGATTTGGACTCCAACAAGACAAATCCAAGGAACAAATAGAAAGGCAAGCACAACATGTAGTTGATATGTTAGCAAAGTAAAGCAAAGATTAGAGAAATAGTTTGCACTGAGATAACGAGGTGCAATTGAGACAGATCTCAAACATACGCTTTCGGGAGAGACATTGATGGATGGACATGATCTTTATATTAACAGGAAATACAAGATCTATCGAGCATTCTCTCTTTTATCTAATTACAAGTTCTCAATACTTAGTATGCAAAAAGATTTCTCTCTCCTTATAAAGCAGAGGTGTAATTATAATCATTTGACAGTGGAGTTATAGTTTAATAAACCCATACAATTGCCTTATCCTTAGAAAATTTAATTTTCTTTTCTTGAGAGGATCCTGATAGATAAACAATTCTTAAACAGAAATAGAGTTTAGTTGAAGCTTGATTATGAAAACACTTGAATTGTATTTGAATTGCACAACTCCAACTTGAATTAAGATTTGTTGATGGCTTCACAGGCTTAATGATCACTCGTTTTATGAGCTTTTCACTTGCAGGTATGGCTTCATAGGCTTCATATGGCTTCATAGGCTTAATCAGATCTACTTATGTAATACCCTTAATTTCCCAGTATAATATTTAGTATTCATCTATATAATATAACAGTATTGATATATTTTTAAGTATATTATTAAAAAAATTGATTTGATAGTAATATTATTTTATTATTGTTGCTAACTAATATTATCTATATTTATTTTACTATCTAACCTTATCAAAAAATACTAGTTAGTTATATAACAAAATATAGTTGAGCTTGGATTGGATCAAAAAGATTTAATTTTAAACAACCATTACCAATATTAATAAATAAGTAAATATAGGCAAAAAATTGAAAACAACCTCAAGTCTCTCCTCTCCTCCACGGTTCAACAGCACACAAAGAAAGAAAAGGAAAAAAAAAAAAAAATAATAAAATGCTTCTCTGTTCAGTTGCAAGGCTGAACAGAAAAGAACAAAAAAAAAACAATGAATAAAAAATAGGAAGAGGAAGAGAATAAATGAGAAAAAAAAAAATAAAGGGAAAAAAAGGAAGAAGAAAAAAAAAAGATAAGAAGAAAAGGGGAGCAAATGGAGATCCGAATCGTTGGAATTAGATATGGTAATAGACACGTCCATAAGTCAATTTTTGGCTCACTCTATACAAAATTTTGAATTAAAAATGAAAAGTTCTTTTTCTAAGTCAAACTTTTGTATAAAAAGGCAAAAAATTGGTCTGTGGACATGCCCATTACCATCCTGGTTGGAGTCAAATCTCAAAATTGAGTCCGCTAATTTTGAGAGATTTTCTAATAAAAGGCAAGTGCAAATCTTATATCTAACTCTAATTATTTATTATTTTTGAATTAAAAATTTTATTCTCTTATTATTTATACATATCCATATGCATAAAATTTTAAAGATAAAATATTTACATATATTATATATTGATATTTTTGGGCATACTTAGTCAT
This sequence comes from Dracaena cambodiana, assembly GCA_036321105.1. Classification (NCBI taxonomy): domain Eukaryota; kingdom Viridiplantae; phylum Streptophyta; class Magnoliopsida; order Asparagales; family Asparagaceae; genus Dracaena; species Dracaena cambodiana. The sequence continues at coordinate 5,570,569 of JAYEPQ010000013.1, forward strand.
ACATCACTTGCGTAACCGTTCAACAAAAAAAAAAAAAGAAAAAAAAGAAATGGTAAAAGTTGTTTTGAAAAAGAAACAAAAAAACAAATAACACCCTTTCTCTATGCAACAACTGGATAGAGAAAGGAAGAAGTAAAAAAAAATATTGATAAAAATAAAAAAGGAATATTCTTAAAAAGATTTTAGCTAAAAATGTTTCAAAATTCAAGATTCCTCCAAAACCAACCTAGTTTGTGAAACAAGCCACCTTCCTCATGTCTCTTACCTTTTATGTGATTGTTTATACAAAATTAGTGTTTGACCTCACTTTGTAAACGTGCGACTACAAGGAGTCTACCCCCGTGTCATTAGTAGGCCCGATCACATGGAAGTGTTGACAATAAAGATCTAACGTTGTTTTTTTAGCAAGTTAAATCTTGACTTTCCAGATTTTCTGGCAACACTACCAAAAAAAAATCAAATATCTAACTTTTATTTTGTTTTAAGTGCCTTATTTATCTTTTGTGTCTAAGCATGCTGAAAATTTTAATATTATTTTTTGATTACTTTCTGTATTATCTAATTTGCTATTTTAATTCTTAATGTCTCATTATAAGCTTTTTGCACAAATTTATGTAACATATTTGACTATTTATGATTTTAAACTTTTCTGCTATCATTCACATACATGGATAGTTTCTTTCTAAACTTCAAATAAGAAAATAAACTCATGAAGGTAAGGTGGAACTCAAAGAAGGAACTGTACATATGTTTTAGGAAATTTGCATTATGAGATTGTACAACCGAACTTAGAAACCTAACTATGAAGGTTTTATGTAATTACTAGATCACCATCATTATTATAGGGTCGTGCGTTTAGAGTTTAGGCTTGTCTGAGTTTATATTTCATTAGTGCCTAGCGGTATGTTCAGAGGCAGTATCTGAAATTATGGTCGTGGTCCCAGATATGCTTAGGATACTCATAAGACATGTGGTGCACTACTTCTAACAATTCTAAAAATATTAATAATTGACTGTAATAACACATTTCATTTTATTAATTTACTTTATTGTTACTATTGTTATGACCATTATCCACATGATATTTATACAATTTTTCTTATTGAGATGACCATTTTAACCTTCAAGACAAGACATTTTTCAGTTATTTTCTATCTCGTACCTTATCCATATATTACCCATAACGTGCTTGTGTGTGTCTATCTTTTTATTGATGTACTTGTTAGATCGTTATAACGATCCTATTTTGGCACACCCAAATACTAATTGCAGGTTACCAAGGAGAAGAACCCACTACAGTTGGAACCATATTTCGAGGAATTAGCAGATATTTAGTAGGTGCTATAGTTACAAGGCTCTTATTAAGGAATCTCTATTTATTTATTTTATATTATTTCAGTAAACTCCCCAAATACTTGGGATAAAAGGCTTAGTAGTTGTTGTCAGTAAACTAGACAATATCATCTATCATCAGTTTATTATTTTTTAGACTTGAAGTCTGAAATTGTAATTAGTATTATTATCCTTTTGGATCCTTTTATGTCCTTTGATCAAATTATTATTTTGTTAGAATAATTATTTTCGTGTCTTCATATTATTCATTATGTACATATATGAATATGACCTTCTGGCAGTATCATTTCTTTTATTAATTATACTTTAGATTTGGCATATTCGTTTACGACACATCACCGAACGCTATCCGTACTTTGGGATGCAAGCGTTACAACTTAGCACAGTGTTATATGAGTAGAGGATTCATATTAGCGTCCTTACTTAGAAATCTACGGGAATTCAATATGCATATATCAAGTTGGATGGATTGCTCGGAGAACTTATGTCCGATGCTAAGTGACTAGCTCTCTATTTTTAGCAATAACTCATGTAAATGGCAATCGCACTTTGGCACCAATCTATAAGATGCTTGGATGAGTCTGACATCCTATGAGAAATTTGTAACTTGTTATTATATAGAGGGTTTTTTTATTGACTTTGGCGAGATGTCACTTTTGTATCGACCATCTGGATTATTGACCATCTTGGAGAGTTAGGCAAATGGTTTTAAACATGAATTAATATCATAGAGATGAATTTTGACTTACTCGAAAATGAGATTTATGCCGAATATGGTGCATTAAATGCACACCATCTCATTGACTAAGTTAGATGTTAATATGTAATTTTGAGACCCAAAGTTCAGTTTGTACATGTCTTTTTCTCAAAACGCCATGAAAGGCAGCCATTTTCAAATTCAAAACTGGAAATTTTGCAGCGAGCATTAGAGCAAGCTATCAGCCATGTGATGGGTGTGAATCCTACTCAGATAGTAGATTAGCTTTTGAAGCGAGGTTTCTTAGTGAATGAGAACTGAGCTGGTAGCATATTTGGTGATTGCAAGTGAGGTATACAGATTCTTACCCGTCTCCTAGCGAGATAGGAGAGTTGGCGACTGAAGATCTTTTTAGTTCATCGAATTCCCTTTGTGCTTTTACTGGACAGTCGGTTCTTGGGCTTCTTTTGGCACCTAGCATTGCAATTATTATAGTCATTTCCCTAAGATTTTTGAAAAAGTAAAGGAAATTTTCTGTTGACTTAGCCAGAAAGTCACTCATGGTGGTAAGTTTCCTATCAGGGACTATACATCCCGAATGGTCTTTAGCTCGTTCATGTTGAGGATTACAAAGATTATCTCTAGATTTGCCCCGATTCCTCTTGAAGTGATCATGAACTCGAGGAACTTCCCTAAGGTCACTCCAAAGGGGCATTTTTAAGTGAGCTTCATGTGATACTTTCTCAATATGGAGAATGTCTCCTACAAGTCAGAGGTGTGATCAATGAGTCATGAAGACTTTACTAGCATATCGTCATGAAGTAGACTTATTTTTTTCTCCCAGTCTGGGGTTTGAATATTTTGTTAATAAGTCGTTGGTAGGTTGCTCATGCATTCTTTATAACGGTATGTGCCTTGGTTGATGTTGAGCGAAGTTTTTGTTTTATGCTTCTCCGCCATTTGAATCTAACTGTAACTCGAGAATTCATCCATAAAACTTAGGAGTTACTATTTGGATGCAGAGTTTATGAGTTGATCAATCATTGATAAGAGAAGCAATCTCTTGGACATGCTTTATCATGTCATGTTCTTTAGTTGCTTCCAAAAATGGAGGCATAATTGGACGGGCACACACAAAATCAAAAGGATGTGTATAAGACCATAAAATTGTATCCATAATACAAGAAATTTTCAAAGTAACAATAACTATAGTGAATTCACTATACAAAGCAGGAGCAGGAAATAACAGTGTTCTCATTAATATAAAGAAGTACAGAAAAAATATATACAAAGTGCATTATTCAATTAACAAAATAAAACTCTTAGTTGGAATGCACCAAGGAAATACAGAAGTACATAGAAGAAACTCATGATGGTATATCCAAAAATCTACCATTAAAATTCTGCCTGCAACAAAAATGATCATCTGCTAGTATTGATATGCTCTCCTCAATTTTAACATCTAAGATATATAAACTCAGAGGACCAAACCTGACGAGTGCAAAGAAACAAAATTAGAAAGTAGTAATAAAAAGCATATGAATTAAGATGAACGAAAATGTCCAAAGTTTACGATTGTGTTTGGTTTGAAAGAAAATGGAAGAAAGAGAAATGGAAATAGAAAAGAAAAAAAAAGAAGATGAAAATTGGTTTTCTCTTTATATTTGGTTAGTAAGAAAAACATTTTCTTTTCTTTTAAATTTTCTCTCAAACCAAACAATAAAAAATATTTTCTTTCTTATTTTCCTTTCTTTTCCATCGTTTTCCCTCAAACCAAACAGAGCCTAAATGAAGTTATGCGTAAATGTATGAATGGTAACTAGTGGCCATGTTATGTTAATTAATGTATGTGGATGTAATATGAATAATATATTTCAGTTTTTTAATAATCACAATCAAATAGAAAAATGTTCAAAATTCTATAGCCATATGTACCATGTAAATCCGAGAAAGAACTAGGGATAAACCTCGTACAGCATAGCATACTACATAACATGTCAAAGATCATAGATGTGACTTCCACAAATCCAAGAAGTCACCTTCCCTTCGTAGCATCTAGCTCTAAATGTCCTTCATAGTTTTTTCTAGGCATACAATCCAATTGTGCAACTAAGTTATGTATTTTATTATATAAGTTATTTGGGACTAAAACTATAGTAGAATATCACATGTTCTAGGGGTCTTGTGCATATTCGAGGCTATGCTCTCTGTCCCCTTATTGAACTGAGCATACTCGGCATTGAATTAGGCATACTGCTAGATGTTCAATAATTGTATATCATGAGGGATTCTAGATGCAACTTGTGGTTTCAAGAGCTAATTTTATCGTGACATGATATTTTGTTACACATAGCACTTAATTCTATGAGTAACAGTAGCAATAAACCATTAGTAACAATTAATACTAATAGTAACAATACCACACTCGGAACCCTAACAGTTAGATCCCTAATTCAGTTGCACAACCTCTAAATCTTATTCCTGTGAAACACATGTTGGGTCTATATCCATTCATAACTCTTGGCTTGAGTAATAAAATTTTTTACTTGTAGTGTAATATATCTAGTGGAGTATAGATGAGATAGAATCAAATGAATCAAGCAAGAAGATGATCAATACAACCAATTTGATAGGCGGAACCGATGCAATTTCAAAGCTATATTTGGTAGAGTTATAGTGTGAATCACAAAATAAAATCTATTAAGAAGTTATATAGCTCATAACCCTCTTCAAAATAATAGTAAGATCATCAAAAATGAATTTCCGATGTGAAAGTTATGATTACTCAAAGTTATAAAAAAGCAACAGGACGAATAACTGAAACTTTTACAGAAACATCAACTTCAAGTGCAATATTTGGAGTTGATGAGGACAAAACTAGAAAAATATTCATAGGAGAAAGTTGTAGAGCTTTAAATTTTTCAGTGGCACTTAAATCACCCAAATTGGATTTCGAGAAATATCGTCGATTTAGTGAGAGGTAACAATCCTAACACAAGCCGTCATCGTTGGCGACTCAGCCTGAGCATTACTACTAATGTAGGATCGAGACGCCATTGATGACTGGCTACCCATTGATGGTAGTATAGTCCGCTATCCATAGGGGTCCGACAGTGCGAGTTTTTACAGTTCTTTAATAGAAAGATGAGATTTTAAATTGGATTTGATTTGTTCCAAGCACTTCAAATTATACCAGGATTTCTAAGAATCAAATGCTATAATTTATTCCCTATTAAATTTATGGATTAGATTAATTGAAGAGGGAAATAAAATCTATAAAAGGATTTTGAGAAGAAGAAAATGGAGAAGTTTTTCTGGAGAATTTTCAGATAAAAACTTAGAGAGGGAAGGAGAAATCTTTGTGATTTGCAGAAAGTCTATTCATCATCTCAACACTCTCAAAGATGCTTTAAATTTTAGATCTATATCTTTACAAAATATTTTGTAGTCAGAGCTCAACTTCACTAACATCTCCATTGAATGACAATTGTTATCTTTTGAAAACGTATCAATTATGGTTGCAAAATCTTTTCAACTTTAGCTTAAATTGATATTTGGTATTTAATCCCATAACTTATTTATAACAATCCTTATGATTGAAATATGGCCTACTCAATTCAGTGTTAATTGAGAAATACAATCATGTACAGTTTAATTTGTACGACCTACTTAAACCGGAGGAAAACTGAAAAATACTAGTATGATGTCAGGATAACTGTACCTGGATAGTATTGCAGAGGCAACTAGGTTGGAAATTAGGGTGCGACCAATATTGAAAACAACGCATTATGAAACTCGTTATATTGAGTTATGATACCTAATGTAAGCTCAACATTATTTAACAGTAGAAAATAACTCATTGAACTATAAAGCTGTTTTTTTTACATTATTTTACGCTATTTTACATTATGTTATATTATATTACATTATATTCCATTATTTACAGGTTATATTTTTGAGTAATTTTCAGATTACTGAAGATTATTTATTATTGATTGTTAGTTAATTATTTCTATTTTTTTACTTCATTGCTTATTGTTTGTTTATTTGATTACTTGTGGTATTGATAGTTTATTAACTTGCAAGTGCTTGCTATAATTCCTCTTTGGTTAACGAATTTTGTTAAGTATTATTGATTCTGTTAAACTCTTAGCTGAACTGAAGTGAGCATTAGAAATATGAGTTGAGCATTATAAAATATAAATTATACTATTGGTGATGAATGAAATTAAAATAAATAAATTTAAAATCTTTTTTGTTAATAATGAAATTACAATTGTGAACTTAATATTATTTATACTGATAAAATGTTAAAATTATTATGAAACTTGCTAGGAATTTAGAATAGTTTTAAATTATTATAATATAATTTAATATTTTTTGTTTAATATTTTAATTTATTTTTAATTTAGAAATATATATATATATATATATATATATTTTATTTATTTTTATTAAATAAATTAAAAATTGCATAACCTACATTATGCATTATGATATATGTGATATAACCTAATTGAAACAAAACATTACATTACCGTTATTGCTATTTTAAACATTGGGTACAATCTTATACTGCTTACAAGATCGTACTTGTGATTTAGATTTTACTCATAGTTAAAATAAAAGCCCCTCCATTAATTGGAAGAGTGAACACAGGGTTATCCCAAACTATTGTAAAAAATTTGGTGTATTCTGCTTGTAATTGATATACTTGTGATTACTTGTTTTATTCTATTGCTTAACTGTATTAATTTATAACTTAGTTAAAATCTAGTAACAACCCTATTTATCCCCATTAGGACTTGCATCTACAATCTAATATGATCCTAACAATATATTCCTACTTCCACTATTCAGTTTTCCTGTTAAACTTATATTTAACTCATTATTCAAGTAAGTATATATTTTGGTGTTTCATGTCATTAGATAGCAAATGTCATGTATCAAGCATGATTATCGTGTAGTAGGCATCCTGTATTAATTAAGTATACAATATAAATCAAGTAACTAGAAAATTATGCATGAAATATCAAGTATCAAGAGGTCTGTGTCTATATATTATGTGTGATTATGTACTAAAGTGTAATAACTAGCATGTTATCATATATCAAGTAGGTTCATGTGACATGTATGATCATAGAAATTGGTGTGTATAACAATAATATTCCCATTTTAATAAAGCATGATTATTCATATATATAATACAACAGAGTATCATATATTAAATATTAATTTATCTCATTTCACCATGTATCATGTAACATATATCATGAAGTAAGTGCTAATGTACATTATGCAATAAGCATGCATATCATATTTAACAAATAGCAACCTAATTCTTAGCAAAAAAAAAAGCAACCTAATATAATATGGTGTATTATTTCTCATATATCTATCTTTAAGTCCAAAAATAATACAAGTATAACTAGAATCAACAAAAGTCCTCAAAAGAAAAGTAGATCTAAAAAATATCATTCCAATAGATCCAAAAACAACTCGAATGAAATTCAGAACAAGTTATCGCCGTTATCGCCGTTTTACAGTGAAGCTGCCTGATTGGAAAAATAAAATGCAACAACATATAATCTTGATAAATAAATTATTTCATATCTAAATTCTAACAAATAAATCATGAAATATAATATATAAATTTTTAGTTCATATATCTACTCTAATAAAAATTTCAATGTTAAATAAATTGCAAAATGAATTATTTCATATTTAAATTCTAACAAATAAATCAAGAAATATAGTATATAGATTTTTTTTATATTTTACTTTCAAGAGAACCGAACTTCATTAATAGGACAACACTTTCTAAAATAACATAACCAATAGCTTACCTGAGCTAAATCATATACCTACAACTGGAGATATAAAGAGTAGTTCAAAAAATTGTAGAAAATTGGATTATCTAGTTACAAGAAGATTTGAATTTCAGTGAGTTTATATATTATTTTAATATATTTTTTAATGTACATTTCTTCTATAGCATTTCAGCATAATAGTAACAAGAGTAAATCAAGCCAAAACATAAACATTGAACCATGTTTAAAGAAAGTTTTATAAGTAAGAGTCATAAATAATCAAATTATCTACCTCCAAAATAAGTTTGAAATTAATTAAGCTCGGATGGATAACATAAACTCAAATCTACTTACCTTAGAAATGTTACTTTATTACTGAGCTTCTGCTACTGATCCTTCTTCTGCTGCTTAAAAGAAGAGTCAAATTTTTCTTGTAGCAAGAAAATGATGGAGATAGTAAATAAGGGGGAGAGTTCTATATATGCATAAATGAAACATGTCAATACACACCATTGATTTCCATACTCTTCCATTTGAACCCAACACATGCCTAGAATTCAATTATTTCCTACCAGCTCACTTCAATCAAGTGAATAAAAAAAATAATTGAGTGAAAAAATATAGAGAAAGAAAATAAAATAATTTGGTTCAAGTCTGAAAACCTACGATCCTAAAAAATCATCTAAATAAATACTAGATATAGTATAGAGCAAGAAGATCATGATGCCTATTAGGGAATCAAAATTCAATGTCAAGTATGTAATATAGAAATTGTCGAAAGAAAAATAATTATCGATCGGTAACTGGTATTTTGGTCGAAAAATCGACTATTCTAGAAAATTTCCAGAAAATCATGATAAGTAAAATAAATTAGTAAAATGCTGATCTTAAATTCATAATTCAAAATTTGAGATAAGAAATGTAAGATAAAGTAATGTATCATGTATCGAACCAATATTGGTAGCTGGATCCTAAGTCGATATTATCAATACAAAATATATTAACATAAGAATCTTGCTGGTTATAAAAGTTATATACTTTATTTAGATCTATATATTTTATGCACAACTGCCACTTTCGTTGGCTTTATCAACTAGTACCACATTAACGAGTCATTTTAAATATTATAGTTGTATGAAGCTAGCAATAAAGAGTTTGTTCACTTTGTCTTCAGCAATTGTTCTTTTCTCAAGGTAAGTATTGTATTTCTTTTGTTTTATTGGATTTTAAGTGTGGATAACATTTAATTTTTGGAAGATAACCTTATGTCCAATCCCTCCATATATTTGGATACCCATGCGAAGATATCCTTATTATTTCTAAGAAAGTGTACGAACTTGGAGCGGATGAGATCTGAAGTGATGCTCCGATGTAGACTCTCTGTTTCGAACCTCTAACTCAAACAAGAGTTGTTTCTTCTACAGTAATAAGGCAAAGGCTCTAGATCTTATTCCAGAATGCAAGGGCGTCTATCTCCTCTAATATGATGGAGTTTTGTTTATAATTTTTTGACATTTGACTTGGAGAATTTCAGTTTAAATTACTTTTTTGGTGTAGTCAGATAATAGTTTTGAGTTGTCTCTTGATTGCTAAAAATTTTCCAATTTCATGTTCGGTTGGAAACTTTTTGCATTGATAGAGAGTAAAGGCTAATACCCGAGAACATTGAGGGAAGATCATCCAAGTATAATATTATAAAGCGAAACAACATCCATGGTAATATATTCAATTTTGAGGACAACTCACCGAGAGATTAGCTGAAAGTCGTTTAGAGATATATAGACCCCCACACAATTCAATTAAGGATTATGGGTCTTATTGAGTTTATTTTTGTCAATTCCCATATGGTTGAAGGCATTTAGAAAGATGATATCACTTAAACTTTTTATCTCGATAAGAACTCTTCTTTCTTTATATCTGATTATATTTGTGTGATGACTACAATACCATTAGAAGTAGCTTTGTCTCCCTCTATGTTTCTGGTTGAGAAGGTGATCCCTTAACTACTAAGTTGCTTTGGAGGGTATTGAGAGGCATTAATTATCATGTATATTTTTTACAAGCAGAATATGTTGTTTCTCTCATTGTGGCCCTCTAGATATGTGTAATATCAAGGATTTGATTTTGTCATCATCTGAATCTTTTTTGGAATATGAAGTCACCACTTCGTTAGCCACTGAAGATTATCAACATCTTTTTAGTGGCATTTTTATTGATGTAGAACGGGTCGCGGATGCGTTTATGAGCCGATTCGAAAAACAAAAACAAAATAAAGGAAAGTGATGACGGCCCAGTTTAAAAACTAATGATGACGGCCCAGTTTAGAAACAAACTAGTTGTAGGCAAATTTTATTATTTTTATTTCTGTTTTTTTTAGTTGGATTAGGATTTCCGTCTTTAAGTTGGATTAGGATTTCCGTCTTTAAGTTGGATTAGGGTTTCATGTTTTGATCTATAAATATGGTTGTTTTTCATTGTTGAGAGATCATCAAATTTTATAAAATTTATATATTTCTCTACAATTGTGAGTTTCAGAGGTGAAACTTTGTCTATCTTTTCTGAGAATAATCGTTGATTATTTTCGATTCTTTTCTACGCTAACTCGCTGCGTCAGGTGGTATCAGAGCGGTTACAGTTCAGACTACAATGGCCAGTTTAGGAAGCGGTCATGTCCAGAATGTTGTTCAGGATGTGGAAGCCTTGCAAACCAGAATAGAGGCTCAAGAAGTGGCAGTCAGAACCTTGGAGCAGAATTTTGATCAGAGATTCCGGCGTATGGAACGACGCTTTGAAGATTTGATCGACAAATTTGATGCCCTGGGAAACGATGACAACAGAAACGACAATGGTGGTAGGTTGCGACCAAGAGAAAGGAATGCTCAAGGCGAGCCTGTTAACAGTCGTGGGCAACCAACCTATGATGAATCAGATGACGAAGAAGATTTGGTGTTGAATGAAGATCGAAACAGGCATACCAGACAAGGAAGAGGTGGCGGCAATGGTAGGTTTAATAATTTTGATTTCGGTTATGGTGATAATGGTGATTTTAAATTAAAAGTGGATATTCCTAGTTTTAAGGGAAACTTAAATATTGAAGATTTTATTGATTGGATTGCTGAAATTGATCGATTCTTTGAGTATATGGAAATTCCACAGGAGAAAAAGGTGAAACTGGTAGCCTGCAGATTGAAGGGAGGAGCTTCTGCATGGTGGGAGAGGTTGCAGAATAGGAGGAATCGGGAAGGAAAGCAGCCTGTCAGAACCTGGTACAGAATGAAACAGCTTCTGCAGAGAGATTTTCTGCCACCGGATTATGAACAGATTTTGTTCCAGCAGTACCAAAGATGTCACAAGGGCCAGAAAACTGTCTATGAGTATACTGCAGAATTTATGAGGTTGGCTGAAAGGAATGATTTGCGAGAGAGTGAAGGACAGCATGTGGCACGGTATTTAGATGGATTGAAACCTCAGATTAGAGACAAAATTGGGGTTCAAGTATTGCGAAATTTAATGAAGTCAAGAACATGGCTGTTAAAGCTGAACTGATGATGCAAGAGACGGGTGGAGGCAGGTTTGATTCTAACAGGCGTACATACGGGAATGATAATTTTTAGAAGAGTTCTGCCGACAGAACTAAATCTGTCCAGGAGTTGCAGAGTCATAACGAGCGGAAAGACGATAAGGAGGCTGGAAAGAAAGTAACTAAGGAGGGTCAGAAATCAGCCAATCCTTTTGCGAAACCTATCCTTGGGAAGTGTTTCAGATGTAACCAGCCTGGTCACAGATCTAATGAATGTCCTAACAGAAAACCAGTTAATATGGTTGAAAGGGACGATAATGAAGTCTGTTGTGAACCTGATGAGGATGATGATACATATGAGGAGTATGATGAGCAGGCTTATGTGATCAGAAAATTGATGCTAATGCCTAAGCAAGAGGACAACACTCAAAGACATCAGTTGTTTCGCACTAGATGTACTATTAATGGTCGTGTGTTTGGTTTAATCATTGATAGCGGCAGTTGTGAGAATATCATTAGTAGAGAGGCTGTGGAGGCATTGCATTTATCTGTAGAAAAGCATCCTCATCCGTATTCTATTGGATGGATTAAAGCAGTAGAGAAAATTCAGGTGAAGGAGCGTTGTAAGGTACCTTTCTCCATTGGTAAATATAGGGATGAGGTATATTGTGATATTGTAGATATGGATGCATGTCATCTTTTATTTGGTAGATCTTGGCAATTTGATATGAATGCACAGCATGCTGGTAAAGATAATGTGTATAGTTTAGAGAAAGATGGGGTGAAGTTTACATTACTTCCTCTAAAGGCAAGCAACCGTCCTAAAGCTTCTAAAGTGGAAGGACGATCTTTCCTAACTATTACACAGACTGAACAGGAAATGGAGGATGCAGTTAGAGAGTCACAGATTGTGCATGCTTTAATTGTAAAGCAAATTACAACAGTTGGTGATGAGCAGATGAATGAGGAGATGGCAGAAAAGATGAAACCTTTGTTAGAGGAGTTTAAGGAAATTATACCAGAAGAATTACCTGATGGTTTACCTCCTATGAGGGATATCCAGCACCATATTGATTTGATTCCTGGAGCTAGTTTATCGAATCTGCCACATTATAGAATGAGTCCGAAAGAGAGTGAAATTTTGCAAGAAAAAGTACAGGAGTTGTTGCAGAAGGGATATATTAGGGAGAGCATGAGCCCATGTGCTGTTCCTGCATTATTGACACCTAAGAAAGATGGAAGTTGGAGGATGTGTGTTGACAGTAGGGCGATTAATAAAATTACAATTGGGTACAAGTTTCCTATTCCTAGGTTGGAAGACATGCTAGATGGATTGAGTAGAGCGCAAGTGTTCAGCAAAATTGATTTGCGAAGCGGGTATCATCAGATTCGAATTAGGCCTGGTGATGAGTGGAAGACAGCCTTCAAGACAAAGGAGGGACTTTATGAGTGGCTAGTTATGCCATTCGGGTTGTCAAATGCTCCTAGTACTTTTATGCGAATCATGAACCATGTACTAAAACCTTTTATTGGCAGATTTGTTGTGGTTTATTTCGATGATATTCTGATTTATAATAGATCAGATAAAGAGCATTTTGTGCATTTGAGGGAAGTGCTAACTGTTTTGCAAGAAAATAAATTATATGTGAATTTAAAAAAGTGCAGTTTTATGGTCGGGAAATTGTTATTTCTTGGCTTTGTAGTTAGTGGTGAAGGTATTCAAGTTGATGAGGAAAAGGTCAAGGTAATTAAGGAGTGGCCAGCCCCTAAAGCGGTGACGGACTTGAGGAGTTTTCTTGGGTTGGCTAGTTTTTATAGAAGATTTATTCGACATTTCAGTACTGTAGCAGCTCCTCTTACTGAGTGTTTAAAGAAAGGAAAATTTCAATGGTGTGATGAAACGGAGTTGAGTTTTACAGTGTTGAAGGAAAAGTTGTGTTCTGCCCCAGTTTTAGCATTACCAGATTTTGATAAATTGTTTGAAGTAGATTGTGATGTGAGTGGGGTAGGGATTGGAGCAGTTTTATCCCAAGAAAAGAGGCCTGTTGCATTCTTTAGTGAGAACTTATGTGAAGCTAGACGAAATTGGAGCACTTATGATAAGGAGTTTTATTCTGTTGTGCGAGCCTTACGAACATGGGAGCATTATTTGATTGGTAGAGAATTTGTTTTGTATTCAGATTGTGATGCTTTGAAATATTTAAATAACCAGACGAGAATTAGCAAATATATGCATGCAAGGTGGGTTCAGTTTTTACAGAAATTCCCATTTAAATTGAGGCATAAGGCGGGTGTGCAAAATAAGGTAGCTGATGCATTAAGTAGGAGAACTACTTTGTTAGTGACATTAAGTAATGAGATTGTAGGATTCGAGCACTTGAAAGAGTTATATGAGGCGGATGAAGATTTTAAAGAGATTTGGGGAAAATGTAGTAGTAAACAGCCTTGTGCAGATTTTCACATTCATGATGGGTTCTTAATGAGAGGCAATCAGCTTTGTATTCCTCAGTCTTCTTTAAGGGAGAAAGTCATTCATGATTTGCATGGTGGTGGTCTAGCTGGTCATTTGGGTAGAGACAAGACTATTGCTGCTGTTAGTGAGCGATTTTATTGGCCTTATTTGCGTAGAGATGTGGGAAGACTGGTGCAAAGATACTATGTATGTCAGACAGCAAAGGGTCAATCGCAAAATACTGGATTCTATATACCTTTGCCTGTTCCTGACAATATTTGGGAGGATTTGTCCATGGATTTTGTGCTTGGACTACCTCGTACTCAGCGGGGAGTCGATTCTGTTTTTGTTGTTGTTGACAGATTTTCAAAGATGGCGCACTTTATTCCTTGCAGAAAAGTTGCAGATGCTCAAAGCATAGCCAAGTTGTTCTTTAAAGAAGCTGTGCGTTTGCATGGGGTCCCAAAGTCAATTACATCTGATCGTGACAGTAAGTTCCTTAGTCATTTTTGGCGAACTCTTTGGCATATGTTCGATTCTTCTTTAAATTACAGCAGTACTGCCCATCCTCAGACAGACGGTCAAACTGAAGCCACGAATAGGACTTTGGGAAATTTGATTCGCAGCATTTGCAGAGACAAACCAAAGCAGTGGGATGTTGCATTGGCGCAGGCAGAATTTGCATACAACAGTGCTGTTCATAGGACAACCGGAAAGTCACCTTTTTCAGTTGTCTACACTAAAACGCCTCAACATGCACTGGACTTGATTCAGTTGCCTAAAGAAACAGATAATAGCATTGTAGCGAAGCATGTGGCGGAGCAGTGGCAATCTGTTACAGAAGAAGTCAAGTAGAAAATTGAGCAGTCTAATGCAAAGTATAAGAAGGCAACAGATAGGCATTGCAGAGGTCAGATTTTTGTAGTAGGGGATCAAGTGATGGTGTTCCTCCGCAGAGAAAGATTTCCAGTTGGCAAGTATAGCAAGTTGCAGTCCAAGAAATATGGGCCATATCCAATTGAGAAGAAAATTAATGATAATACCTATATTGTTGGGTTGCCTAATAGTATGGGAATATCCAAGACATTTAATGTGGCGGATATTTATCCATTCTATCTAGATGATGAACCGCTATATCCGGAAAACTCGAGGTCGAGTTTTTCTCAGGTGGGAGAGAATGATGTAGAACGAGTCGCGGATGCGTTTATGAGCCGATTCGAAAAACAAAAACAAAATAAAGGAAAGATATGACGGCCCAGTTTAAAAATTAATGATGATGGCCCAGTTTAGAAACAAACTAGTTGTAGGCAAATTTTATTATTTTTATTTCTGTTTTTTTTAGTTGGATTAGGATTTCCGTCTTTAAGTTGGATTAGGGTTTCCGTCTTTAAGTTGGATTAGGGTTTCATGTTTGGGTCTATAAATATGGTTGTTTTTCATTGTTGAGAGATCATCAAATTTTATAAAATTTATATATTTCTCTACAATTGTGAGTTTCAGAGGTGAAACTTTGTCTATCTTTTCTGAGAATAATCGTTGATTATTTTCGATCCTTTTCTATGCTAACTCGCTGCGTCATTTATGGTTTTCAACCTTATTGAGGTTCTTTGTGTCCCTCTTGAGTTAATAGAAATTCTTGATAGTATGGTCAATATCTCTGTAATGCTCTTGAAAGTATTGTAAGTTTATTTCTCATGCGCCAACTTCATTAGAGGTGGCTTGGAGAGTAGCCCTTCCTTTGGACATGTTGAGGATCTGGGCTTGGAACGTGTTCAAGAGGATGAATTCTTTCTCTAGTTCAGATTATCGATCTCTCTCTTTTATCGAGTTGACATCTTGGGGGAGTCTATTTATTTTACTGTGACTTGTCATTCTTCTTCTCTTTTACAATTTTTGATTGATGAGAGCTTTTTAATAGCAATTCAAAGTCCTTAACAATGACGTATTTGTCGAATTTTTTCAGTAACTTGTCAAACAAACTTAGCTTCCTTTTGATAGTGAACATTTAGAGCCCCTCATGTTGAATGTCATTCATCAGTGTAACAAGGGCCATATCAGAAAAATAGTCTTCCGTCTGGAGCCTTGCCTTGATAAACTGTTTGTGGTAATTATTTAAGGACTTGTTAGGCCTATGCTCGATACTTAGGAGAGATTCCAGATTCTTCTGAGTAGTTCTACTCACCTTGAATTGCTCTGCGAACAAGTGATATAGTTGGGAAAAAACTGATTGATCTAGAAGCTAAGGCAACCAGATATACAACTTTTGCCCCCCTTTTCGGGAGTCATGGAGAACACCAAGTCCTTGACTTTGTCAAATGCTTCTTGGAGATGCATGGCCCATCAATAATTAGCAACATGAACGTGGAGATTTGTAGTCCCATCATACTTGCTGAGATTCAGGATCTTGAATTTTATTCATTTTTCAAGGAACGAATTAGAGAGAGGTTTGATATGCTCAGATTTTGTATCCAAATTGGCTGATGGAGCAATTCTCCTTATTCTTAAGGTGAAGAGGACTTGTGATCATTATCTTCAAGTTGCCTCTTCAAACTTTACCCAGTGGGATTGATTTTGGTTGAAGATCATCCATCCAACCCCTGGATTTCTCGCAGGTGATGCTCGAGGAGGAGGAGAAGGACCATCACCTACTGTTGATTGATTCGCTAAGGCTTGGATAAGTGCTTTCATCTGATTGGTGAGTTGGCAAAGTAAGCTCCTGTAATTTAGCTCAGTCATAGGGACGTTAAGGTCAGCCTAATTTCTGTCTTATTGGTTTTGGACTCATCCTCTGTAGAGATACTTGGTGTTGATTTGCCTAAATTCTTGATTTTGTTCCAGTCATGATTAAGTTATGTTTCCCACGAAAGTACTAATTGTTGATTTCAAAAATTATCAACTAAGTAAGAACTAATGTCGAATAAATTATTGAATCAAAATAAGAGATTTGGACTCGAGCAGGATACGATCAAAGGAACAAATAGAAGGGAATGCACAACCTATAGTAGAACTACTACCAACGTAAACAAGAGATCAAAGAAATAATATGAACATATATAACGAGGTTCAGATGAGACAGATTTTAAACCTATGTCCTTGAGAGAAATGCCGATGGACCACCAAGATCTTCATATTTATGGGAAGTACAAGATCTCCCAAGTGATCTCTCTTATCTCTGCTTATAAGTTCTCAATACTGAGTTAGCAAAATGATTATTCTATCACTATAGAGGAGGGGTATATATTTAGTTATTTGATGGTAGAGTTATAGTCGAATTTGAACCATATAGTTTTGTTTTTTGAGAAAACAACAACAGAGGATGAGGATGGAATTACAGAAAAAAGATAAAAATTTTATATAACTTGAAGATTGTAACAGTCAAGATTTACTTTAACTAAAAAAGAAGTTTACTCTTTACAATTAAAAAGAGGTTACAACAGAGTTTCTAAGGAGAATGACAATGGAAGTATGTCTAGAGCAGTCCTCTTTACTCCCTTTGACTATCTAGTGAAGATTTAGTATAGAAGGAAGATGAACTCTCAAGTTTTCTTCTCATCTCTGTTGTTTCTCTCTCTTAGACTTATATGAATTGAACTTTGATCCCCGTTATCTGATATCTCAAGGATTATTTTATATGTAGGAGGTTGTAACTTCTCATTTAATTTATGAAGGTCATGGAGGGACAACACCCATGATCTAATAAATTTAAATGGCTATGCATCGACAAAGATGACTTGTTTTCATCGGCGGAGATAATTTTCTTTCATTGGCACAGATAATGTCTCCATCGGTGAGATGATTTATCCATATCACTGGAAATGATGTCTTTATCGGCGGAGATAGAATTTTCTTACATTAATGGATATGATCCTTCATTGTTGGAGATGGACTTAATCACTTTTGTGTGATTTATTTAGCTTTGTTGACAGTAATGCTTTCATTGTAAGTGGAGATGGATTGTTTCCTCTGCTGACATATTAACATGAGCAATAAGTTTAAATCTTCATTTTCTAATTGATCTATGTATAAACTTCTTTCTACTGTCGACAAGTTTCCTTATCCTTCGAAGATCCGGTTTTCTTCTCTTGAGCAAATCTTAATTGATAAAGGATTTTGCTTAGAGTTTGTGTTGAAATCTGAGGATAAATACATATATTGCATATTTTTATCATGTATTTTATCAATTTTTGTATATAAATAAATTCTATTAGGTAATTTAAGTTTTTTTGGAGAAAATTGGAGTTTATAGTAAGTATTATTAAAAACAAGCAAAAGCATTACAAAATCGGGGCTCGAAATGTGTTTAAGAGTGAAGATATGAGAGAAAATCCAATGCCCAAGTCAGAATTTAAGCCAGACTACAAGAAGTCCCAAGAGTAGATTGAGAAACATCAAAAAGCATATCGGCAAAAGAGCTACTTTAACTATTGGATGGCCATCAACACCATTACAAATTGGTCAACTCAGAGTTGAATTTGGAGGGCTAATTCTAAATTGAATTTGGAGTCTACTCAAAGTTAGTAACCACCAATACGTAATTGTTAAGATTGGCACCTGGAAATCAATCCAAGGGTTAAAGGCTGAGATTTTTTTATGAAGACTTCAATTTATCTTGGATTGTTCCAGACAAATTGGATCAAATACAGGAAACCACTATGTGTAAA
This sequence comes from Dracaena cambodiana, assembly GCA_036321105.1. NCBI lineage: Eukaryota > Viridiplantae > Streptophyta > Magnoliopsida > Asparagales > Asparagaceae > Dracaena > Dracaena cambodiana. The sequence goes on from JAYEPQ010000013.1 coordinate 5,589,062, forward strand.
TACTATGAGAGTTTTTTATTTATTAAATACTCTTTTCAATACTTTTATATTTTTTAATTAATAAAAGATGGGACGTAGAGTTTGGATACCGTCGTCTTCAATTTTTATTGTTCTTCATTCTTATTCAGGTTATTCTTTGCTAAGTTTAAATTTTTATTATTACTTTAGTTATTTTAATGTCTAGTTTTCATAACAAATTGCTTGCTTTCTTTTTCGCGACACCTAACAAGTTTTTATTATTTAGGATTTACATGAAGCTATTTACTTAAATTAATTTTGTAATATAGTTCTCTCTTAAAGATGCATGATTTTCTAATGATTAATTTAATTATTTGAATGAATTAGTTGTCTAGAAATTTGGATAACCTTGATGGATTATTATTAACAACCAAATTTTTTGGGAGAATTTTATAGTCTATGCCTAGGAAATAAATTTGGAGCTGAAATTGCAATTCAATTAAGGATTTAATCTGCTAATAATTTTAAATTTAATTGATTAGATTTCAATGATAAATTATATTTAACTTGTCTATTTTAATAGTTTATGTTTTGAGAAGGATATTATTTAACTTAGAATTTAGATTATATTTTGACTACGTGACATGGTTGTATGTTAATTGAATTAATTAAGAGAGATAAGCTGATTATAGTTATATCAAGTGTTTAATGGAGAACAACCATAGATATTGTTTTATGTTATAGGATTATTTAAGGATCTAATATTTCCTTCAAAACAATCGTTTCCTGTTGATTTAATTAAGTAGAATTAAAATTAAGAACTATAAGACACTTTAAATTTTTGTAGGCATGACCTATTAAATACTACAACTACGTTGTATGCTTATACTAGAAATTTTACATTAAGATTTTGGTGTCGTTACCGGGATCAACAGTGTTTTTCTTATCTTTTCTTTTGTTTCCTAATTGGACATGTATGTTGAGAGTTTATATAAACAGCTTGCAGATATACGTGTATATGAGAAGAATAATGGTTGCAATAATATTTTGAAGTGAAATTAGAAATTTAAACTCTCTAGTTTGACTGCTAGCAAACAGTCCTAGTGAGTTCTTTAATTCTCAATTTCTTCCTGTATTTTAGTTTTACCTTCCTAGTTTTTTTCTAAAAATATATATAAAAAAATAAGTCGGAATATATTTTCTATTGAATCCAGTAAGGATTACGTTGCATTGTATTTTTTTTATTACTTTTGTATTGGTGATTGATAGAAAAATGCATATGTGCATTCATATTGAATTGCTATATTTGGTTAATATTAGTTGTTATACATCTTAGAGCTATCCCAAAAATCTAATTAGATAAAATGGACATTTCATTGCTCTTCTTTAGCTTATACAAATGATTAAATATTGGCCCTAAAGACTTTCTACATTTAGAGTGCCAAGGTACCTTATTACTATTTAGGAGGTTTAATTTTGCTATAATCGAGTCATTTTTCATTGATCATTGTTTCTTCCATTATCTTCCTTCTCAACTTTTAATCCGCCCAATAATTTTTTTCTATCTATTAAATTTGAGTCTAAAATATTCATCATCTCTACTAGTATATTTTAGTGTGGTCCCATATGTCACCTACTGAGATAAGAATCTATCATGGAAGTGAAAGACGATCCTTCAAAATTGTTGTTATCCATTGCACACTTTATTTTTGTTATGCATCAAGCTACCACCAGCTATGGGTAACAATTGTAAACTCAAGTTGTAATATGATTTTAAAATTTACTAGTCTTCAGTCAAAAGATGTATATATTTTTATCAATGAATTTCAAAAGGTGAACATCATAATTAAACTGCAATATCTTTCTGATGATATAATCAAATTGTGTTTCATCCTATTTGTTCTCAAGAATAATGCCAAGAGTGGTTGTATAGCATGCCTATCGAGTCCACCACTTTTTTGAATTAATTTGAAATATTATTTCTTAAAAAGTATTATCCTAGCCACAACACTGCCATGATTCGTAACAAAATTAATCAATTTTATCAATTGGGTAGAGAACCTATTTGAATATATTTGGAATGATACGAGGATCATTTAGCTTAGTGCCCGTGTGATCGAAAAGTAAAAGTTATGTCAAACGTATACGAAGGATTTGACTGCACTTTCAAAATTCTTCTGAGTCCATACATCAAGGGGACTTTATGATAAGAAATGGGGATAAAGCATGGGAGTTTTTTTAGGACCTTACTCGTAAAACTATGCAGTACGATAATCCTACTGAAACTCCTGTGCATCGACATTTATAAGAAAGAGCGGTATCTATATCTTTGATGTTTCCATAATTACCAAGGAAAGATTGGTATTTTTATGTAAAGAATAGAAGCTCTAGAAGTCCATAATTCATTAATAAGTATGATTTTTTTTTACATTTTTATTCTCATATTTATCAATTTTTTATAATAAATAAATATGTTACTCGGGTATTTTAATATATTTTTAGAAAATTTGTTCTTAATAAAGAATAAAGAAGCAAGCCGAAAAAACAATTCATACATGCTCAAAATCCAAAAGCCCATAATCCAATTTTTATAACATGTGAAAATCAAGTTAATAATATTGGAAAATCAATCAATATTAAAACAATAAAGAATGAGATTAAGTTATTATGAAGAAAAATAAGTAGCTGAGTGAAAAATTAACTCAAGTAATATACCTAATCTAGTTATTATGTTAGAGCACTTTCAAATGAAGATAAAATTTTTATCAAATTTAACTATTATGGACTTTTTTTGACGAATCTTACTATTAGAGGCAAACTAAATCAAATATTGCATCAAATCTAACTGCCATGGAAAAGATCTTGAAAAATCAAGTTATTATGATAAATTAAGTCAAATATTTGTTATATTTTTTTCCACCTATTTTGTAACAAATATAACAATCTCTTTATAAATAGAGAAAATATTCTCACTTGTATATACACCAAATTTTTTCTAAATAATTTATAGAAGTTCATAGTGTCGTTTGGCTGGATTATTATTGTTCTTCATCAAATTCTGTAAGTTTTTATTTTAATTAAATTTATTTTTATTTTTCTAATTCTTTATGATGACTTTCTCATTTTCTTATTTATTTAATTATTTTATTTTATTTATGAATAATTAAATTCCTTTATTCTAGATGAAGTTAAGAGTATAACACATTTAAATAAATAATCTCTCATATTCTTAATGTCTAAATCATGATAATAAAAGTTATATAAATGTTTAATTTATAACTCCAAAAATATAGTTTATGGATTATGCATGTCATTCATAATAATCTATACTTAATAATTAAGATTTAGGGTTATCATTTTTATAGATTTATTTATCTATAATTTTATGTTTGTATTTATTAATTAATACTTAGAATGATATGTCATTGTGTAAGTCATACGATTTATGCTGTCAAGTTATTAGTTGATTTATATAAGTTTTAATTTTAAGAGATTTTTTTAATTAACATATTATTATTTTTAGCGAATTTGAACCTAGGTACTATATATTTTTTAAACTATTCTTCTTAATAGTTAATCAAACAACCATTCCTAGCATCTTAATTAACCCAAAAAGAATGAAAAATTAGATTAAAATTATCCTTTTTGTGGATTAACATACATAGTATTACTATTCAACACTATATACTTGCAGTTATTATAATTTACACATCACGTTTCTTGGTTTCGTTTGACTAGATTGTTATCGTTTTTCATCCAATTTTGTAAGTTTTGATTGTAGTAAAAATTTATTTTCATCTTTAATTCCTTATGATAATTTTTTTGTGTAATTGTTTTATTTCTTATATCAATGGTTAAAACTTTTTGCTAAGGTGTATATAAAGTTTAGAGTAAAGTATGTTTAAATAAATACTCTTATATTCTTCATACATAAATCAAGATAACAAAAGTCTTGCAAATATTTAATTTTTAGATTCAAAATATAATTTGATGGATTATGTATGTCGTCCATAATAATCTATATTTAGGAGTTGAGATCTAGAATTATAATTTTCATACATTTATTTATCAAAGATTTTATATGTTTGTGTTTATTAATTAAAACTTAGATTGAAAGGTCATAGTTACGAATGATGAGGGGTACATTTATGGTCCAATTTTTGGCCCACCCTATTCAAAGTTTTGAATTAAAAATAAATTTTTTATTTTCTAATTTAAAATTTTGAACAGGACGGGCTAAAAATTGACCCATGGATCTATCCATCCTATCCCTAGTTATAATACATGTCTTTTGATTTATACTTTCTACTTATTAATTGATTAATATCAGTTATAATTTTAAGATATTTATTTAGTAAACATATTATTATTTTTTAAAGGATTTGAATCTAGGTACTTTATTTTTATTTATTATTCTTCCTAATTAGTTAATTAAATAGCCACTCTTATTATCTGTTCTACGATTTGCCTAAATTTGATTAAAATAAATTAAAACCATCTTCCTTATGGATCGACCTGCATAGTACTATAATTCAGCCTGTATATTTGCAGTAATTATAATTTTTATATTAAGTTTTTAGAGTGAGTCAAGTAAATCAATTGAAACTCCGAATGTTTTAACTGCAGTGTTCTTAATTAGGTCATGGAGGAATGACTTTTGTTTGAAAATCCTATAGATCCAATTCCTGATTAAATGAATGCTTTATTTCCGTGACTTGTAAATAATTTGTGCACCATAAAGTACAATCTTGGTTGAAAAATTCATCCAAATCTAGCATAGAATTAAGGGCCTTATTAGAGAGCTCCTAACTCCAATATAGACCTTCCAATCAGCAATCAATTTCCAAGACCAAGTGTGATTTTAAACGCATACCCAAATGCCAACAACTTTAAAAATAACCAAGTTAAACCCCAATATGATTTAATATAGTGTGACTTTGTTTTACTTAACTTAAAAACTTATTTCTTAGTTATAAGTTTAAATTTATTTTGCTTTCTGTTGAGATATTGTTGATGCCAAAATTGTTTGAGTACATTTACCAAGATAATTTGAGTACCAAACTAAGGATTGGACTCGGATCAAGTCCTAAACTAAGTCGAATTTCAGAAATAACCTTTGTCTTCACAAAATTTGGGTGAGTATTTTGTAGAGATTATTACATAATAAAGGAAAATATATAGAGAGATACACACAAAATAATATAACGAGATTCAACTGAGATAGATCTCGAACAAATATTTTCGGCTCAAAGATGGTCGTTAAGTGTGAACACTTATATGTATGAGCAATACAATCTCTCAGTTGCTCTTTTTTTTTTTCTCTCGAGATTGCTCGTATGCAAAATAATCTCAAACTCCCTCTCCTTAGAGAAGAGAGGTGTATTTAGAGTTGAACTTGAATTTATTAGTTTTTCTTACCATAGATAAATTTGGTTACCATAAACTTGAGAATTTAGTAAGAGTTGGACTTGATACTAGATTCTATGTATCTGTTGGAGATAACACATTTAAATCTAATTCCAACTTCTCATTGAAGGAATCAATGATCGGTTAACTATCAAGTTGGACTTCTTTTAATCTCGGCATATCAATTTTGTTGGATTTTCACCAGTCTTTATTAGAATGGACCGGTTAATTTATGCATCAATAATAATCACATACTCTAAATTTAGTCCGCTAAGCTCTTGAAGTATCCTGCAATTCTTATGACTTGGTCTGCTTATTTGATCTCTTTGAGGGTGACTTGTGCCTCTAGGGCGACCTATTGTGACATTAGCATGTAATGATTGCCTCGATGAATGGCTACAGTTGATCCTGTAATTAGCATGTAATTATTGTCTCGAGCTTCGCCCTTGGACCCACATGTCCTGGTCATGTGGTTGAGATCTACTGTGATACTGAATTCATATCAACCATTAATTGTTGAGATTATCTCAGGAAGACGAATTGGCTTATCTATTGTCGCCTGTTGGAACTTCATCCCCGTGAAGGAAGCCTATAAATTTGTAGTGGAATGTTCAAACCATTAGCCATGAAGGAAGAGGCTGATTTCAACCTGGTAGCCCAAAGAGCCAGAGCCATTTGCTCTCTCCACCTCCATAAATGTCAATACTGCTGCTGCTGGATATTAACTCTTGTCTTGGCATGAACTATTCGATGGGTTCTTTGCCATGTTCTCAAACTAGTGTTGGCTACTTGATTATAACTGTTTCTCACTTCTTTGAAGGGGTCAGAAAATACCATGAGACCTTGCCATATGTGATAAAAGACTTTGGGCATATGGTCTTATAATTATCTTCTCAAAATTTACTTTCCACAACAACGTTCGTCTGATAGGATAATCGAATGCTTTTGGTTTGGATCGGAGCAATCATACTCCTTCATTGAATTACAATTATCTTGCAATTGTTTTTAATGAATGAAAGTTTGCTTATATAGGTCATTGTAGACCTTTTTACTTCTTGTGAATGATGAACAACTCACATATCTTGGCATGAAGCTGATTATTTTTTGGGCAAAAAGCAAAGTATAATAAGGATGGAGCCAATTTGAACTCCTAAATGACTTTTGGTTTTGGACTTGTCCAATTGTTTGTACAGTTTAAGTTAATTGTCTTTATCACCATTTAAGATGACAAGGCAAGAGAGCCCTCCTCGAGAAAAAAAGCCCCTAAGTTGTTGTCTAGAAGCGACTTGTACCCTACTAACCCAAGTTTAGTTAAATCATCTAACTCGGAGTCTCGGCAAGCTCTTGTTGTAGGATTGTTTGACAAATTTGTATCATAGGGTCCACTTAGTGATCATGTGCTCTAGAAATGACCTTCAGAAAACTTTTACTATAGAGTCAACTCGACGATTTTGTGCCTTCTGGATCAATTTAGAGGTCCACTCAATAATTTCGTGTTTTTGGGATCAATCCAAAGTTTCGACAAACTTGCACTGTGGAGTCCACTCGGTGATCCTACACCTTTGGGATCAATTCGGAATATAAAGATAACATAGTAACAACTTAAAATTATATTTTATTATGACAAAATCAAACCAAAAAAAAAAAAAAAAGGAGGAAGCTTAATTTAAAAAAATGGATACCAAGGTTTTCCTTGAGTAGATTAGTAAGTCATCTCCAACATGATGTTTGCACTTATAATATAACTGAGTTGACTTCTCAATAATTTCGTATTTTTGGGATTAATCCAAAGTTTCGATAAACTTGCATTGTGGAGTCCACTCGGTGATTCTACACCTTAGGGATCAATTTGGAATATAAAGATAACATAGTAACAACTTAAAATTATATTTTATTATGACAAAATCAAACCAACAAAAAAAAAAAAAAAAGGAGGAAGCTTAATTTAAAAAATGGGTACTAAGGTTTTCCTTGAGTAGATTAGTACGTCATCTCCAACATGATGTTTGCACTTATAATATAACTGAGTTGACTTCTCAAATCTTTTTGTTGGTTCGAGACTTTGAGAGAGGGCTATTTGATCATCGTTTTACTTTCTTTTTATCACCAAAGTTCTTAAGATGGCCTCATAGGATGAGGTTCTTATTATTCTTTTTTAGCTGATAGATATTTTTGGTGCTATGCCTTATATCTCAGTAATATGCACAAAATTGTCAGGAGTTTCTTTATCTATATGGATTTTGATTAGTGATGAGGGCTGAGAGAGAAATCCCTTCTTCTAGATCTAGTTTAGAATTTACAGTAGTGTTGCATTTAGTAGTGTGTACTCGCCGGTGTCTTCTAGATGAGTATTAAGATGGCGCTTTGGAGAACTCTATCTTTTATACTCTTTGATCATTATATCAGCTGATCCTTTCATCCTACAAAAATCTCACTATTTGAAAACCATGATCAATGCAGACTTCCGCTTCCTAATGGAGTATCTTAGTGTGTCTTATCCTACTGATAAGCGTGACAAGGACTATGTTGGATGAGCATTCTTCTTATGGAGCTCTATTTCCTTAAATCACATCAGAAAATTACAAAGTGTCTTACCAAGAGTTTGTTCTCCTCTAAAGATGAAAGTAACGCTTCTTCGTGGTTTTGCTTAAGATGAACTGTTGAGTAAACTCGTGACGTAATAAGCGAAATGAGTGGAAAGATCCCACGGGGAGACCATTTTACCAGCTCATCGCCCCTTCTTTAAGGTCATGGAGATGGCTCTTCATATGATATCATTGGTGGCGCCTTGGAGGTACATCCTTGTGTGATAATTGGTGATGGATCTAACATGTCATTATACCTCTTGCCTACGTTCGGGAGTTTGAATTTGAATTCCCTTTGTAGTATGGTTATAGAGAGTGGTTCATAATCCTTGAGCTCGAGTCTGATTCTTTAAGAGCTTTTCTCCTGTGTACCAAAGTTGATTCAGTTTTGCACTCGTTTTGGTGGTGCTTAGTTGATACCAGTGGTGGTCATTCAGACCCTTCTGTTGGTGAGTCCCTTGGATCGCCTAGGTCTCTGAAAGGCTTAGTCGGTGCTTCATAGTGGATTGGAGGTGACGCTTTTTCCATGTTGACTTAAGTCGTCGGGGCATTAGTCATGACCCATGTGTGCGCAAATATTTGTTCGGCGAGTTTTTAGAACTTGGCACGGGTGATCGAAGCATCCTAGTCCATGGATTTATGAGACATGTTTGTGGTTGCTCCATCTTCCTCCCTAGAGGAGCTTACTGGTGATTGGCCTTTATATCGCATATGACGGGTGTATTTTTAGTTATTTGAAGATGAAATCATAAACGAACTTGAATTTATCAATTTCCTTGTTATAAATAAATTCAATTTCCTTGTATTTGATCATTTGGTCAGAAATGGATTTGATTATAGATTCTATGTATCTATTAGAGATAACGTATTTGAATTTGATTCCAACTTTTTATAGAAGGCAATATGTAATCCAGCAACTGTCAAGTTGGGCTTCATTTAAACTAGGCCTCTCCATTTTGCAGGGCTTTTGCTGTGGGTCTTTATCTAATGGACCTGTTAGTTTACACATCAACAGATGAAGTATATGGTATCTATAAGCTTACGGATTATACATAAGAAATGTTGTAGTGGTAGACTGATTTATGTATGGTCTACCTTGGGTTGCATATGCTAATTTAAAATGATGAATATACTGAGTGAATGTAGCCAGCGTTGATGAATTAAAGTTAATAGACATATAAGTTGATTAGTCAAATATCAGTATGGATAATAAAAGTACTCACATAATATGAGTTCATAATATTTTCACTCAACTTTACAAATTGTTCTCTTTACAGTGGAAAACAATTTCTAAATACTGAAATTGCAAGGATCAACCAATTCATGGATAATCTAGAAATTGAGTTTGTCATTGTTGTGTGTCCAAACTTGAGCTCAAACAAACAAATATTCACCTACTGTCTAGGATGAGAATGGGCAGGTCCAAAAACCAATTTTGGTCCATTTTATTCAAAATTTTAATTTAAAAATCAAAATTTAATTTTTCTAATTCAAAACTTTGAATGTAACGGAATTAAAAATTTTACATCTAGCTAATTCTTATTTGCTGTCTTCGTCAATCACTCCTTTCCTCTTTCCAAATCCCAAACACTGGATGTATATTGCAAATAAACAAGATTTAGTTCCCTGAGTAATAACATAATTAAACCTCAATTTTTGAAGTTTTTTAGGTAATAAGGTCGCCGAACTTTGAGTAGCTCGTGAGTCGTAAGTAATACAACCACAACAGACTCGGCCTTTTGGACAAATTTGTTAATGGGCCGGGCCTAATTTGTATCAGGCCCACTGGCCACATCCATACAGTAGAGAGTGCAAAGAGTTAGAGTACAGATAATGAGAACTTTCCCACAAGAATTACTATTTTCATGCCTAAATAAGACTCACAGTAGTTTTTTCATAAAGAAATCGAAGAAATTAATTTTTCCTTGGAAGTAATTTGCGGGGATTCTGATGAGGTCTTCACGAGGACGACAACACAGAGCAAATTTTGTTGTTTTATAAGCAATTGGCATTGGAGTACTTTTTGGCGCATATATATATATATATATATATATATATATATATATATATATATATATATATATATATATATATATATATATAATGGGAAATTCATCAACAATAAAGGAAGTTCTTTCACCGTCACTTAGGTGGCCCAATAAAATTATTATACGTGGCGCCACTTAAAGGGCGGCTAAGAGAATTCTTTTATTTGTTACCTTAAACCCTTGAGTGACATCACATGTAATAATTTTATTGGGCCACCTAAGCGGCGATGAAGGAAATCTCTTCACTGCGGGTGAATTTCTTCTATATATATATATATATATATATATATATATATATATATGAGCAAATGAAAAATTCACCAACGGTGAAGGAATTTCCTTCACTGTCGCTTAGGTGGCCCAATAAAATTATTACACGTGATGCCACTCAAAGAGGGGTTAAGCAAGTTCTTTTATTTATTAGTTTAAATTGTGCCACGTGTAATAATTGTATTGGGCCACCTAAGCGGCAGTGAAAGAACTTCTTTCACCGCCGGTGAATTTTCTGTTCTCTCTCTCTCTCTCTCTCTCTATATATATATATATAATGGAAACGAGCTATCGACTCATATAAGTTATCTCAGTTGCACTCTATTTTTAATATATATATATATATATATATATATATATATATATATATATATATATATATATATATATATATATATATATAAAAGATATCTTGGACAGAACTAAGAAGAATGATATATATTCATATACATGACAAAATTATATATACATAGAAGAGATGAAGATTCTATAAGAAGAGGGCTACTAGTGCTAGGCCTGCTCCTAAAAGTAGGGACTCCAGAGAAGTGGGTCTTCGGGCACCACGGTCATGACTGTTGGATCTGAGATGTGATAACCTATGGGTCAGACCCAAATAAGAATATAAATTCAAACTCATGTAGTACTCTACAAACCATATAAAATATGCATGCTAGTAGGAAACAATGTAAAAATTGTATGCATATGAATCATAAAGTACAAGGTATGCATAATATAATATGATGAAGTAAAGATTCTATTCTATTAGTTAGGAACTAAATGGTAAGAGTATTCACGTGTTTTAGGAGTGTTACCGTGCATACCTGGTACCATGACCACCCTAATATCGGTCTCTACACGAACCTGATGGCATGCCGCTAGTCACCCTGAATGTCTTGTGCATACTCAGGATCATGGCCTCAAGTACCGGTCTTTATACGAATCAATAACGTACTGCTAAGCACACAAAAAATAATAGTGCTAGTACACATATTGGTAGATGCACCTTAACAAGATAAGAAACTCTCATAATACATGTTCATTTTCACCAATCATGTTTTTCATATCCATAATATAATATATGCTAATTATCTAAGTATCAATGTATCATATGGAGTAAGAATTCATGTAACAATAGCCATATGTGAAAATAAAATAACACGCACATCGATACTGGAAAATATAAAAGTTATAGAACATATTCACGTATGTGAAGCATAATTTCCGATCAAGAAAACCATGTACAGTATAGTATGTGAATGGATTAGGTAAGCATGTATACGTACATGGAATTGCACATGATTGATTGGTATCTTAGACGTCTTTGAGAGTGTGCATGCGATAGTAGGTAAGAACATGAATAATTAAACACATGTATATCATATCATAAGTCAAATAGTATATACATGAAACTAACATATATGCCTAAACATGGGTTGATAATAGGTTGGACCTGGTCCTATCCTATGCCCTATAGCAGATTTGAGGCTATGTTTGGTATAGTTAGAGTTTTAATTGGCATAATTGGCAAAATATATGTAGGATAAATCATAGTATAAGAATTATCTTTCCAATGAATCATAATTGAATAAAAACTGGGTTCTAGTTGAGTAGTTACAGTGCTTTTTCCAAGTCTATGCTACTGCAATCTGATGGACTTAGTACCTCATGTTTGAATTTCTAGGTCTTATTTGACGGGAATAAAATGAGAATTAGAGCCTAAGTTCTGAAGAAAAGTTTTAGATAGTTTAATTATCTTTCCAATGAGTCTTGAATAAGCTCAATTAGAATTCTAGTATAAAAATTATGGTTGTTTTATTATATGGACCTAGTATAGCATAAATGCTAAAAGTTCCAAGTAATGTTTGGCTAGAAAAATGACTGAATTATGATTAAATTTCTATACAAAAGATTATAGTTTAGTAAGTTATCTTGCTAAAGGCACTAAAATGAGGTCAATTTGTTTTAAAATGAAAAAATTACAACCGTTCTAAGAAGAACTGTTGTGCATGTCTTAACAGTGACACGATATATGTATCACTAACATGCACAGAATGGTACATGCAATGAATTCATGGTAAATACAAGTTTAAGTATCTATAATCTTGCAAATAGATTAATAATACCTCTGACATTATAGATGAAGAGATTATGTATACACATGTATGTGATCATGCTCAATTTTGGCTTAAAGCACATGCACACTTAGAAATATTAGTATAAACTCTATAATATAATAGCATAAGCATTTGAAACATAATATTTAAGTGAAATTTCCATTTCTCTTTATTCAACATAAAATTGGTGTGGTCCAGGGTCTTCCTACATTAAGAAATTATAAATTAAATGTCTGGAAAGTGTATTCTTGTCTCTTATTGAGCCTGAATTAGAAAATAACCGATATTGATATGATTACCCTTCAAAAATTGACAAATTTCTCAAGAATCAAAGTAGGGATGAAGGATAAGGGTTGGAGAAGATCTCAAGTTGGTGGAGAAGATTATAGCTCATATGAAGATGGTAAACTCAAGAACATGGTTCCTATGACAATATAGTGATTTTCTAGTCCTTTTCAGCCTGATTATTTAGGTAACTCTTTGAGAAAATTCACTGGAGGAATTTGAGTTAGAGCTTTGAAGAGAAAATGAAGAGGTACATAAGAGGAACCTGTCTGATTTTTTTTTTTTTTCCAGAATCTTCTGGATTGATGAAATTGATAAAATTGATGTAATTCTTTGCAACAATTTATTTAATGATTACTTATATTAAATAAATGATCATTCAGAAAACAATATGCATTATGCATGTGTACTTAACTAGTATAATATGTTTGGAAGCTATTTCGATAAGTGAATTATGAGCCCAAGCAAAAGAGGCAAGATTCTCTAAGCAAATCACTCTCCAAGTTGAAAGAAAGAAGGAATTCTGAAATTATCTGTCACAATATCATACAATCATAGGCAAGTGCAGTATCAAGGTATCATAATAAGATAGCAATATTCATAAAAATATATATAGAAATGATACGCAATATGTTCACAAGAATATTGCTTATGTAAAGTAGTACAATATTAGAACAGAGTAACATAAATATCAAATATATATAAAAGTATTTGGATATCACGGACTGAACTAGGAAACATAACACACACTCACACACATATAAGAGATGAAGATCCTACTTGAAGAGAGCTACTGGTGCTCGTTCTGCTTCTGAAAGTAGGGATCATCGAGAGGCGGGTCTTCATTCTCGGACACTACGGTCATGACTGTTAGATCTAGGGTATGATAAATTAGGGTGTCTGAACCCAAAAAGAATGCAAATCTAATTTTTTACAATACTCTAGAAATCATATAAGAATATGTGTATGAAATGATAATAGGAAACAATATAAAAGGGTCGTTGCCTCATGTAAGTTACTTAAACTGCAGTCGATTTCTACTATCTCTAATAATTTTTTTTAAAAATTATTTTGTTGGATTATGATCTAGACTCTCTAGGGTCCACTCATATCTAAGTTCTTCAGTTTTAATTTTGATTTGGTCTTCCATCATATAGACAAAAAATTAATGCTTTTTTGGATAATACAATATTTTATATCCACCTAATAAAAGCGCAAATAAACTACAAAATTCGTAATATATAATTCTAAAAAACCTAAAGAGGTAGAGATCATGATAAAAAAATAAAAAAAATAATGGAATCATTACTTTTTTTATCGCTAACTCACATAACTTATTTGAGTTGGCAGCTCATAACAGTATGTGTGTGTGTGTGAGAGAGAGAGAGAGAGTATTCACATGTTTTATGAGTCTACTATACATATCCGAGACTATGGCCCCAAGTACCAGTCTCCAACGAGCCGGATGACATGCTGCTAAGCACCTAGATATCTCATACATACTTGGGATCATGGTCTTAAGTTCCGATCTCCACATGAACTGGATGACGTGCCGCTAAGCACACGAGAAATAATGGTGCCAGTACAGATATCGATGGATGCACCCTAACATGAGAAGAAACTCTCAAATATGTATTTCATTCCAATATGTATTTTTCTATACCTACAATATAGTATATACTAAGTGCCAAAGTATCAATGCATTATATGGAGTAGGGATTCATGTAACATGCCCATGTATGGAAATGAAATGACACACACCAATACTGGCAAGTATAAGAGTCATAAAACATGGTATGTCTGGTATACTTAGAGTTTCAATTGGAAAAATATATGTAGGACAAATCATGGGTATAAGAATTATCTTTTCACCGAATCTTAATTGAAAAAAACCAGATACTATTTAAAATTATAGTGCTTTTTCCACGCCTATGTTGCTGTAATTTGATGGACTTGGTATCTCAGGTCCGAACTTTTAGGTCCTATTTAACTAGAATAATTATAGAATTAGAGCCTAAGTTCCGAAGAAAAACTTCAAGTAATTTAGTTATCTTTCCAATGAGTCTTGAATGAGTTTAATTGTAATTATAAAGTAAAACTTATGTTCATTTTACTATGAACCTATTATTGCTGAATTATGGACCTGATATAACAAAAATGTTGAAACATCCAACTAATGTTTGCCTAGGAAAACGACTGTTTTAGGATTATGTTTCTATTGAAAAATTATACTTTAGTGAGTTATCTTACTAATGACACTGGAATGAGGTCAATTAAAATCAATATCAAAATATTATAACCACTCTAGGAAGGACTGCTACATATGTCTGAATAGTGGTATGATATGTGTATCAATAACACAGTTTGACTTATGCAATGAACTCAAGGTAAATGTAAGTTTGAGTATCTATAGTCTGGCAAATGGATTATTAATGCCTCTGATATCACAGATGAGGAGATTATGTGTGCACACTTGCATGTGATCATGCTCAATTTTGGCTTAAAGCACATGCACACCTAGAAATATAGGTATAAATTCTATAATACAATAGTTCATGTATTTGAAACATAATATTTAAGTAAAATTTCCATTTCTATCTATTCAACATGAAATTGGTATGGTCTAGGATTTTTCTACATCAAGAAATCACACATTAAATAATTGGAGAGTATATTCTTTCCTCTTGTTGAGCCCGAATCGGAAAAAAACCGATATTCATATGATTACTCTTCAAAAGTTGATAAATTTTCCAAAAATCAAAGTAGAGATGAAGGATAGGTGCTGGAGAAGATCTCAAGTTGGTAGAGAAGATTAGAGCTCATATCAACAGATAAACTTAAGAACAAGGTTCCTATGACCATATAGTAATTTTCCACCTATTTTTCAGCCTAATTATTTGGCAAATTCTTTCAGAAAATTGGGAAAGGATATCAAGTTAGAGCTCTGAAAAGAAAATGAAGAGTGAATGAGAAGAACAAGCATGATTTTTTAAAATTTTTTTGGATTGATGAAATTGAAGAAATCGATGTAATTCTTTTGCAACAACTTGTTTAATGATTACTTATTCAGTAAATGATCATTTAGAAAACAATACACACAATGCATATGTACTTCACCAGTATAATATGTACGGAAGCTCCATAGGCAAGTGAATTGTGAGCCCAAAAGTCAAGTTTCTCTAAGCAAAGCACTCTCCAAGCCAAAAAAAGATCGAATTATGAAATTATTTTCCACAACATCATACAATCATGGGCGAGTGCAGTGTCAAGGTATCATAAGAACATAACAATATCCAAAAATATATACACAGAAATAATATACAATATGTGCATAAGAATATTGCTCATATAGAGACAAGTGCATTATCACAATAGAGCAATATAAGTAGCGAATATATATACAAAA
Organism: Dracaena cambodiana; assembly: GCA_036321105.1. Classification (NCBI taxonomy): domain Eukaryota; kingdom Viridiplantae; phylum Streptophyta; class Magnoliopsida; order Asparagales; family Asparagaceae; genus Dracaena; species Dracaena cambodiana. The sequence continues at coordinate 5,605,134 of JAYEPQ010000013.1, forward strand.
GTGTCTAGATATCACGAATGGAACTAAAAAGTAGGATACCAATGTATATACAAGTCAAAATGATATATATACAGAATAGATGAATATCTTATAAGAAGAGGGATACTGGTGCTCGTCCAGCTCCTGAAAGTAAGGATCCTCGGGAAGCAGGTCCTCCTTCTCGGGAACTGTGGTCACGATTGCTGGATCTAGTGTGTGATAAATCAGAGGTCAGAATCCAAAAAAGAATACAAACCCAACTTCTTGCAGTGCTAAAATGTGTATATGGCATTCAAGCAGGAAATAATTTAAAAGAGTCGTTGCCTGACATATGTTACCTGAGCTACGGTCCACTTGCACTATCTCTAATAATTTTTAAAAAATAAAAATTTCTTTTAGATTATGATCTCAACTCCCTAGGTCTACTCATACCCAACTTCTTGGGTTTTAATTTTGATTTAGTTTTCCATCAAATAGCTAAAGAATTAATGATTTTTGGTGAATACGATTTTTATATCCACTTGATATGAGGGCAAGTAAACTTTAAAATCTATAAAATTTAATTCTAAAAAGCTAAGGAGATGGAGATCATGATCCAAAAAATTGAAAAAAAAGAATATTTTCATTATTTTTAAATTTTCTTAGGATCATGATCTCTATCTCCTTAATTTTTTTAATGATCAAATTTCATGAATTTTGAAATTTATTTGCCTTTTCATAAATTGGACACAAAATACTGTATTTAAAGAAAACTGTTAATTCTGTATCTAATTGATGGAAGACCAAATAAAAAACTAAAATCTAAGAAAAACCTTAGGGGATCGAGATTATAATCTAAAAAAATGTTTTAAAAATTATTAGAGATAGTAGAAATAGAGTGCAACTGAGATAACTTATAAGAGCCAGTAGCTCGTTTCCATTATTCATATATATATACATACATATATATATATATATATATATATATCTATATATGTATGTATGTGTGTGTATATATATATATATATATATATATATATATATATATATATGTGTGTATATATATATGTGTATATATATATATACATACATACATACATATACACACACACACACACACATATATATATATATATATATATATATATATATATATATATATATATATATATATATATATATATATATATATGTGTGTGTGTGTGTGTGTGTGTGTGTGTGTGTGTGTGTGTGTGTGTGTGTGTGTGTGTGTGTGTGTGTATATATATATATATATATATATGTATGTATGTATATGTATATGTATATGTATATGTATATGTATAATATATACATATACATATATATATATATATATATATATATATATATATATATATATATATATATATATATATATATATATATATATATATATATATATATATGTGTGTGTGTGGTGTGTGTGTGTGTGTGTGTGTGTGTGTGTGTGTGTGTGTGTGTGTCTATGTGTGTGTGTGTGTGTGTGTGTGTGTATGTATATGTATATATGTGTATAGAGAGAGAAAGAAATGGAAATTAGCTGACAACTCACGCAAATTACCTGAGCTGCAGTTCATTTCCACTATCTCTTGGATTATGATCTCGACCCTCTAGGGTTCACTCATACCCAATTTCTTGGGTTTTAGTTTTGATTTGAATCTCCATCAAATTAATACAAAATTAACGGTTTTCAATGAATAAAACATTTTATATGCACTTGATGAAAAGGTAAATGAACTCTAAAACTTATGAAATTTAATCCGAAAGAATAATCAGAACATTACTTAATTTTATTAATATACATAAATGAGCAGTGGACTACTTAAATTAGTTGAGTTGTACTCTATTTCTATTATCTATAATAATTTTGTTAAAAAAAATTCTTCTAAATTATGATCTCAATCTCTTAGGGTTCACTCATACCAAATTTCTTTTTTTTTTAAATTTTTTTTTATTTTGTCTTCTATCAAGTAGATATAAAATTAATGGTTTTTGGTGAATACAACATTTTATATTAACTTAATGAAAGGGCAAATAAGCTTCAAAACTCATAAAAAATGATAAGGAGTAAGTGATCATATCCCTAAAATAATTGGAAAAAATAATTAGATCATTACTTTTTCACTGCTGACTTACGTAATTTACCAGAGCTGGCTTCCGATTTATATAAGCTATCTGAGCTACTGTCTATTTTCACTGCCACTAATATTTTTTTAAAAATTTTCTTTTGAATTATGATCTCATCCCCTTAGGGTTCACTCATACCCAATTTCTTGGGATATAGTTTTGATTTCATTTTCCATCAAGTAAACACAAAAATTAATAGTTTCGAATACAACATTTTTGTATCTACTTAATTAAGGGGCAAATAAATTTTAAAACCTATAGAATTTGATCTTAAAGAAGTTAAGGAAGTAGATATTATGATCGCAAAAAAAATTGGAAAAAATAATGGAATCATATTTTTACACTGCTGACTTACATAATTTACCTAAGTTGACAGCTAATATACAACAATCCCATATATGCGTGTGCATGTGCACGTGCGTGCATGTGCGTGTGTGTGCGTGTGGCGTGTGCTCGCTTGCACGTGTGTGTGAGTGTGTGCTTGCATGCGTGTGTGCATGCCTATGCATGTGCATGCGAGTGCATGTGCATGCGCGTGCGCATGTGTGTAGGGTTTTAGGTTGAGCTCCTATCAATGCTGTTGAGATATAATTGAGATATGGTCATAATATTAAAATATTTTGAGATACTTTCCTATTAGATATTGAGATATTTTCCTAAATTAGGATAGTTGACAAATATTTGATTAGACTAATTTAGGATAGTTGACAAATCTCTGATTTGACTAATTGAAGATTTTATGTAATTAGTATCAATTACGATCCGGTAATCATTTTTTTACCTCCTTCATCTATAAAAGGATGGCTCATTGTACAGTTTATTGACAAGAAAATATATAGAAATTTCTTCATTCCGCTTTTACTCTATTTTCTTCAATATGGTATCAGAGCAACCGGAATTCTGGTGCCTCTTCTAGTTTCCTTTATGAGTGCATAAACCACCATAAGTGAGTTTTTTCTTTGTCCTCACACATCTCGAAACTCTTTGTGCCCGTTTCGGCCATTTTGAAGTTAAAATCTCGACAATCCTCTACTTTCAGATTGTTCGTCTCCTTTCGATCTCCTTTCATCAAAATTTCAGCTTCATCGGACTTGACAAACTCTTCCACACACCGTGTGAAGTCTCTACAAGTGGTCTTCACGCACCTCTCTTCGTCAACGCGTGAGCCCCACTTGTCCTGATCAATTCTGTTCTACAATCAGGTTTGACTTTTTCAGACGCTGATTTTTTTTGGTTGATTTTTCGGGAGTTGATTTTGGCATATCCATTCCAAAATGTCTTCCAAAAATAATATTATTCGTCAACTTGATATTGTTTTGGATGGAACCAACTATAGTCTTTGGGCTTTCAATATGAAATTTTTTTCTCAAAGAAAGAAAATTGTAGCGTTATGTTTCTGAGGATTCTCCTAAACCTGTTCGTGCTAAGAATAAGTCCGCCGCTGATTACGCGACTCGCTTGGACAACTGGGAGAGTATTCATAGCAAAATTCTGCAGTGGATTGTTAATGCATCAGTCCCATCTATTAACAATTTTCTACCTAGGCTCGAGAATGCAAAAGCTGCATGTGATTTCTTGACTATTCGATCAACTGCTGTAATGATGTTTCTCTTTAGTTTCAGATTAAGACAAAACTTTACCAGATGCGTTAAGAACCTGGTCAGTCCATTACTGAATTTTACTCTCAAGTCGCTCTTCTTCGGGATCAGTTGACTGCTGCCGAACCCCAGCTTCATTGTGCTGCAGACATCAAGTTCTTTGCAAGGTATTGGAACCGCCGCAAGTTCATGCATTTTATGATGGTTCTTCGCGATGACTTTGAGTCCACTCGGGCAGCGCTTCTTCATCGTATGTCATTTCCTACTATGGATCTTTCTATTTCTGAGTTAATTTCCTAGAAATATCGTCGCCTTACTATGAAACTACAGTCTCCCAATCTTGTTTTGGCTACTGTCTCTTCAGCTTCCTCCCAACGTTCTGCTCCACAGTCACAATCTTCTTTTCAAAAGTTATTTTGTCGGTATTGTAAGAAAAGTATCCACTTGATTATTGATTGTTTCAAGTTACAACAAAAAAAGATACGAGACTCTCGTGGTTCCCTTCAACAGGCTGCTGCGGTTGTCTCCACTGATCTCTCTACCCCTGAGTCTTCTTATCAGTCTACTTCGCTCACTGCCGCTGATATTGAGGTTTTGGTCCATCAAATTCTGTCTCGTTCATTTACTGCATTATTTGTCACTCCAGGTACTTCTTGGTTTATGGATTCTGTTTGTTGTAATCATATAACTTCTGATCCCATCATTTTTCACTAAATCTGCACTAGATCCTAACCATATTATTTATTTGTCGATGGTTCTGCAATGCCTGTTAGCCATGTTGGTTCTATTTCTACCTCCGACATCTCCGTTGATAATACCTATTTAGTTCCTAAGTTATCATCGAGTCTCCTCTCTTTTGGCCAACTTGTTGAGTTAGGTTTTGAGCTTCACTTTTCTTTTCGTGGTGTTGATGTACAGGATCCTCGGTCGGGTCAGGTCATTGGAACAGGCCGTAAAGTTAGACGTATCTTTGAAATGGTGAACTTGCAGATTCCTTCTACTACACCTTCAGCTGTCTTTGTCACCACCTCTAGCGTTCGGCATTCTCGTCTCGGTCATACTTCTTTACCTCGTATTCAGCTGTTAGCCTCTAGTGGTCTCCTTAGTTCTGTCACTTTTGATAAGTTTGATTATTTTTCTTGTCAATTTGGAAAAAAAACTCATTTACTTTTTAATACCAGTGACTCCTTTTTTTCTGCTCCTTTTGATCTTGTTCATTCTGATATTTGGAGCCCTTCTCCAATTTCTACCGAGGGGGGCTCTCACTACTTTGTCATATTTGTAGATGAATTTTCACGTTATACATGGATTTATCTTATGCATAAGCATTCTGAGTTGTTTGCAATTTACAAATACTTTCACCAAATGGTATTTACCCAGTTTTCTCATGTTATCAAGATTTTTCGTTCTAATAATGCTCTGGAGTATAACGAAAAATCATTCATTGAGTTTTGTAACAAAATAGATCTCTCTCATTGCTTTTGTCCCTATACATCACAACAAAATGGTCGAGTAGAGCGTAAACACCATCACATTCTAAACACCGTTCGATCTCTTCTCATTTTTGCCTCGCTTCCTGAGCGTCTTTAGAGAGAGGTTGCTCTTACTGCTGTCTACACCATCAATCGTGTCCCCTCACCCATTCTTGACAACAAAACCCCTTTTGAACTGCTGTATGGTACCATTCCTGATTATAGCTCTCTTCGAGTTTTTGGTTGTGCCTGCTTCGTTCTTCTCCCCCGCATGAACGAACGAAGTTGGAATCTCGTTCCAGACTGTGTTGTTTTCTTGGTTATGTCATTGAACAAAAAGGATACCGTTGTTATGATCCTATCACCAAATGCCTTCGTATCTCTCGTCATGTAGAGTTTTGGGAATATAAATTCTTCACCACCCTTTCTTCCTTTCCCTTACTTCAATCTAGTCATTCTCCTATCTTCATTGATCGCTCTATTACTCTATTTTCTGAGTCTATTAACTCTTCTATAGGTGATACCAACTCCTCTAACGATCCATCATCAGCCTCTTCCAATGACCTTGCTCTCCCTGCAGATCCAACGTCATCTTGGTTCTCTTCAAGATGTACCTATGCCACCTTCTGCTACTGAGTCCTCTCAAGTTATTGTACCACGTCGTTCTGATAGGGTAAAACCTCCTCCTTCCTATCTTCATGATTATTATTGTTTCTCTACTCTTACTACTCTTCATGAGCCTCACTCTTATCGTGAGGCTAGTTCTGATCCTCTTTGGCAGTAAGCTATGTCTGATGAATTATATACTCTTACCGAGACATATACTTGGGACTTGGTAGATTTGCCTCCTGGAAAGTTTGCAGTGGGTTGTAAGTGGGTTTACAAGATTAAAACTCGGGCAGATGACTCAGTTGAGCGATACAAAACTCGTCTTGTTGCGTTGGGTTGTTCTCAAGAGTATGGTATTGATTATGAGGAGACTTTTTCTCCTGTTGCTTGACTTACTTCTATTAGATCTTTGATTGCTATTGCTGTTGTTCGACATTGGTCATTATTTTAGATGGATGTTAAAAATGCATTTCTGAATGGAGAACTTACTGAGAAAGTTTATATGAAGCCTCCTTCTGGTTATGAGCATCCTCCTAATAAGATTTGCCACCTTCGTCGTGCGATCTATGGTCTGAAGCAGGCTCCTCGTGCTTGGTTTGCTAAATTTACCTCTGTCATCACACAGCAGGGTTTTGTAGCCAGTGCTTATGATACTGCCTTATTCATCCGTAAGACTGCCTCTGACACCACGCTTCTACTTCTCTATGTTGATGATATGATCATCACTGGTGATGATATTGCTGGCATTCATGTGCTTCAGGTTTTTCTGGATCATCATTTTGAAATGAAAATCTTAGCACCCTCAGTTACTTTCTTGGTCTTGAGGTGACATCTTTTTCGGATGGTTATTCTCTTTTTCAGGCTAAGTATACTTCAGATCTTATATTCAGGACTGGTCTAACCGACAGCAAAACTGCTAGTACCCCTTTGGAATATAATGCTCGGTTTAACCTTACTGATGGTGTGCCTCTGTCTGATCCTACTATCTATCGACAGTTAGTTGGTGGTCTTATTTATCTCACAGTTGCTCACCTTGATATTTCTTATGCTATTCACCTGGTCGTCAGTTCATGCATGAGCTCGCTCACCTCACTATACTGGTGTTCTTCGAATCCTCCGCTATGTCAAGGGCACTCTTTTCCATGATTTACACTATTCATCTCAGTCATCTTTTGAGTTACGAGATTATTCTGATGCTGATTGGGCTGGTGATCCTACGGATCGTCATTCTACCACGGATATTTGTTTCTTATTTGGTTCGTATCTTATTTCTTGGTGAAGTAAGAAACAAACAGCTGTCGCTTATTGTACCACTGAGGCTGAGTATCGCGCTCTTGTTGATGCTACTGCTGAGCTTTTATGGCTGCGTCATCTTTTGGCTGACTTGGATGCCCCTCAGCTGTCTCGTTTTCTTTTCTACTGTGACAACCAGAGTGCAATTCAGATTGCGCACAATGATATTTTTCATGAGCGCACAAAGTATATTGAGATTGACTGTCACTTCATCAGACATCATCTTAGTGATAGCACCCTTTGCTTGTGTTCCGTTTCCTCTGCAGATCAGCTTGCTGATATTTTCACTAAGTCATACTCACCTGGTCGTTTTAGTAAACTTGTTAGCAAACTCCAATTGGTTTCTAGGTGCCATCATGAGTTTGAGGGGGGATGTTGAGATATAATTAAGATATGATCATAATGCTAAAATATTTTGAGATACTTTCCTATTAGATATTGAGATATTTTCCTAAATTAGAATAGTTGACAAATCTTTGATTAGACTAATTTAGGATAGTTGACAAATATCTAATTTGACTAATTGAAGATTTTATGTAATTAGTATTAATTACAGATCCTCTAATTATTTTTTTATTACATCCTTTATCTATAAAAGGATGGCTCATTGTACAGTTCACTGACAAGAAAATATATAGAAATTTCCTCATTCCGCTTTTGCTATATTTTCTTCAACAAATACTATTATGGAGTAGACACTATCAACTAAATCTTAAGAGTGGGTAATCCAAAATGAAAATTTATTCTGATATATATATATATATATATATATATATATATATATATATATATATATATATATATATATATATATATATATATATATATATATATATATATATATATATATATATATATATATATATGATCTACAAATAAAATTTTATTAGAAGTCGACATAATTTTCTAATGGATCAATCACTGGAAAATGAAACAATAGACTATACCAATATACTAGAAAATTAGAAGATATATTTATTATACATCAAAGTTGCTGAAGGAAACACATAAACAATGGTAATACGAGCATAACAAGAATGCGATGCTTCTTTGGCTTCTTTGAAGCAAGAAAATGATAAAATGAGTCCATTGAGCACAAAATTCTTACGTCATTAACCAGTGGAGCAAACTTGCTCCATCTTAGAACTTCTTAAGCTGATCAAATTTGCTCCCTCAATACACACTCCACTTCTAATTACTTTTCGGAGTGCTTCGGCTTGCTCTTATAAAAGATTGAAAATAAAATAGAAGGAAACAAGGTCAAGAGAGCATTAATCTTTTCAACATCCATCCATCCATCAATTACATGATTTCTAAACTTAAACCATGCATGTACAGCATTGTTCTAAATGCTACATATTTGTAGAACCTCCTCGGTAATTAGGTGGAGACCAAACTCCTCCATTTTCATTTGTGACGTAGGATGTACATGACAAGGGCACGAGGCATAGCCCTCGGCTTCTTAGATCTGGCTTAGGTTCGTCTCTCTCTTCATCTGTTCCCTGTTTCGCGAAAGTGTATAAATTTAGCTTCAAATATATACATGATTGCAAGCAACATAATTAGTCATTTTGTTGCGATAATTTTGATATTCGTTCTGCACATTGGTCTACTAAAACCAACGATTTCATTGTATTCACACCGATACATAAGTTTAAAAGGAAACAAACTTTTGTAAATATATATAACCATTGGTTAATCAAGTCCTTGATATCAAAATCAATGAGTTTTGTTCCTAGAGTGAGAGGTGAATAATATAATGAACAATGTATTTTTTCCAATACCCAACTTGGGCAATAACAAGCCATTTCGCTTAGGCTTATCTATGAGAAGGAGGCTTTCAACTGAAGCATATATGTCGGAAAGTGGAACGAAGATCTATGTTAGAAAGTACATCGAAGAAGCGAGAGAATGAATCATGGACATATCATTGAAAATGAAGAGGAATATAAAATGTCGTAAAGCACAACTTAAGCTAGATATTCCTTACAAAGATCATAGAGTTTGAATAATTAAATATCCTAATGTAAAAAAGATCAATAATTATAAATTAAGGAAAAAAAAGAGAGGAATATTTAAATGTATCACATACATAATTGACATTTTTCCTTTAAATTCAAATTTAATACGAAAGAAAGTATATATGTGGAAGTAAATAACATTACCCCTTGCAGTGTTCTTGCTTTCTTATTGTTGGATGACCTCATGTAAGGTACACTTAGTGTCTGCAATAAAGGGAGGAAGAATTCAAGTATCTATGAAAAGCGTTAAGAAAGAAAATTTAAACATAATCAAATATTACACATCTTTTTCTTTTTGGCAAATATCACATGCCGGGTAACGAGTTACATAACAATTTTATGGATAATAAAGCATTGTGAAAAGAATTATATATGTAGTTTCGTGATGGGCACAAGCCTATAACTAAAGGAGAAGAAATCTTTTACTTTTAATAGAGGATACTAGATTTAAACAAAATATTGCTTAACCCCATTTGCATATATATATATATATATATATATATATATATATATATATATATATATATATATATATATATATATATATATATATATATATATATATATATATATATATATATATATATATATGTGTTATGGATTGCATAGCTAACATATATAAATAAATGAAAATAAGTCATCGCCTCATGTAAATTAACTAAACTACAGTCCATTTTCGTTATATCTGATAATTTTTTTATAATTTTTTTGTGGATTATTATCTCTGCCCCTTTGGAATAACTCATACCCATTTTCTTGGATTTTAGTTTTGACTGGGTCTTCCATTAAGTAGACATAAAATTAACGGTTTTTGGTGAATAAAACATTTTATATCTATTTGAAATGAACAAATGATGTTCAAAACCCATAAAATTTGATCTTAAAGTAGATAAGGAGGTAGAGATTATGATCTACAAAAAAATTTGAAAGAATAATAAGGACGTTACTTTTTCGTCACTAAACTGTCGACTCATATAAAATAATCTCATATGTGTGTGCACGTGGATGTACATGTGCATGTGTGCATCCGTGCATTCATCTGTGCTTGCGTGGGCTTGTGTATGTGCACATGCATGCGTATACACACACAACTTCTGTTCACTCCATATAGAAAGGCAGCCAAAAACTTACTTTTCCATATTTTTTTGGACCCTATCATTTTGATCTCTATCTCTTAGGATTAACGCATACTAAAAATCATGGAATATTTGCTTGACCAAAAGTCAAATTTTATTTATTGATATTTCGTATGACTAAACCCAAAGTAATATTGATCAACTTAATAGAGTCAGGGGAAGAAAAAAAAAAGGGAAAGTGAGTTTTTCTCTCTCTCTAGTCAGCTATATGGTTATAAGCACACTACACATGCATATGCACGCGGGCGTGCGTGCGTATGTGCGCGCACGTGCACACATATACACATAATATGTATACATACATATGTGTATGTGTGTGCGCGCTTGTGTGTGTGAGCGCGTGTTGTATGCATCCATATATATGTGTGTGTGTCTATATATATATATATATATATATATATAGAGAGAGAGAGAGAGAGAGAGAGAGAGAGAACGGAAAATTCACCTGCAGTGAAAGGAGTTTCTTCACCGCCTTTTAGATGGTCCAATACAATTATTACATGTGACGCCATTTAAAATAGCAAATAAAAGAACTCACTTAACTGCCCTTTGAGTGACGTTACGTGTAATAATTGTATTGGATCACCTAAGCGACAGTGAAGGAACTCTCTTCACCGTCGGTGAATTTCCCATTTACTCATATATATATATATATATATATATATATATATATATATATATATATATATATATATATATATATATATATATATATATATATATATATATATATGATACTCAGAAAAAATATAGAAAGTAAAAGAATTTTTTTTTTCTTTTAGCTAAAGATGAATAGCCTACATGAAAGTTAAGTTGGTTTTTTTTTTTTTTAATTTTAATTTTAATTTTAATTTTTTTAACGGGCTATGCTGTGTAAAGGCATTGCACATAATCAATTTATCTGATTGTCCTCTAAATAAATAATTAAATCGTCGGATTATTCCAAGTGACTGATCCAGATAAGCTGAAACAACTTGAAATGCATGTCAAATTTTAAACATAGTTTTAATTTGGTAATATAACTCATAATTTACCTCCACTTGGTCTTGGAGAAATTTGATGTATCCAATAGCTTCCATCAACACAGATGCTGTATCAGTCTACATGAACAATCCACAATCATAAGTCATGTTAGAACATGTTTTATGTCTCTCAAGATGATCATAAATAAATATTTGAATGTTTTATATTCTTATCGGTCGGTGGCGTGGATTATCGATTCTGATCATGCCTGTATAAACAATATAAAAGTAAAGAGAGTGAAACTGTGTCATGCCTTGCCAAAAGGTGCCACTAATTGTTGAAGTGCTGCAATCCTATCTCCTAGCTTCTCCTTACGAACCTATTCATCCCAATAAATCGACAAAAATCAACATCTATTACAGATTCAAAGATTTAATGTAGAAATAATAAAACAGTTTTCTTTGTGTGTGTATGTAAACCTTGAAAGGAGTGAATGATGATCGTGACTCGAACCGAGGTTTCTTTGCAGCTGGCTGAGATGTTCGACTGTCCAAACTGTTGCTTCTCTTTGCTTCTGTAACTCCACTTACTGAAACTCCACTTACTGAAAGTGATGCCTTACAGTGAGAGAAATAGGGAAAGAATGTTAATTTAGTTTACCTTTTGAGGAAAAAAAAAATATAAAGATAAATCATGTCACTCATAAAGCTGAAAAAGGTTGTGCTTTATAGGGTTCTCTTTGGTCTTTGTTTGAATGGATCAGAAAAAGATTAACTGCATCATGTCATAGATCTTGCTTTGTCCCATGATAAGGTCAAAATCTTTTTAAAAATAAAAAATAAAAAATAAAACTAAATGGAAGTCTCCCACATTTTCATTATAAAATAATCTATTTGTAGAGTGAGATCCAAATTTTGGTACTGTCAAATTAAAAAATCAAGATAGTGCTCTCGTCCTTTTTACACACATTTGCTTATACAATTTATCTTATTTATCTTGTTCTTAACATAAATATTGCTACATATCAACCAGATTCATTTGTATAAAATGAACAAGAAATATTCTAAAGAATCGAGATTATAATACTTTAGCTAAGAAGATTTAACAGTGATAACATCTTATAATACTGTGCTAGCTAGTATATTGGCAGTATTTTGGATACATTTTGATGCTCTACTGATGATGTTACATGCATGAATACATAGTTATATTGCCATTTTGAATTCTTTCAGTGTTCTAAAATTTCCTTTAAGAGTATGCTATTGTTATTCATGCATGTATTAGACAACAACAATATGCAAGTTACTGCAAGTGTACAACTAACCTTGTGGGGGGTTGTAGAAACTTGTGTTTGAGGTGGTTCTTGCAACTGGCCAAAGCTATAAGCCAAGTCTTCCCTAAACAAAGCCATGCTATCCTGCGACGGTTGTGACATTGTCCGTCCTAAGCCCGCCGAAGCCAAGAGATTCAAGGCCTGAAGGTCCATCCCGAACGAACTCGGGTACAAGGACTGCGTTATGCTTGAGCCCGATATATTTGCAGTAGGCAGAACCATGCTGAAGCTTCCTTGTCTACCATTACTAGTGCCCAAATATATAGGCTCGAAGCCCGTAGAGATAGGCATCAGTGTGTTCAAGTCTTGAAGGTTGATTCCGGTGAGCTTGGCGAAGGAGTCCGACATCGATAGCTCATCTTTGATGTTGTTCTTGGGGAGATGAAGCCCAAGGCCATAGTGAGAAGAAGAAGATGAAGAAGAAGAAGAAGAAGAAGAATGATTCATGTTCATCATATTGTAGCCCTCTCCATGGCTGCCACCAGCTGACAGGCCCCAATGAAACCCTAAGTCTTGCACCATTGGCATCTCTTGAGTGCTACTTGCTGTCATGAAGTGGTCTCTTGAGCTGGAGAGGGCTCCGTTACAGAACTCACCACTGCTATTCCTAAAGAAACCAATAAAAGATTGAAATCAAAATTTTGTAAGTACGAAAATTTGATTGAATTATAGTTGTGCATGCATGTAGTCTCAGCATCATCAAACCCTAACCCTAGAGGATCTAGAGTGACCCATGCAAGAAAACTCCAAATCCTAGGAATTTTTGGCATGAGAACAATCTATAGCAAAACCAAGAAGAAGACAAAAGGCCAGAAAATAACAAAACTTTAAAAAATAAAACATAGTATAGCTAGGGTTTTGGGACTTACAATAAGAGATCTTGGTTCCACCTTTGGAGTACCAAGGAGGAGGAAGAGGTGCCATGGAGGTGATCTTCTTGGTGGTGGAGATCTAGATTGAGATTTGAAGACTCCATCATGATAACTAGTAATCTTTTTAATTCTTTTTAATTTTTTCTTAGAACAATAGATGAGAAAAAAAAGAGAGAAAAGGTGCTTGAGAGTTGATAGTCCCAAGATGAGAGAGAAAGAGAATAAGAGAGAAAAGGGAAGACTAGGGCTTTGGAATCTCAAATCTGTCTCAAAAGAAAGAAAATATTTTCAGGTATGGCCATAACTTTTCTCTATCTCCACTCTAACTCACTTTACTCTTTTGATATATTTCAAAGTCCTTGCTTCTTCATCCATAAGTTTTTGAACTGAATGAAACAAATATCTCTCTCTTTCTCTCTCTCTCTCTTTCTCTCTAGAGTCAGTTTTTTCTTTTGAGAAAGAACTTTCTGCAGCAGCTCTGAAATTAAAGACAAGGGATCATCCTATCTCTCTTGTATTTCTCTCTCCTCTCTCTCTATCTAGACTTTTTTGAGTTTCTCTCTCATCCAAATCTTGTGTTTTTTGTACGATGAAGAGGGGCTATGGCTTTTGCACTTGTCTGCAATTACAGGGAGATGATTATACCTCCTCCGCTATGATTTAAATTTGTGCCTTCAATCCCAAGGCTTTTCCTAACAAAGACCTCCCTATAATAAGGAGAAAGCAATCATGTCACTCATGGTCGCATGCTCCGCGCCTCACCCCCACAACCCGCCTACCTTGCCCCGCACCCACCACTCGATACCCACCCACCCGCCCACCCACACACTCACAAATAGAGACGTGTCAGAGATCTCATACCTTTTCACATGGAATATAGAATTTTCTTTATACATACATACATAATGTACACACATGTATACACGTGTGTATCTCGAAAGATAATGCGTTAAAATGAAAAATAAATGAGTCCTGGACACTTACTGCACAAAAGACATGGTAACAATATCGTAAAAGCTTACGATTTTGATTATCTTGAAGGAAAATATTCTTTATTTTCTTAGGTTAGGTTTTTGATTAAAAAAATAGAATTTAAATCTATGGAAAATTTGGAAAGGGAGAAGGAGGAGCTGGTCGGAAGTAGTCAAGGAGGCGCCGGAGGGTGGAGTTGCTAACTCCACTATGACGATGATCCTGATTAAATCCAGCGCTACTTACACAAGAGAGGAGGTACTGGCAATGCTTGCGGCGGTTAAGGAAGTGGCGGGAGAAGCGACCCAAAACTCCAAGAAGGAATTATGGAAGATGGTCAAAACAAAAGCATTCATTATGAAGGAGAAAATTGCAAATGTGGCCATGACATACACATAGAGGAACAGAAAGATAATTTTCTCCGGTGAGGAGGCCTTTCCCGAAAAGCCCAGAGACTTGCTGGATTTGTAGGAAGAAGGGACACTTTAAAGACGAATGCCCATTCATCTATTACAGGTTCTGTAAGGGACTTGAATATAAAATTGATGAGTGCCCGATTGCTCCGGAGAGAAAATTCAAGGCGAAGGTCATGCCCAAACCCAGTGCCGACCCGAGACTAGTCACCCAGAAGAGGGAATAGTACTCGAAGGAAGGAACAACCACTTTAATCCCAAAGTGTGTAACAGAGGAGGTTAGTAGTATGAAGTTTGGAGTGACTGAACCTATACCAAGAACAAAGCCTATAGCGTTCATTCCGGTACCAGATCATGCAAGAACAACAACGTTTGTCCAGAATCTTGAATCTTGGGAGTACTGTTTCCCGGACATGGAAACCCTTCATCTGAAGACATGAAGGAAGGTTTGGCAACACTGTTCAAGGATTATCCAGACTTCAATTGGATAATTCATGATGGGGGGTGCAAGTTCTATATATATTTTCCTACGGAGGCTGGGTTATCATTCGCGGCCAGTAGAACGTCCGCTCCATGCAAAGGGTATAAAGCGGGCTTTAGGGTCTATATGTGGAATGAAAAAGAAGATGATCAGTTCTACACATTACCGGCAGTGGCATGGGTGGAAATCAGAGGGTTGCCAATACACCATTGGAATGGAGTGGATATTAGCAAACTTATGATCAAATTCGCACACGTCATTGACATAGACGAGGCTACAAGTCAGAAACAGAAACTTGATTGTGCTAGAGTGAAGGTGGGGTGTGATAATGCTGCGACAATACCGTCGGAATTCAATGTGGTTCTCGAAAGTTAGCTAGTTTCAATTAAACTAAAAATTACACATAAACTTCAAAATAGTAGCTTTACAGCGATGGGTTTCGAGGGAGTCGTGGTTGCTGGCAGGATTGGTGGTTTCGATCAGCCGTCGACCGGGATTAATAACCTCCCCGCCGGCAACAGAAGAAGTTTTACATGGAAAAGAGCTGGCATTACATCAGTAACAGAGAAAGGGGCCACGACAAAGATGGCACCGGTCAACAACACAACACAAGACAAATCTCACTATCAGACAAAATATTTTGAGGAGAGTTCAGAGTTTACCTTCGGAGTTGGAGGAAAGAAAAGCCCAGACAAAGGAAAAAGTTAGATCGAGGATCCCCTGCCTCTGCCATTAGGCATGTAGAAGCCTGCTTCCCAAAACTCCCTATTTAGAGCAAGTCAAAACTCAAACTTTCCAAAGGAATGGAGGAGTACAATACAGAAAGGGAAAGTAGTGTGGATGATAGAAGACCCATTGGTCATTGATGAAAGGGGCTCCAATTTTGGGATTTTGAAGAGAGATGAGAAGAGGCGACTTTTCCTTGACACTAAAGGGTTCAAAGACCAAACCTGTTTGGGAAAGAAGACAGCTTTACCTACCAAGGAAGTGAGATCAGAGGGAGGATGCCTAACCTAAAATAGAAGGGGTTGGCAGTAGTTCGGATGGAAAAAGTTGGTGAAAGAAGACATGAAGACGGAGAGAGGGGATTGGAGTCCCAAGGGGACAAGATTGGCAGTAGCGCAGAAATGGGGAAGAGTGGGGAGATGAAGGGACGTTATCCACCTTTTATGCAGGGAGGGCCGTGGGTGGGACCCAAGGAGCTGGGTGGGTAGGGGATTTGGGTGAACAGGAAAAATTAATGGGTGCACTCCCATTTGGAATTTAAAGTGAACGAGCCAGATTTATAGGGGGCGCAATCAGGAAAAAAAGTGAAGAGGTGCCCTGTAATTTATTAGAGAAAGATTGGGTGGGGGGGGGGGGGGGGGGGAACAACTTGGGTGAGCTTGGAGGAGGGGCTGATATTTCAACAGCAAAAGAAGGAGGTGGCCTTGGAGAACAAGGTCCCCTTACGTCTGAACATGACCCAATCACGGATTTAGAGAAGAATGCTGTTAATATTAGTGGAACAGTTAGACTACATGATAATAACAGATCGATTGGTGAAAGAAACTCTAGAAAACACCTAGATTATGGTCAAGAATCCTGTAACAATAATATGGAGTAGACGGGTTTGCTGGTAACCCTAAACAGTTTTGACAAAGATTTTGCAATAGATACCTTTGCCAAGCTTCTAGAAAATGTTATGTGTAAAGAAAATTTCAAACAGAGCAGGAGTATCAGGAGAAGACAACCATCTAGATTACCTAAGCGTATCAGGGAGGTAAGAAAGATGCTCGGTGTTGATAGAAAGGACACAACGGTAACAACGCAGGGAGAAATTGAGAATCTGCCGATAGAACAGATAGAAGAAACCGAGCTCTTGAAACATGGTGAAGGGGAGGTGCAGGACATGGAAGATCAGGTGGAGTCTGAGAGGGTGATTGATCTCATGGGCCAGGGTGGACAAACTACACCTTTGATCACGCCATCTAGAAAAAGTAAAAAACTGGAGGAGAAGAGAGATGGTTAGAATTACCAAATAGCCGGTCGTAACAGCAACTACTAAGTAAAAGGCAGAACAGACAGATCCTATTTCAGATTTTCCTTTAGACGAGAAGAAGCTTCATCTATTGGGATGCTTTTCGGGAGATGACATTGATACTAGCCCACCAGATCAGGAGTAGAGGAGCACATCAAAGTCTCAAGGTGTGATGGACTGAGGACAAAACCGGCTTTTGTACGAAGGATTGTTGTACTTTTTTTCATTTTTATGTAGCTTTATTTAGAACTTTTATTATGTAAGCTTATTAACGGGCCACTCTACCAGTGGTCCGAGAACTCTTATTATTATATTATTATCTCTTTAATGAAACGCGGAGGGCTCTAACTTGCTGTTTATCATCAATAAAATCTATGGAAAATTAGGGTATTGATTTGGCATGAAAAGAGAAATCCTATGACTAGAAAACATTAAGGGGATATCAGCATCAAAACTTTTTTCCTTCCAATTTTGAGAAGAAAGAGTGACTTTTCTTTTTTAGCTGACTATACCGCTTCAAAAATTGATGAATACTATTACCACATTCCATGTGTGTTCCCGTAAAACTATCTGAACAATAAAGTTGGTTTTCATTTACATATATTTTATAATAACTAATAAATTTTGAATAGATTAAAATTTTATCTAGATTGGGGATAAATTTTGAATATATATATATATATATTTGTTGCATCTAAGAAAGCAATTGTTGAGCTCATCACAGTCCCATTGACTGATGAAGAGGCATATGCTTTAGCAAATTCAGCAAAGCCTTTCTAGACATATGATTCAAAAGAAGTGACGCCGACCATACCATGTTTGTAAAGAAAAATGAAAATGCTTCGTCCATTGCGCATGAAGAAAACAATCTTTAGTAGATGGAATCAAGTAGACGTGATCAATAATTAAAAAGAGGACAAGGGATGCTTGTTCGACCTTTGGGATAAATGCTCTTTAAATGGGTTCTTTGACAGATTGCCTTGCTATTGAGCCCCTAGCCTTTCTTACTGGATTTCCAGTTGATGGGGATGGTCATAGTGACCAGGCCCGGGTGACTGTTTACCAAAAACATAGGTCTCTGCAAAGTCATAAGATCATGTATGGGGGCTGATGCCTATCTAGTGCCGGAGGGTCAAGGAAGTTGGTGACCACAGATGATGAAAGAATGAAGGAAGTCACGATAAGGGCAGTCACCCATCCAGAGGAAGTGTTAGGCCAATCGAGCATCAGCTGAGGAGAAGAAAGATCAAAAAGACTGGACTTCAATTACATTGCCATTTAGTAGTGTTTCGGAGGAAGAGGAGCATCGGTAGCTTGCTCCCGACTGGTTCCAGAGGTTCAGAAGCCAAAGGCTCCCTTGAGTGATTATGTTGAGCTCATAATGGTACCTCGCAATTCCAAAGTCTCTCCACGGCACACAAAATCAGCTCTGGTTTCAGAAGTCCTATCACATGCCCCTGACTTTGTTGGATCTCCTACCTACCCTAAATGTTCGAATATTGCATGATGTTTTGTTTTCTTCTGTCACATAGCCGCTGCTTTTAAACTGTCAACAACAATTAGTTCACCATCACTGACCCATCGATTACGGCACCTGGTGTAGTATGCCTTCTTGCAGGACAACATCCTCCATGCTATTCCGCCGTCATGTACGGATAGGATAACTTCTCAATGGATTTTTCTTTCTCTGTGGAAAAGGTTATGAGTGAGTGATGTGATGCATTTCTTCCTTTTTCTTTTTTAGGCACAGAGAGACTCTCAATAGTTGTGGGACCCTGACTCCTCGACTCCTTATTCAGCTGACCAATTCCAAGTGAATCTCACTCTACGCTAACCAAAAGAAGCAAAAGCGGATGGAGATGACAGGATTTGATGTCTGAGAATATACCGTATGACCAGACTTGGTGCCCTTATGCAAAGGGCATTGATAGTAACTGTCGAACATGCTCCTTCTCAAAAAAAGGTGATGGAATCCCCGTAGTGCTCTCCTTAATTTCAAAAAAAAGAGAGTGGTTATTGCTCCTTTCTCTGGGATAAGCGGGTGGCTTCTGCTCTCGCCTGCTGAGCAACTTTCGCTTCTCTTCTTTGAAATCTAGATTTTCTCTTTCTATGTCTATGAAGATTCCTACCCCGATGCCCTTGTCGTCTCCAGCGCTTGATTCTTTGATAGAGGCTGACTTGCTTTCATAAGCCCGTCCTTGGAAAGTTCAAAAGAAGGCTTTGCGGGTCAAGGACGAGAAAATATGGAGGTTTGATCGACAACATCCTTGAATTTTCTGTTTACACAGTACTGTTGGTATAGTTTGATAAAAAGAAAGCTCGCATTTGTCTATGAAATAGATGATTTTGTAACGAAGGATAGTTTCAGAAAGATTCATGAACATAGGAGTCAGGAAATATCCCTGGTTATAGGAGTCAGCTTTAGTCTTGACCGTCTATCGAAGAGGTTTCGTGTCAAGCTTCTATACTCTGTAGAAAATGATTAGTGACTGCGCCGATTGTGAAAAGAAAAAGAAATGAAAGATATTTATGTGCATAATTATATTCCAACAAGGTTGATGGTGTAATTGCTGCCGCACTACAATCCATGTCGGTGGATCCACATCTACATGTCGATATATGATAACAAAGACTACGAATGCATTCTTCGACTCTAATCGATAAGAGAAATGAAAGGCCAAAGACAACACACCTTTCTTTTTGGATTTTTATGCGTGGAAATGTTGGCTTGGAGAGAAGGGCCTATCCGCAAGCACCTTTGGTTATTAAATAGCACTAGTGAAAAGGGTGGGTACGTATTATCTTTTATCGAGACATTGACGAAGCTATGGCAAATTCTATTGACTGACTGGTCTAGGTAAGGGAGCAATAACGACCGATGTGCATGCCCCTATATATTTAGTAAAGCGCTAACGTCTGCTTTCTTTAGTGCAGCTCAATCTATCGCGAGATGTTGGCAGGCATCTGTAGTCAAAAATAGACCCGCCTAGAACTGATTGAAAGAAAACCTTGCTGACTAATGCCTTTGACTTTTTCCTCTCTCCAAAAGGACAGTATTCTGCAATTCTGCTTTGATAGTTGGGCTTGTATTTTGATGACTTCCCGAGCACTGGCTTGAACTCCTTACATCAAATAGTTATGGTGGGCCCACTATACGATGGTAACCGAAGATAAGAAGTCTCTTTTTTATTAGTCTGGAGGATGGTTGGTCTCAAAATTTATATTCGACTGGGTCGAAGACTACATACTCTTTCTCTCTCAAACTCGAAGGAAGGTCTTTTTTAATTTATCTAAATACCCTTTGCGAAACCACTGGTATGTTTAATATACATATTTCCAGTCAAAGCTCTAGTCGAGCGAGCTTAACTTCCTATTTCTCATCAGAGATGTTGGCTTTGGCACTGGGGACCTGCTCTAAAGCAAGCAAATGGGTTCTCCCCTTCTCGGTGGAAAGGTTCCCGCCTCTGCCTGATCACTTTAATCTATTCCCCCCTCTACATGCTTGTTGGATTACAGGTTGGCTTGCAGGAGTCTTGCTATTGGCTTTCAGGAGGAGAGTGCGTCAAAGCCCATGGAGCGGTGAAATCGTTCAATCTGAATGTTATGCCCTTTTATGATGTCAAAGAGAGAAGAAGCCTTTACCCACCCATTGATGCTACCAGAGTAGGACTTAGTGAAGTTACTAATTAGTGACGAACGGGTCTCCATGAAAAAAATCAGATATTCCTACAACTGTCAAGTCATCAGGATCGACAGAAAGAAATTTCATAATCGATGATACTAAGACTTAGGGCATTCTCTGCCATTGATTCAGGAACAAGACCACATCAAGTTGATAAGATTTGCACCGCTTTTTGATAGTTAACTCAGAGTGGATGAAATGGATCTTCTTACCTCTGCTTTCTTTCCCTCAAACATGATATGAACAGTTGATTCACTATTCTATCATCTAAAAGCTCTTACTGGAATAAAAAATTCCTGAACTAGTACGTGAACAACGGGTATGTGAAAAACTTAAACTCAGCAGGGCATTCGTGAACAACTGATATAACAGCAGTGGTTACACATTCAGTTACCTTTTCTAAGAGCAGTTATTCCAATTCCTACTCCTGGTATTGCACTCACAAACGTCGATAGCCAGGGAAGACGTTGCTTCGATGAAGGAAATTTAGGATACTCATAAAAGCAGTAAGCAAAGAATCCCGAGGCATGGGAACATCGCCTTTCATTGAACTAACCCTTGCTCATGAACTACCAACTCGAATGGGCATCAGTGGCAATGACTGAAATGCTAGTGTTTCAAGTAGGGTTGCCTTGACTTAGGTCTGCCTTTAGCCTAGATCAACCTAAGTTAAATGGAGTCTATATCGTTTCACAACAAGAGTCAAATATGAGACTTCATACACCTTAAAGTTCATAGGATGAAAAGAGATTCTTTTGAGTCTCTTATACTCATTAGGCCTAACATTGAATAGACTGGGTATTTATCTTATCAAATAACAAATCAATTATGAATTCTATTTAATTTGTTACCCGAATTCGTACTTGAATCGGACCAAACCAAATATTTTTCAAGCTATTGTTCGCTTGTTCCCTCGAATCTATGGAGTAAGACATTAATTTCTCAATAAGATCAATCATATTCATTGCATAATGGGCTCCTTTGAAAAGCATTGGTGCACGTGTAAACAAGGTGCTCTACCTAACTGAGCTATAGCCCTTGTCATAAATATCTTAACATATAGATAATTTCTTGTCAAGATAGGACCCCATATCATAGCTATCTGATCTGTTTATTGTTAGCAGATTGGTGTTGTTTAGAAATAATATTCTACCTATAATCCCGGAGATGACAGGTCCTTTTTATGATGATAAATAACCTGCTTAACTCAATGGTTAGAGTACTGCTTTCATACTACAGGAGTCATTGCTTCAAATCTAATAGTAGGTAGAACTTATTAGATGCCATGGATTCTGGTATCTAATAAGTTTTTCTATCCATCTTCTTTTTTCATTGTATCATCTAGATTTGATTGTGTTCAATCAAAATATGGTATAAATTGTAGTGTATAATAAAGAACTTCGTTTTATTATGTTATTGTGAAATAACAATCACAATCTCTACTCATGTCCTAGCTCGTTTGAGAGCTAGATTCACCTCAATTGCTTACCTCTTATCCCGAGCTCTACTCAAGTTAGCTTCAGCTATGTCAAGATCTTGTTGAGCTTCTTGCGGATCAATTTTAGTTCTCATCTCCACATTATTTTCTAAAATAGTGATCTCATTATTACTTATTCTAGCGAAACTATCCATTAGAGCTGTCGTTAACCACTGGTTGTTGAGACGTATTCTCAAAAGACCTATATCCACAGTTGTGGCAATAGGAGCGTGGTTTGGTAATATGCCAATTTGGCCACTGTTAGTGGATAAAAGGATTTCTTGCACTTTTGAATCCCAAATAATTCGATTAGGAGTCAGTACACAAAGATTTAAGGCCATTTCTTCTCCCCTTCTAAGTTCACAGCTTTCGCGATAGCTTCATTGATGTTACCCACCAAATAAAAGGCTTGCTCAGGAAGGCTGTCTAATTCTCTGGAAAGTATCAATTGAAACCCCCTAATTATTTCAGCGAGACCAACATATTTTTCCAGAGAATCGTTAAAGACTTCTATGAAGGAGTGTGATAAGAAACGTTTAATTTTTCGTGCTCTTGCTACAGTTAAACGATCTTCTTCAGATAATTTGTCCAACCTAGGACAGCTATAATGTCCTAAGTTCTTTATAACTTTGTAAAGTTCGCTAATCTTTTCAAACCACTTTGTTACAAGGATTCTTTGGATATCAGTTAGAAGGGAGCGCCAAATATCATAAGTGAACTAGCCCTACTTGTGTACAGAGATGGCACCCTCCCACTCATTAGACCTGACGACTGAAAGGCTATCAAAGGGAAGGAGAGTTGCTGGGAGGAGTCATTTACGGCTCCAATAGTGTCGTCTAAAATGGTTACCAACTGACGTGGAGACCGGTCGACAGGAGCGATGATCTTGCCTATTCCCTTCTTTGAAGTTTTATAATATTCCTCACCAACGATCCCAAGTTGTAACATAGTTGACGTTGAATTTAAAGGGTCTACTGCTAGATAAATATCTTTGGCAGTTAGTCCTCTTGATAGTACGATAGTCACATCTAAATGTGCAAACGTTGTAGCAGGAGCAGGGTCGGTCAAGGCTAAAGTGACAGTCGTCAAAGCTGAGAAGTCACATGCTATAGATAAAGCATCAGCGTCGGCTCAACGAAGGAAAGCACACTGTTGACTCTGAAACTCAAAAGGCAAGTAAGGAAAGGTCAGGCTCTAGCTCTAGTAGTTTCAATAGGAGCTCAATAAAAAGCAAAGTGACGTTTGCTGGCTTAACACCAAAGTGGGAGAGGTAGACGACTTAGGATATCACTCTACTAGTGCAGGCCGTCGACGTCGAGAGAAATATTGATCCTCTTTTTGAAATATGATGATATCCTTTGGCCCTCTTCTGCTGTCTAGCTTGACTTTGTTTGTGTATCCACTCATCGCTTTAGGGAAATATCCGCGAGTGCTTAAATAGGCATTGTTTCCTAGAGTTTGGGAGGGAATGAAGGAAGGGGACAAGTGTATTTACTCCTTTGCCCCAACATCTTGGTCTTTTTAAAAGTAGCATTTTCCCTGCTCGTTGAAGGTGCATAGCTTTTGGGCCATGGTAGCAAGTGTTCTGCAAGGAGCTATGAGATGAAGAGAAAAGTCTCTTTGCCACAAAGGATTTTTTCGCAAATAAATCAGAAGCAGAAGACCGATGTCGACGGGTTGGCTTAAGCAGATGGTGGTGTTGACAAAACTTCCTAGTAGCAAGATTATCTGCCATAAAGAAGAAGATCCGCATCTCTGAAGCGAAGAAAAGAGTATAACGCGACACTTATTGTGTTTTGCTTTTCAAAGTGACCAAAGTATGGACGTTTAATCAGAAGGAGTCCCAAGTCCAAAGCCCGGGATCTACGTTCCAGTTGAATCATGAACCCAAAATCTGAAATTCGCATTTCAACTACATTTGAAGAGCCGCGGGCTTAAAGTGTGAAATTCTCATCCCAGTTCTATTTTAGAAAAGATCTGCGAACCTCAGACTCAAGGTCTGCGACCAGATTATAACAAGGCGAACCGCGAATCTAAAGTTTGAGATTTGCGATGCCAATTACAGTTTCTGGGAGATTTAATACAAATTCACCAAACCAGAAAGAGAGAAGTTACTACTCCGATCGTGGGAGCTAATTGCTGAACGAATATGTCGACACTACTCAAATTGTGGGGAATAACAAATACAGATCGTGGGGGCTAACTAATGAACGTATATGTCGGCACTATTACCTCAGAATCCCTATAAAAGGAGGAGGAGATCAGTGTGAGAGGAGGAGATTTCTCTTGCTATTGCTGTTAGAAATTCAAAACCTTTGCCAACTAAAGAATTTGCAGAGTGTCAACAGAGATCAAAATCTTCCTCCATAGTTACCTTAGAACCCAGCCTTAAACAAAAAGGAATTCAATCTTCCTCATTTTCTATAAACGAAAAACCATTGAAATTGTAATCTCCTATTGAAATATCAATAAAGAACTTATTTTACAATCTTTATGGTGAACAGAAGATTGGCGACTCCGCTGGGGACTCATATCACTTCAAGTGATATGTTGGTAACTCAATCCGACAGAATCCCAGTTGGCATTATAGTCGACTCGCTCATCATTGAGATCGACCAAGAGAAATATGAAGAATTCCTTCCCTCCGGCTCCAGAAGCCCAAATTTCTTACGGAAAGTCCATAAGGTCTCTAACGACTCGACCTCTGAGGATGTCTCAAAGACAACTATCCAATCAATGGATTCTATTGACCAAGTCGGCCCAAAGGAAGACTCCTCTCCTTCACCAACAATGAACTCAGGGTCAGCACCTGCTAAGATCTATGATCTTCCTAGAAAAATGGATCGGGATCCCCATGATAATAAGGGAAAACAACTATTGTCCACTGATCAGAAAATTGATGTAGAGAAGGAGGTTCCTCTCACTCGTACAATGAGAAGGAACCGGAGAAGAAGTAAGGCTCATACTCTCCGCAGGGCTATCCAGCAGTAGAAAAATGTTGAACCACTATCGCAAAAGTCTACCGTACAAGTATGGAGGCCAAAGCGCGAAAGTATGGTTTCAGAAAGAAAGAAGAATCAAGATGCAGAAGGGTTTACTTACGTTTCTTATAGGAAACAACATACACCCACCAGATTTATTTATAATTACAAATGCAGAGTCTACATTCACGTTCCTATTACCAGAAGAAAACCCCATCCTCATGCCCCAAGAGGAAAGCGTGGTTTCTATGATCACGTTCTTAAAAGTGGGCACGAATCTCAAATTCACGAAACAACTAAAAAAACGTGATTTAAAGAAGCGTGTTCCAGTTAAGGTGAAGTTTGCTCCAGAGATCTTCAAGGGGATAGAGACTGATGCCACCACCATCGATCAGGAGGGTTCTAATACAAAAGATCTTAGGAAACTTCTTAATAAAAAAGAGAAGAATCCCAAGCATCTCAGTGTCATTGTAAACAATTGATCAATGCAGTACTATCACACTGTCACTGCACGGCTGCTGCTTCTGCTGACAATCGGTTTTTAATCAACTATCTTCGTCTCAACCTTCAAAGAGAAGAAGGCGTAACAAGCAAGAGTTCTCCGAACCTGAGTATCCTGAAATATTATCTAATATGATAAATTTCGGAGAGAGAAAGAAGAAAAAGAAGGCGAAAAAAACTTCTAAGAAAGAAACTTCCGATTCTGAACACTCTTTAGGTCCGAAGAGTGTGTTCCATGATGAACAAGATGTTTTTCAAAACACTCGACTTAGAAGGGGAGTTGCAATCCAAATAGACTATAGACAGATAGCCGGAGCCTCTTCCGACGAAGAAGACACAGCCAAATCAATCATGACCGAGTCGCAGTTGTTTGATTCATTCCTTGAAGAATCCACCTCTGCATACATGGCACAGAACAGTAATCCAGAGGAATTCATGCGGAGGATGGATGAATAAGATAGAAGCATTCAAAAACACCAAAATACCATCATCGAGATCAAAGACATGCTGCATGTTTTGCTGGAATTAGAGAAGACGAGAATGAAGAATACAAGTCGATCTTCTTCAGAGCCTCCACCTTATAACCCAAAAACTAACAAAGAGAAGAATGCAGAAGGAGAAGGTCACATTACCCATACAAATGAGGATGAAGATAATGAGAATCATCATGAAAATGAGGATAATCGCTCTATGCATTATCATCATCAAGAAAAAACCCAAAGCAAGAAGGGAATACAAATACCGTGTGGATGGACAACTTTCAAAATCAATTGAATACTCTCATGCACAAGAATGATTTGCAGGAGTTGGGCATTATAAGGCTATATCCGGTAGAATGGGAAGGTGTACCATTCCCAGAGAATTACAAACCATTAAAACTGAAGTCATTTAATGGTAAAGGGTCACCTAAGCAACACCTTTACTACTTTAAATCTCAAATTGCTCATTTAACTGAAAATGACCCAATTATTACACGAGTATTCGTTAGCACCTTAACAGGGCTAGTATTTGAATGGTTCCGGAGATCAGAACCAGGAACCATCAACTCGTGGAATGACATGGAGAAAGCCCTTTTGATAATGTTTTATGAAGATGATATGGAGGTTTCAATGCTAACACTTTTAGCTACCAAGCAGAAAAAGGAGAGTCAGCTCGGGACTTTATAAAAAGATTCAGAAATAATTATCTCATATGTCCACATAGAATGCCAGAAAAGACCCTGGTAGAAACCCGTCAATATAATCTCTCGACTAAGGTTCTAGCCAGAATGGGAGCCATAAAATCCTTAACCTGGAAAGATCTCACATTACAAACTGAAGAAGCTGAAGAGATAACACAAAGACTCGAAGAGGAAGAAAGAGGAGGAGAAAAACCAAGACAAAGTAACAATCATAGGTCTCGATACAAGGGACATAAAGAGAAAGAAACAATGGTGACTAATACTCCGCAGTCAACAAAACCTCCTCCAAAAACTACTCCTCAATCGTGGTTTCCTCAAAAGCAGTATGCTTTTAAAGATGAGCATACTAAGACCATCTTCAATTTGCTCATGACAAAGGGTATGCTGAAGCTACCAGAATATAAACACCTCGAAAAAGCAGGAAAGGTTAATGATCCTAAGTTCTACGTATATCATCGAATCATTAATCATCCTACGCAGAATTGCTATGTCCTTAAAGATAAGATTTAGGCTTTAGTGGATGCTAAAGTTATTAAGTTTCAAGAGCACCAGAAGAAGGTAACAATGAACATGGTGACTTTCAGACTCGGCAAAACGCCAGATTGGATAGAGCCGATAGTGCAAAACAGAGTGCAACCTATTTTCAAAGGCATGATGAAGATTATAAATTATGATCCGCATCAACAGCAAAAGAAAGGATTATGTCCTTTCGAAACTGATAAAGGGAAAATAATGTGAGTGCACCTAGATCTTCTCGACGATGAGCAATGGGCTTCAAGCTCGTCCAAGGAGAAGCAAAAAGGAAAGATTCTTACTTTTAATGTTGTTACTGTAATTTCAGAAGACGATATGAATATTCCTACTCTGACAGACTTGGAAGAGGAGGTTAGAGATTCTCTGGCAGTTAACGCGGATCAACCTATCTCTGGAACCCGTTCAGGGAGAGACTACATGAAGAATTATGAGCATGTAGCAGAACCTCAACCACCTCTAGAGAAGAACAAGCAAAAGGAGCTTAAATTTGACAAAGCTCTCAAAAGTAAAGGTAAAGAGGTTACAAAAGGTTCCAAGAAGTCGTTCCAGTTTGATATATTGGCACAGTTGGCCAACATTCCTATGAGGATAACCTTGCATAAGCTCCTAAAACTCTCTAAACTAACTAGAGAAGCTTTAAGAGAAGTTCTGCAAAAATCTGAAGTGTTTCTGGCGCAAGTTTCAAAAGCAATTGAAAAAGAAGGAGAAGTCTATGCAGTATGTCATCAGATTTCAAGAGAGAAGATCCATTGCATAAGTTTCTCTCCAACGGAAAAAACAACAAATATCATCACCCTTTGTATTATAAAGGGTACATAGGGTCATCAGAGATCGACCGCATTCAAGTTGATCTCGGATCTGCTCTGATTATAATGCCGCGAAGAATGTTACAGTATCTCGGGGTCCCAATGAGCATATTAGTAATAACGAATACTACTATTTTTGGATTTAAAGCCAATGGTAGTAGACCGTTGGGCAAGATAATGCTAAAATGCCAAATTAGCAATTAAAAGACGGAAGTCACATACTATGTGATAGATACTGACACGTCTTATAATCTTCTGATCGGAAGACCCTGGATCTATAATAATCTCATTGCTCCATCTACACTTCATCAGTGCATGGAATATGTGAATAAAAATGGGAACATGAAGACTCTGGTGGTAGAAAAGCAACCCTTTAAAGGAGTTGAAAATTACTTTACTGATGCCTTTCTATATGAAGATACACTTGATGCCTCAGATCAACCTGCTCCAGATGCAGTGGTAGTGGCGACGAAGCTGATACGAAATCAGAATTCGAAAATTCGGAATCCGATGATGTAAGTTGGGACAGTGAGCCCATTGTAATAAGCCTTGAAGGCCTTGATGTAAATGACATCGTTCACTCTGACGGTGAATGGATAATAAATGAAGACATAAAGTTTACTTATTTTTCTGTTGTTGATTATGAAACCTCAAGTACTAGTATTGATGTGGTCAGTGATCATTTGGATAAAATATACTTTTTAGTTTCTTTTCAAGCACCCATCCGATCATCCTTTTATGAGCAAAGTGATGACAATGAAGATGCGAATGAAGCCATTTTCAAAATTCCTCCTGAGGATAAAATTCAGAAACCTATAATATTTGGAAAAGCAAATGATAAGGGTAAAATAAAATATTTCGGTTCTGAAGAAGAACAGGAAAATCCCGAGTTCTTCCACTATGATGAAAATTCTCATAAATTAATGAGGAAAATGGGTTACAACCTAACCGATGGCAGGGGGTTGAACTTTGGAAAAGGAAGGAAAGCAATCCTCCAACCCTTCGTTCCAAAAGAAAAAATGCCAGACTATTACCATATGACTGGCAGGGAATTGGGATATGTTACCACTTCCGAAGATCTGCTAGGTGAAAAACTTGAAGAAAGACAACCAGATCACTTATCAGAATCATCTCACTGGGATTCAGATGTTTAGTGTCGGCATAACCTTCCGCGAAGTTTCTGTTAACATGGTCTCTGCAATCTAAGAAAATGACGACACTAGCAAAACTTTGCCAATGAAGGATAACTCTTGAGCTAAGCATCTCAATATGAAGTGGGAAATTTAATTTGAACAATGGGAACCTCCAACTGAAGATAAGGTAATCGAAGTAAATATGGGTGACGAAATGAATTTTAAATCCATATTTATAAGTAAGAATTTATCTTTCGAAGAAAAAGAAGAGCTGATATCTCTCGTTCACGAATATATTGATGTTTTCGCTTGGAATTATGAAGATATGCCAAGATTAGATCCAAAAGTCGCAATTCATTAACTAAACATCCGATCAGATATTAAGCTGGTAACCAACAACAAGAAAGATTCTGTCCAGAAATTATGGAAGCAATTGAGATTGAAATTAAAAAGGTGATCAAATCGGGTTTTATTCGCGAAGAACAACATCCTAATTGGGTCCAAATATAGTTCCTATGTCTAAGAAGACTGAAAAGATCCGGATCTGCATTGATTTCAGATATTTGAATGAAGCATGCCCAAAAGATGAATTTCCATTATCCATTACAGAAGTCATGATAGACAATACCTGTGGCTATGAACGCATGTCATTTATGGATGGATTTTCAGGATATAATCAAATCAAGATGTACTCTGATAAGTATCATATTATGCATTTTTCCTCCCATATTT
This sequence comes from Dracaena cambodiana, assembly GCA_036321105.1. Classification (NCBI taxonomy): domain Eukaryota; kingdom Viridiplantae; phylum Streptophyta; class Magnoliopsida; order Asparagales; family Asparagaceae; genus Dracaena; species Dracaena cambodiana. The sequence continues at coordinate 5,635,449 of JAYEPQ010000013.1, forward strand.
TATCTATTTTTGTATATAAATAATTACTACTCGGGTATATTTAATGTGTTTTTATAGGTAACAAAGGTTTCGCAAGTAAAAGAATAAGAAGATGCAAATTTATCAAGAATATGAGCAAAAAAAGTTAACTAAGGCGAAAACCGACACTCAAGTGCAGCAATAGCAACTTCAAGAGTATTTTCGGTGAAGATAAAACTTGAACTGGAAAATTTCATGTAGGGAACATTTATAGAGATTAGAATTATCTTCGAAATGAGTCTAAGAACAGCTTAATCCAAGTTTGTATACAAAAGTTATAACCATTTTACTGAAGCACTGCAGAGTGAAAAATCCGATCCAGCAGGCTACGGGTTTGTTGAACTTAATTTCGGATTTTGGACCCGAAAATTAGTATTTTATGCCATCTAATCTCAACCATTGGTTTCTAATACCTATGGATTGAATTAAAATTATATATTTTGAGATTAGTTTGTATTAGATTAGGATCATATCTTTTGTATTGAATTTGAGTAGAAGTAGGATTATATTTGGATTATAAATACCCCATGAATCCTTGTAAATAGAGAGAGCTTTTTAGGTGTAATTTTAGATGTACTTTTTATTAATAAAATTAGGGTTTTGATGAAGAGGTGGCGGATACAATACCGTGCTCCAGAGGTAAGCCATTGTTTTTAGATATTTACTTGCTTTTTAGATAGAGTTAATTGCTTTCTATTTTAGATTTTATTGCTTTCTAGATTAGATTTTATTGCTTTCATGAATAAAAATAGGATTTTACTTACTAAAATTATGTGTAACTAATTTTCTTTAGCCCTAGGATGTAGATGAAATTAGTTTAATAGATCTAATATGGATTTATCTCATCTTCTTCCTAAAATGAAATAAAGTTATGATTTTTCTATACATAATTAAAAGATAGAGTTCACAAATCATAATTCTTTGATAGATTATGCTTAATTAATATTTTGATAATTTATGCTTAGATGAAATTTAAAATTCTTATTCTTTGTTTATTTTTAGAATTATCAATAAAAATTTTCTTATAAATAAATTGAATTGGATAAACTTGTAAATCTAATTTGTTTGATAGGTTATACTTAAGTTCGGTCTTTTGATAGCCTATGCTTAGATTAGGGTTTGAAGTTTATTTCTTTTCTTTTGTTTATGAGATTTTCTATTTGATATAATTCGTTTTAAGAAATGTGTTATCTTTGATGGTTTATACTTGCACATCACTTGATCGGTCATACTTAGGGGCACTTGATTAAAATCAAATTAAAAAGATTATCTTTTTAATATGTTACTTAACCGTGCATAATTAAAAAGATAGGAAGAAAGAGATAATTCACTATTAGGCTATTATTCTAATGGATTCGAAATCCTAGGCTAATCTTTAGAACTTAAAACTCATCCTTCCAAAATAGAATTCTTTGTTAATCCATTAGAACTAAATAAATAGTAAGAACCGCAAAATACTTGAGATCTCTGTGGGACGACCTATTAAGTGCTACAACTGATACTGTACGCTTGTAGTTAAATTATCACATTATACTCTGATGATGAAAAGCATATATCCTTCATAACACCACTTGGAGTGTTCTGTTATATGGTCATACCATTTGATTTAAAGAATACTGGTACCATATATCAACGTGTTATGAACACAATATTTCAAGAACACCTACGAAAGATAATAGAATACTATGTAGATGATATGGCAATTAAAATTAAAAACAAGAATGATCATCTTCGCGACTTGAGGATAATTTTGGTCTTATGCGAAAACACCAGTTTAAGATGAACCCCACTAAATCTTTTTTGGGAGTTTCTAGTGGAAAATTCCTCTGTTTTGTAGTAACTTTCAAAGGAATCCATCTTGATTCAGACAAAATCAAGGCAATCCGAGATATGCTTCATCCTAAGAATCTCAAAGAATTAAGAGGACTACAAGGCAGATTGGCATATATCTGCAGATTTACATTAAATTTATTTGGTAGATGTCAGCTTTTTATAAGATTAATGAAGAAATGAGTATCATTTGTTTGGGATGACACATGCCAAAATGCTTTTGAAGAAATTAAGGAATATCCCACTAAACTGCCTGTACTCGTAGCTCCAGTCTCAGGAGTACCCTTCCTGTTATATGTGAGAGCTATGGATCATTCCTTAGGAGTTTTATTGGCACAAAAAAATGAATTGGGTCATGAACAAGCTATTTATTATCTCAGCAGAATGATGATCGGGGCTGAACATCGATATAATCCCGTGGAAAAGGAATGTTTAGTTTTAGTGTTTGCGAGCCAGAAAATGCGACACTATTTAGTTGGACAAACTATTCAAGTGATATCGAGAGTTAATCTTTTAAGAATATTAATGACTAAGCTGGGGTTGTTAAATTCAAGACTGTCCAATTGGGCTATTTTGTTGTCACAGTATAATATGCATTTTGTCCTGTAAAAATCAATTAAAGGACATGCTATAGCTGATTTCCTGACTGAACACCCAACTCTAGCATCTTCAAAATTGTATGAAGAAATTCCTGACGAATTAGGCGAAGGAAATTCAGTCCTGAAGGAAGACATTTCATGAGAAGTTGCTAAAGTAAATGTGGTCACAGAGGATGTATGACAGCTTTTTTTCGATGGCGCTTCCAGAATGGGATACAAAGGAAAGATGGTAGTAGAAGTAGAAGTTGTTTTTATTTCTCCTTACAACCACATCATCCCCCGAGCGTTTTCATTGATAGACTCATGTTCCAATAATGTTGCGGAATATAATGCCCTCATAATTGGTTTGAAAATAGCTAAACAATTGGGTGTAAGTATTTAGAAGCATATGGGGATTCTTAACTTGTTATAAATCAAGTCAAAGGAGAATACGAGGTCAAGAATGAAGACCTTCTGCCATACTACCAAGCAATAATCAAAATAGCTGATAACTTCGATAGTTTCTATATTAGTCATATAAAATGCCCTCAGAACAGCTATGCAGATTCATTGGCTTCCTTAGCTGCTACCTTAGCATTACCCAGACATGCTAAGAAGCAAATTACAGTGGAAAGTAAAGAATTATTCTGTCCGAGGAATGAACTTGAGGCTGAATTGAAGAAACAAAGAGAAAGTGAAGCATGTGTTTTTGAGTCAAATCTCGAACCAAGAGATTGGCAATTCCCTTACATAGATTATATTCTTTATGGGATATTACTCGACGATCGAAAAGAAACCAGAGCAATTCAGAGAAAGGCTATTCAATTCTATTATAATGCTAAACTCTAGACATTATACAGAAAATCCTACGATGGAATTTTACTTCGTTGTCTTTCCAATCGAGAAGCTCAGGAAGCACTTGAAGAAGCTCACAATGGTATCTGTGGAGAACATCAACCATGACCAAAACTTTGGGATAGACTCTGAAGAATGTATTATTATTGGCCCAAGATGTTGACAGATGCGGTCGTCTACGCTAAAAAATGTAGAGCCTGCTAAGTACATGCTTATTTTATACATCAAGCTCCCGAAGATCTTCACCCGACGGCTACATCATGACCATTTGAACAATAGGGAATGGACATTATTGGTTCAATTTCTCTACCATCAACAAAAGGACATTGATTCATTCTAGCTATAACAGATTACTTCTCGAAGTGGACTGAAACTGTTTCTCTAACCGAAGTGAAGTTATCAGACGTGATCAAATTCATTAAACATCATATGCTATATCACTTTGGAGTGCCCAGGAAAATTATTCATGGGGACCTCAGTTCGTGAGCCAGTCATTTTTCAGATTTTGTAATAAATATAGAATTTAGAATGTGGCTTCTTCGCCATATTACCCTGCAGCCAATGATTTGGTAGAAGCCTTCAACAAAACCATTGTGAAACTCCTCAAAAAGTTCGTCTTGTCTAACCAAAGAGACTGGGATGAAAAGCTTAGAGAATGCCTTTGGGCATATCGCACTACTGTCAGAGCTCCTACTAATGCTACACCATTTTCTTTGGTGCATGGATCAGAAGCAGTCTTGTCACTGGAGATCCAAATTTCATCATTACGAATTGCATTGAAAACTAAAATGACACAAAAAGAACGACATCAACAAAAACTTAAAGAGCTAGAAGCTCTAGATGACAAAACGACTAGAATCTCAACAAAATATTCAACTATACCAAGTGCGATCTCTAGAACCTTTAACAAAAAAGTTAAGTAGAGAACTTTCAAAAAAGGTGAATTGGTCCTTTCGGTCAGGAGACCGATCATAATTGATCGAAAGTCTGGAGGAAAGTTCCAGCCAAAATGGAAAGAACCTTTTATCATTGACGCGGTCTATTCTAATAGCACATATCGGTTGGCAAAACCGAATAACGATAAAATCATGATGCTAATTAATGGAAAATTTCTGAAGAAATATTATTCGTAGTAAAAGTTGGAACACCAGCTTAATATAGCATGGGCAGTTCAACGCAAATGATGAATAAAGTTTATTTGTAACCGGGGGTTCATTAACAAAGGTTCGCGATTATAGGCTAAAGATTTTGAATCACGAATCAAATTTTCCTTTCTCCCAGACTTGCTAAGATAAAAAATACCTCTGGTGAATCAAAATTTCTTTTCCTCCAAGCTTACTAAGTTAAAAATACCTCTGGTGAATCAAAATTTTCCTTCCTCCAAATTTGCTAAGTTAAAAATACCTCTGGCGAATCAAAGTCTCTTCTACTCCAAACTTGCTAAGTTAAAAATACCTCTGGCAATTTAAAATCTGTTATACTATAAGTCACTGAACAATATGAATTTTAACTTGATCAGGAAAATTAACAGTTACTTCTATCCTGATTCGAGACATTTCCTCATTCGCAGCAAGATTCAATTTTGGGCGATTGAATAATGACTTCAATACTCTTCAAGTTAATAGTTATCTCTGATAATCAATACCAAAATCATTCATCAAGTTAATGGCTACCTCTGGTTAAATGATAAAAATATATCTCTTTATTCATTATTAAATCAAAATTACAAAGAGTTCATTGGCATCAAACAACCAATGAGAATAAGTATAAATCATTGAGTCAAGAAAGCATTAAAAATCTTCGTCAATATCTAAAGGATGGCTTAAACGTAAAAAAGTTTGCTTCTGTAGCCTCCTCCTGCTGATGGTTAAGGATCTTCAGGTTGGTCGCTCAGTCATAATCAACATCACCAGTGACTTGATTAGTGCAAAACTGGGCATACCAAATGCACCTTCAATGTACAATGTGAGGGATTGCTGAAATAGAGTGCCGCTCATAACCATCCAGCATCCTCACCTGGAAGGATGCTAGGCAGGAGATAGAACAACGACATAGACTGCTTAGTTTTCCAAAAAAGATATTGGAAGCAATTACAAACCAAGCGGGTCTGTGCCATTGTTAAGGAGAATGACTATGGTTATCTCCTGCAATGAACTCAAAATCTTGTTAGGAAACATAAAAGAAAACACATGATTTTATTTTCATAACGAGAGAAATTTACCTTAATTAAGAAAAATGACACGATCATAAAGATCTTCCCAATGGAGTATCCCTT